>CM073581.1:95493568-95610999 GCA_037074715.1 Magnolia kwangsiensis
TGGACATAATGTGCTCTAGGCAGTGACCCTCTTGGTCAACACATAATTTCATAGATTTTGGATAGTGGTGTACAAATCGATGTAAGTAAACCATCATGCATGTTACGTAAGTTCCGGGATTTGATGTTGCAAATAGTTGTTACATTAACAAATCATGTCATGTTAATCACCCAATCCATGTATTGTGTCACCTCGAGATGTTCACATAAATCCATGGTACCATTGGACATACCAACAAATCTTCATGGTATATGAGGCGAGCTAAGTTTTTTATGAATTATTTTTCCACATTGTGATAATCGCTACGTGTGATAGACCCCATACACTTTGTTAAGCATACATTCATGTAGAATGGTTATGCATCATGATACCACTCATAGTGGTGAAATACAAGACACATCGAGAACCTTATTTACTCATTATGAAGAAATTTAGATTATTGTAAATCTTCAAGGGTAACCATCACTATGAGTAGAGCATTGACCTAATCAAACCATACAGATGTTGCAAGTAAATTACGGGTTGATGATATGGACGATGATCGTTATATGAAATATTTTTTCGAATAAAGAAAAATAATATAGCTACAATTAGTTTAATTTATTTAATTTTCATTGCTTACTTTAAGATGTTGTAATAAGTTCTTAATTGAGAGAGCATTAGACAATTTGTTAAACTCTTTTTACTCTAGTGGAATAATAAATGTAATTGATTTTATTCTCATGAATGACTACATGTACGAATGAGGTGTGTAATTTGACTATAAATCACATGATCTAAACATTATGTATAATAATTAATGCCTGAAATTCTTGAGATGAATACAGATTTGGGTCACAAAAATTTAGGGCGTTACATTAACACATGGGTTGGTTGCATGGCAATCAAGACAGATCAAATGGCTAAGTTAATAGTGGCTGAAACATTACCCAAAAGTTACACTAATCAGACTATCATAACCATCTAAATGTTCCCATTGAATCTGGACCTCTTGCTATCATACTTCTAACCATCCATTCAATGATTGATTGTTAGGATTGGTTGATTATACGATCCCAAACATATGGCCCATCCTGATCTAAATTTTGGATAATAGAGGATGTGTCACCACCATTTCAAAAATGGCAGTGTACTATAGCAATAGCCTAATCCTACATAATAAATTAAGAGTTTTTATACATATAGTCTCCTCTATATTTGCTTTCTTTAAATAACCCTCTCTATTTACATATTTGCAAAGAAATCCTTGTCTTTTAAATGTTCTATTGGACTAGGATAAACCATTTCTCATTTTTAAACAAACCCAATTTAGATTAAATGACCATTTTACCCCCACTTTAAAACAACATATTTTACTCTACCTCTTATACTTTCCCAAACTCCTCAAATCAATCAATCTCCATATTTCCCAAAATCTCTTACACTTGTTTAAAATCCCTCCAAAAACCTCTCTCTCTCCTCTTTTCAAAAATCTCTAGAGCTCCACCAAACGATGTCTGTCTGTTGCTTTCTTGTTGATTGAAAAAGAAAGAAGAGATATGAGTGGTCCATATCTCTTATTTAAGAGGTTATTTAATGACTTTCAACTTTATGCAAAGATAAAAAGTGGCAATTTTGAAAAGTTGGACGGCCCATTTAAATTTTTGGAAATTTTACAAAAACCTACTAAATTAATATGGAACTTACATTGGGATACTATTTTCCCAATAGTTTTCAAAAAGTTACCTTTTCAATGAATATAATTATCATTCCATGACTAACTTCTGTTGCATTTCTTTTGACAGCAAGTTAGGTTGGCATGCAAGCAAATGAGTTGGCTGCTTGTGTAGGCCCCATCATTATGTTTATTTAAAATTCACCTTAACCACTGGGTGTGTCATCTTATGTTAGGCTAAGTACCCAAGTATCACCCCCATTCTTAATTAAGGTGGACCACATGGTTGGAAACAATTTCCAGAGCAACGACCACCCTCCAAAATGTTTCCCTTAGTATGTCCAACCTAAATTACAAATAGGCTCGAGTTTTAGGTCTTAGTCCTAAATTTTGGTATAGCATGTAATGATTAGAGTGGATTTCATATAATCATCTTAGTGGGCCTCCAAAAATCAAGGGTACATGTCTCTCTTGACTATTTTCTTTCGTGTGGCCTACCTGAATCACGGGTCACCCTCATGTTTTGGATTTGGGCATAAATTGGAATTATACATCCAATGGTTGAAGTGGAATTTATATGCAGATCATAGGGGGCTCTATAAAATCAAGTCCTAACAATCAAATTTTGTATGAAATAGTACCTCGTTAACATGGTATTTACATCTTAGTACATTTTTAAATTAAGTTTTTATTAATCTACCTCATTAATCAAGTAATTGTCAACTAGGTACCTTCAATTAGTTTTCTCTAGCTTCCAGATTTTAACTAAATGATAAAAATATCCAATGAGCCATTAACCCAAAATCAGATTGGATATGGTGCAACATGGGCCCACTATGATGCATGTGTTTAATCCACTCCATCCATCCAATTTGCCAAATTATAAATTATTTTAGGGCACTAGAAAAAAAATAAGGAAGATCCAAATATCAAGTGGACCGCACCGCAAGAAGTAATGGTGATGAACGCTCACCATTAAAACCTTCTTATGGGCTACAAAAGTCTTGGATCAAGCTAATATTTACTTTTTCCCTTCATCCAAGTCTGTGTGCCCTCATCCAGAGGTTGGATGGCAAACAAACATCATGATGGCCATTAGTAGGGCTGAAAGTCGAGCAAGTTGGGTCAGGTTGGTGCTCAACCCTAGCCCAACCCAAGGTTACTATACCTCAACCCTAACCCAACCCAACCCAACCCAACCCAACCCAACTTCGGGTTGGAAATTCTCAATCCAAGCCCAACGCAAGCGGGCTCGGTCGGGTTGGTTGGGTTGATACATGCTAATATTTTTGTTATTACATTAGTCTACTATATTTCAATACATGCCTTATTTTTTGTACATATGATTTTATTAATTATATATATACTTATTTATCACAAAGAACTTTATTTTTTCTAAATAAACAAGCTCAAATATAAGACAACTACTCCTTTAATAATCAAGCATATCAAATTTCAAGTGTTATCAAATATCAACAGCATATCAATTTTCAAATAATATCACAAGTAAGAAAGAAAACACAGTAGAAACTATAAAGACAAGAACATACCTCCAAAAAATACAAGATCCAGGTTGTACATATATGATTACTTTTGGAATCCAACGATGGATGACTTACAAGATACTGAAACAAAATAAATAAATACTATATTAATTCATCAATAAAGATAAAAATATATTTATAAAAACACCACTAAATTAAAAGTTTAGTTTAGTTACTTGATTCATCATCTTCCAACTCTTCCAATTTTTCTTCAATATCGACTAGAGTTGATGAAATCCATAACCAATCTTGTGTACATATCAAAGATTCCACAATATTAGGTGTAAATGAACTTCAAATTTAATTAAGAATTCGACCCCCAATACTATAAGCCGACTCTGAAGCAACGGTGGATATCGAAATTGCAAGTATGTCACGAGCCATGTGTGAGGGTATGCGATACTTTGAAGAACTTACCTTCCACCAATCTAAAATATTGAAATTGGACAAATCTACTTCAACATCTTCTTCAAGATATCGATGAATATCAGATTTAGCGGCAATAACTTGTTCTTCTTGCAGAAATCTGAGATATTCTTGCCAAACATCCACAATATGCCCTACAACTCCATCAGAAGGAGTATCAATGCTCTTTTGTGTTAATGCATTATCTTCAGCTGAATCTAGAGTTATTGCAAAGGAATTGTATTACTCAAAGAGATGATTCGTAGTATCTTTGACTTTCTCAATCATCTCCTTAACTTTTTCCATTGGAGAGAGAAACCCTTCATCGAAAAATGATGTGCAATGAAGACTATTGGTTGATTTATTATATATTTATATTGTAATTATCGAGTTCGGGTTAGGTCGGGCAACCCGAGACTTCAACCCGAGCCCGACCAAAATTTTGCCGGGTTGGTGTTTCTACTGCCCAAGCCCAAGACCGAACCTGACATATCTTGCCCGAGCCCAACCCAATGTCGGGTCGGTCCCAGGTCAGTCGGGTTGAACCTGCCCGACTTTCAGCCCTAGCCATTAAGATGTGTGTAAGAATTTTTTTAATGGTGGGCGTTCAATCAACACTGTTTCCCATGGTATGATCGAGCCGAGATTTAGATTGCTTAATTTTTGGGTGCATGGCCTAAAAGGAGCTAGAAAAATAGATGGACAGCATGAATATACAATGCATACATCAATGTGGGCCCCACGGTCAGGGCCGCACCATGTCGGGTGCAGCGGAGGCAAACCTTTAACTCGCTACATAGACGGACGCAGATTTCCTGTGCTTCCCGAACTTCCAGTAATTGGAAGAAGCTTTGGGCCCGTAGAGATTTCCATAAAAAATCCACTCCGTTCATCAGTTTTGCAAGGCAACAGAAGGGCAGATGTATAAACCAACAAACAAATCTAAATCTCATGTGGACCACACCATACAAAACAGCGGAGATTGGACGCCCACCAATGGAAACTTTGTGGGGGCTACAGAAGTTTTGTATATGGATTATATTTATATTCCTACAGTTTATCTGAGTGGTAGTAACCCTATGACCAGTTTGGATAACCTATAAACATCATCGTTGGCTCCAGGAATGTTTCAATAGTGGACAATTGCATTCCCACTGTTTAATGTGGTGTTGCACACGTGAGTTTTGGATCCGCCGGATCTTTAGAATCCATTTCTATTGTGATCTTACATAACTGATGGACGAAGTGGATTTGTGATGGGAATTTCTACGGGCCACATCGTTTCCGACTGCATGAACTTCCAATGCTAGTGGCACAGGCAATCTGCATCCAGCAAAAACACCAAAGAGGTGCCTTTAACCTAGATTGCATATGGGGCTTTGGACCCAACCATGATGTATATGTATAATCCCCACTGTCTATCAATTTGGCCATATTATTTTAGTACATGAGCCCAAAAATGAGGCAGATACAAGTCTCGGGTGGACTACACATGATCCTGCCATTAAAAACTTCTTGTAAGCTACAGAAGTTTTGGATCAAGCTGATATTTATTTTTTTTTCCCTTCGTTTAGGTCAGTATGACCTAATCAATGGATTGAATGGAAAATAAACATTATAGTGGCCATTAAGGTAGACCCTAGTAATCCCCATTGTCATCAGTTCACCTTAGATGGCCCATTTCAGTAAAGATTGATGGGTTATACACCCCTTAATGATAACCGGATCAAAAGTTATGATCAATTTACGGCCCACCTTCTTTTGGTCCAACCATGCTAAGAATGTATTTGTGATATGTTCTATATCAGACCCTTCACTTGAAAAAAAAATTCGTTCTCGAGTTACTCAAGGGACTTCACTTACGGAACTCAAATAATTTCTAACACTGATGTTTTTCAACCTTTTCCTTGTACTTTACACTAGGCTCTTGAGCTGACACAATACATGTATGCATGTTCTCCTAGACTTGACAAGTATGAATCAATTCATTTACTTGTGCGTGCAAAATCTCGCATGCCTTCTGATAATGTGGACAATTAGGTAGACTTGCTCTTGAGACAAGAACAATATAGCTGTGTATATTTGGTATGGGAGGCAATTTATTAGGGAGTTCATCGAGCACAATTGTCTTGAATTCATGTAGCAAGAGTTTTAGTTTCTTAAAGATGATGGTAGGCTCAAGTTCATTTCCCTTTACAATTAATGGATAGGCCTGCTCTGTTTCTTTGGATTCCTCCATGATGTCCTGTATAGTCAAGAAAGAACAACCCACTACTTTAGAAGTTTCAATGGCTCCTCTGGATCCATAGGGGCTAATATGATTTTTCGGCCGTCTTTGACAAAAATATACACATTATCTCACACTTTATGAGTGACGTCATGATCGCATTACTAAGGTCGACATAGTAGCATGTGACAGGCCTTCATGTCAACTACATCACATACTACTTTATCCCTATAATGCTTACCAATTGAAAAAGATATAGTGCACTGTTCGATTACCTTTATCTCGCTGAGTTTCTTAATCTAACCAATCGTGTATGGGGAAGGGTGATGCTCCATCTTTAATCGTAACTTTTCCACCATAACCTTGGAAATGATGTTTTCTCTGCTCCCACTGTTAATGATCACATCACAAACTTTTGGATTCACCGTACACCTAGTTTAGAAGATATTATGTCATTGTAGGTGTACTTCTTTCCTTGGTGTATACAATAGTTGTCTCATAATGAGCAACGACTCGTCACGGTCCTGTAGAACCCATTCTGCCTCAGTAGCTACTTCCTCAGTCGTTTGTTCATCTTGATAAAACCCAAAGTTTTCTTCTGTTACATTACCTTTAGCACCCCCTTCGTTGATGATCAAGTGGACTACGGAGCGTTAAGGGCAGGTGTTTAATAAGTGGCCTAGAATTAGATATAGCGATAATAATTGTTTAGCCTCGAGTGACCATAAGGGGTTAGAATCATGCTCGGACTTGCAATTATGGGTGCTACATGTTGAGGCCTAGATGGGTCGCTCCCCGTGTCACAGTTCGCGATCGTAGAAGGTTAAGGATATCTTCTTACAGACCCTTTATCTCGTGTCAGTACCAATTCTTACATGGGAACCACCATGGGGGGCAGAGTTGAAGGATAAGGCTGAGTGGAGACTCTCGCAAGCTTTATTTTCATCGTACCTACCAATTGAACTACTTAATATATGATTTTGACCGGGTGCATCTGAACTCAGTCCAGAATCGTCAACCGTAACCCACCTATAAATCGTGCTACCTTCTATGATTCAGTTCCTGATAAGTCATTCCGCGTTACCAGCCGCTGAAATTCTTCAGTGTAATCAGTGTCAATCTGATTCCCTTTACGTTAATTTTGGTATTGCAAGAACAATAACTGCTCGTAATCACTATGGAGGAATCGTGATCGTAAAAAATGTCTCATTCATGGCCATGATCAAATGGTCTCCTTGTTTTGTCGGGCACATAAGAGTTGTAACTACTCCCACCATGCAGAAGCACCAGATTTTAATTTGAATGCTATAATAATTTCACCTTTTTATGTTTTGGTATGTCTAGGGATGCACATCAAACCAGTAGAACTGTGGAACCAAACTGGAACCGATCAAACGGTTCGATTTCGTCTGGTTCTAAAGTGTACCGGTTCTGGTTCCAATTCTAAAAATCAAAGAACCGTTGGATATGGTTTGGTTCCGATTTAGGGGCATGTAGATCCAAACCAAACCGTGAACCGTTGACCAAAACCGTTGACCCAAACCGTGGAACCGAACCATGGAACCAAACTACAGTTTAAAACAAGTTCAGGACCAACTAATTTTCTATTATCATGCTCATTGTCATTTTTACCAAAATATAGGATTATGTACGTAGTGTCATGGGGTTCACGATTGAACTCGATCAAAACCGTTGATCTAAAGCACCCCATTGAGATATGTCATGTCCCGAAAGTGTTGTAGTGTCATGGGGTTCACGATTGAACTCGATCAAAACCGTTGATCTAAAGCACCCCATTGAGATATGTCATGTCCCGAAAGTGTTGTTGTATTGGAATATTTAAAACATTTTATTATTGGACAAAGAAAAGGATAAAATGTATACATCTAGTGGGCCCATGGCCAGTGAACTAGAAGGTTTTAGTGTTGGACATCAACACCACTGGACCACTGAGGTTTTAATGTTGGACGTCAACACCTTAACTATCTTAGGTGTTGGGGTCCTCTGTACGTACAGTGTGGATGAAGTATTTCCATCATGATGGGCCTTAGGAAGGTTTCAACTATAGGAGACACTAGACAGCACCTCCATTGTTTTCAATACGTAAATAGGAATGGATTTATGCATCATAATGGCCCCCAAAAATTCATATCAATTGGGCTGGATTTTAAAAAGCCCAGAATCGTGGAACCAATCCGAAACTGAACCGATTTTCATGGTTCGGTCCTGGTTCCGGTTCCGAAAATCCTAGAACCATTAGGAACAGTTCGGTTCCGGTTTCACCCCAGAACCAGACCGAACTGACACATGTGTACCCCTAAGTACGTCCATATAATCAAAATATCGTTCTACTTCGGCTATCTAGTCAAGAAAATCTTCTATACATAATAAGTCATTAAAGCTATGAAGTTTAGCTTTACCACGATAATCCTTCTTAGCATGATCTAGTCGTATGCCTCCATGGGTTGGTCTTTAAGCAAAGCCATCATTGAAGTCCTCGTCACTAGAGCTCGAATCATCTGGAATTGCCCTACGATTCACCAATGATAATGATCTACGAAAATCGGGGTTGTGTCGTACAACAACCATGGTCGATTGAGCATCACTTTGAGCTCAGGGCAAAATTAGCACATCTACAATAGGGTTGAGGGTTGTCTGCAGCTCATGCATGGTCAACTGACTCTCCCAGTGGAAAGCTTTGATTCTTTCCAGAAGATAGCGAATTCCTAAATTACCATCCACTGAATTTTGGCTCATCCCTTCATTGTTGATCATCGACCCGAGGGAAGTCCTCACTCTAATACCAATTGATGTAGGGATGGACATGATGAAGTCGATCACCGTCATCCTTAAGGGGATAATTACCCTGAATCCATGGAGCTTTTCTGGACTCCTCATAAAGATATCTCGAATCCACGAGGAAAAATAAGAAAAAATAAATAAATTCTAAAAAAATTGAAATTTGATTGTTAATTTTCTGATATGTATGTCCTTGGTACACCATTAATTATAGAAAAAAATTCAAAATTCGTAATTACCAATAATAGCAAAATTCTAACTCTACTAAAAATCTTATTTCTAATAAAACTCTTATAAAACCTAATTTCTAAAAATAAAATTTTCAAATAAACTTTTATTAGAAGACTCCTAGTATGATTACAAGTTATTTGTAAAAAAAAAAGAAAATCTAGAACTCTAAAAATAAAATTCATTATTACTAAAAACAATAATTTTTCCTCAAAATTTCATTTTTGAGCTTAAAGTTTGCATTTTCTGACAAAATGGACAGACATTACCAACTTTGTGGGTTTGTTTATCTCTAAAGATTGATAGGTTATGCGCTCATAACGATACTTGAATGAAAAATTATGATGAATTTACGGTCCAACTTCTTTTAGTCCAACCATGATAGGAATGTATCTGTGTCATATTCTACATCAAAACATAAATCAAAACTATTGATTTTTATAAAATAATGCATATGATGATTTTAAAATCAATTGTTTAATCAAAATAATCTATAAAATTAAGTGTATATGCTATCTTGATTAATCATTTTGATTCCTATTGTAAGTTTAAGCCTGTCAATGTTGCAGATCCCTCATTAAGAACCCTAGCCCCTATAAAAGACTCAATCAACCACACAACTCACTATGATCCACCTAAAAAACTCATACATTGATAAATCTAAGTAATTAGTCAAGTCCCTACTAAAATCTTAAGTCTTCTTAAATATAAGTACAAGCGTAACTAGCTTAGGAAGTAAAAGCTAATACTAGATTTTGGAATCCAACTTGAATTCTTATTTCTAGTCACTATGTACGCATGCATACGGTTATGCATATGTAAAGAAGTATTTATTGTAGGGACTTATTTTATGCCCGATTGTTAACTAATCTACTAACAATAATAATATTCTAAGTCTCTAAAAAATGGACAAGTTAATATTTTTAATATATTTTATATTGAACTTGTGCTATACCTCATTTCGTATGTATATAGATATCTTGAAAAAGCCTTCCAATCAGATCCATCACAATCACAATCATACAACCAAAAACATAATTCTTTGGACTTAAAATGACACATATTCCAACATCTCTTTCTTTCTTACTTCTGAGAAATACCAAGTAATCAATGTCACACTCTGGTCCATCGGTAACATGGCCCCTCATACACGCTTTTTCTTTTGGGTGCCAAAGGCTTTGTTTTTTTCAAAATTTCATTTATTTTTAAATTGGTTTCTAACTCATACCCCGATCCATAGCTTAAGTGGTAGACGGACTGAAGATACCTCAATTTGACACTAAAGTCTTGGTATTAATCCCTAGTAGGGGTGGCTAACACCGAAGTGTCAACTAACAGTCGCTTGTACTAACAAGCTGACCAAAAAATAAGAAAAGAAATTGGGTGTCTAACTCTATCATTTTAATTCAGTAGTGGTAGGTGTTAGTCATCCTCATTTTGTGCATGATTTAGGTGATATGAGGAAACACTAGTACAAAACATATAATTGGATAACCTAAGGCTAAGATACCAAATGTCGGGTTTTGAATTATTTTTTGTTAAACCAAAAAAGGCCTAAAAATAGGGGAGCAAAAGAGTCTCGTCTGTTTTTTATAAAATAATCAAAGAAAAGTGTCCCATTTCTGCCCATAACAGAAGCTTTTTGGATGATTGTAACATCCCAATCATCTACACTGGCTAGGGGACTTTTGTATATGAGAAAGACTTTGATACTCCGGTAGAGTATGGTGGATGACACGCACGCATGCACTTAGAAATTATTTAGAAATTGCACACGTGGCATACTAGTAAGTCAAATTTATCTGCTCTCAGTTCAGAATCTTCAGATGTATCATGAATGAAAGGCTACTCTAATTTGACTATCTCACTTTCAGATTGATGGACATTTATTGGATGGTTAAGATTAAAAATATCCAATGGTCCTATTTCAACAAACAAATGCCTATGAATCAGATGATGGGAATGCTCAGAGGATAGGAATTTGGGCCATGATTCTACGATTGTGGGCTCCACAATTTAGTTAGTCTAAAAACATCCAATGGCCCATTGAATAATGTATGGTACGTGTACCAAGTGTCGTACTCTACCAAAGTATCAAATCACTCATCGTCTAATGCAACTGCTCATATTTCAACGCAATGGGGTGGCTGAAAGGTAAAGAAAAACATGAAGAATCTAAGTTTTAAATTTTTTAAATGATCTGGGGATGTAAGCATCTATGGCCGTAGGGCTGTCGATTTGGTGGGCCCCGTTGGATTTTGTCAAGATTTTAAACTGGTTGTTGTCGGCTGTCCAAGATTGGCTTTATTGGCCCTGGCCCGTTCATAAAGATTGTTATTCAATGGGCCTGTTACATGGACCATATGGTCTGATTACCTACAGGGCCTGGCCCACTTCCGGATGGATTTGTGTATGTGTAATTTGACAGCCTGGGCAAGACCTAGGACATGGGTTAGTGGGCCCTGATGACTTTGGATCAATAACTCTTGGGTTGGGCTCAGACAAACCATGGGATGGCCCAAATGAGGTCCGTTTTATGGGGATGGGAAATGATCAAATGTGGTAATTACCATACTTCTGAGCTCTGCGGGGTCTACCGGGGAGGTGCATATAGAATCCAAACCGTTCATTAGACGAGATGGCTCATGGGCACCTTACATCATCCCTATGAAAATCTCAGTGGGACACACGCAGAGAGTAACCTACAATCATGCCTAGAATCAATCATATTCACTTGTTGTGGCGCCCCCACCTAATTTTTTAATCGCTTGGATGCTCGGTGTCCCTTATTGGATCACATATACACAACAAGGTGGACCCCACATTCTGATGTAGAGCGGGTCGCAGACACTTTCATGGCCAAGATGGATTAGAAAAGGCTTGATCGGAGACGGGGATGATCCGGACCGCCAGAACTTAAAACAGATGTATCTCGCAAACCGAAATGAGATATTGGACGTATCTCACAAACTGGAATGAGCTATTGGACGTACCATATATGATTTGGGAGTAGGACTAGGTGCTTTAGCCACCCAATTCGCTTTGCTGGATTGTGCATGTCGAATTTTCGAAATACCCTCAGTGCAACAGTCGAATTCCTGTTTTAATTTAGTTTTTATAAGTTTTAGTTTGAGTACAAGTACTCTTCATCCATTTGGACTATAAGAGTTGCGTCCAACATGTAAAGTACTTGGAATAATTAGGAGAAGAGCAAGGTTGAGCCAAATAGGACACTTATTATTTTTGGCCGAAAACCATGATGTCGAGTGGAAATTGGGATCGAATGTAAATAGTAAGTTAATATTTATAGTAAGTCATGATTTCTAAGAGTTTTAGTTATAATATGAGTCTGAAACTTCTTCCTAGGGTTTATGTTATTATTTAAGAGGTTGTAAGTTCGTTTTTCATAATCGATCAATTTATTATGAATTTTCTAAAATTATTCTATTTTCTTAATTTAATTTTTTTCATGAATTCGAGGCATCTCTGTGAGGAGTTTAGAGAAGTTATATGAATTCGGAATAGTTATTCTCTTCGGGAAGACGGTGTTCGACCTCACATCCTTTCCTGCATCACATTCCACATAGAAGTTTCTACAGTCGGCATCACCTCCCTTTGGTGCAGCCCACCTAAGTAATAGATCAGACTGGATTTTGTGATCCACAGCTAACATTGAGAGGGGCATCTAATGGATAGGTCGGATGGCATTCAAACATTACAATGGGACCCACATAGCTCAAATGTTTAGTAATTATCATGCTTTCGATCGTCAAACACGTTTCACCTCCAAGGCAATGACTAGGATTTTCTGATCACCCCACAACATTTGGCTGTCTACTCTACGTGGTGGCCCTTTGGATCAACGGTCTCCCACCCACCTTAAAATATCCCACCCATAGAAAATGCTATCTAATGAGTATAATCCTGTCCACAAAGTGGCCAATTGATAAGATCTCTCGTGTGAAAATCTCGTTGGCCCACTAATCATGCAGGACACCACCATACGACAACAAGTGTACGGTGTCCAAAAACAATTCAATGGTCCACATTTTTCCTTCCATCAAAAGGTGACAGTTTGGTGCCTATAATTTTATTAATGAGAACAAAGCATAATAAAACAGATGAGGATTGCCTGAAACAAGGGGTTATCGGAATCTCCTACGGCTCTAATATGGCCCAATGCAAAAATACTGCGTGCACTTGTCAGATACAGACCCCAAAATGAAAAGCAAAGATTCCTATATGGCCCTACTATCGCCCAATGCAAAAGCTCCGAGCAGCAAGAAGATTTTTGTAGCCCTCAATAATCCATGTCCTTGAAAAATTAAGAGGAGGCATGAAATTTAATATAAGGTAAATCAAAGGAATTATTAAGTAGGATTTAACTTGGTTGGGAAAAATCCATAGCATCCCAATAAAAAATAATATCCAGATAAAAATTCCTCCATTTAGCTAAACAATAAGCATACATTAATTCCACTTGGATGTGAAAAATAGACTGGAAATTCCGACCACCAATGCCATACGGACCAAATCAATATTGCATGAATTCCAGTAGGATGTGATAAATAAGCTTTTGAAATTCAAGCACCATTGACATGGGGACCATGTGCTAGGAGATTGAGAAGTAATCATTTCTATCATCAATAAATGACTTGTTTGTTTCTCAATTTATCCTGATAATTAAAAGGAAATGCATTATCATTATGATTTAACCATTGAAAACTAAACACGGAATAGTGGATTACATACAGATGTATGCAGAAAACATATAAAAGAATTTGCAATTATTGTACTTTTTCATGGTATTATTATTTAAATCTCAAATTCAAACAATAAAATTATTGTATTTTTTTATGACTTGAATGCCATTATTATGATTTTATTGTTCATCCACCAAACACTAGAATCAACAGTCAAACGTAAATATCATCAGGAGACCATTAAAGTAATTTGTAATTATTATACATTTCATTTATATTATTATTATAATTGACAAAACAAATGAGCCTAAATAGTCATTTTCAACCATAATAGAAGAAATATTAAGAGCCTTGTAATATGAATCATTAACAACACAAATTTTAGCAGTGTAATTCATTCAAAGGCCATGAGTGTGAGAGAAACCAAAGAAAACTCCTGAACTCCTAAAGAATTCCCTCACCCTTGCACTTCGACTGTTCCGTCCACAGTGAGTTCTAAAAATCATTTTGATAGCTTGTGTTTGATATTTATTGGCAATTATAATAGAATTCATGTTAATTAGAATTATCGGTTGTATTTGCCATTCTATAATAAAAATTTGTTAGAATCCAATAATTTAGAATTACCAAATTACGTTTGGTAGCTTATATTTAGAAGAAAACATGAGAAACATATTTATAAATTTCACATAAGTGGTAATCAAAATTCATGTCAAATGAAATCGTGTATTTTTATAGTGATTTAAATAAATAAATAAAAGAAGAGACATTTCAGTAAATGCGATGTGAATTAAACTCCTCTCAAATGCATCAATTACTAATGATTCACAATAATTCACCCCCAAACAAGCCCTTACACCCTTGCAGAATTAAACATGGCTTGAGCCGTACTATTAGAATACAATTTTCAGTGTGATACACTTGGTCTAGTTTTCCATAGTAAATGAGCCACCTCATTTTTAGTTGTTCGTTTAAATAAGAGTCGTGGGTTGTAAGGAAGCGGGTAAAGTAAATTATAATCATTACTTAGTTTTCGCATTTTAAAACTATCATTTTTACAAAGACTTTTGGAAAGAAAAATGTAAGTATAAAATCATCATTGAGATTTAGGTGATTTCAAGCATTACACATTTACAGCCATTTATCATTTATGACTGTGAATGGAAAACCAAACACGACCTTGATAAAAATAGAATTCGATTCCAAAAGAAATTTAGAAGCCAATGGTCCACATTGACGGTACATACGTGGCTCACTGTTGCACCAATCGTTTTCATGGGGGAGTCCACTTAAGATGTACGGAGATGCTCTACAACTGCGCCAGACTGTCACGAATGCTGCGTCTTGAGCCTGTGGGACCCAGCAAAGCTCTGATGAGCCATACTTGGAATTTTCAATAAAGAAACGAGTAGGGAAAGGAGACAAATACCACTCACCTCTACTCATTGTCTTCATCTCGCCTTTGTCGTTATCCATATTTTGGAAACGGATTTGTTGGTGTACCACACATCACTGTTTTGGCTGGTGTGGGTACGTATTGGGCTAATGTACTTATAGTTGGAGGGCGATCAGAGTTACTTGGGCCCACAATGATATATTTATTATATCTTTACTGTTAATTCATTTGGCGATATCATTTTACACTATGAGCACAAAAGAGGGTCATATAAAAAGTTCAAGTGGACCACACCATAAATAAGAGTCGGACAACGATTCTCATAGTTAAAACAATTACAAGATCCAACCTAATGTTTATTTTAGATTCAATTTGTTGATAATATAACACGGATCAAAATGAAGAAGAAAAATAAATATCATATTGATTCAAGACTTACGTGACTCCCAAAAGAATTCCAAAGATATATGTTCAATCCTATACTGCTTTTTGCAGTGTAGTCTAATTAAACTTTGGATCTGTGCTATTTTTAAACCAAGAGGAAATATAAATAACATATTGATTAAAAACTTATTCCCGGAAGAATTTCAAAGATACATGTTCAATCCTCCGCTGCTTTTTGCAGTGTGAGCCAATTGAACTTTGGATCTGTCCTGTTTTCGTGATAAGTCCATGCAACAAGTTCGCTGCGTGGACAGACAGTTTGGATATAACACGTACCTCATGATGGGACCTACGAAACTTGATGACGTCGACACGCCAGCCAGGTCGGTGACGTGTGGTACAACAACCAATCCACTTTGGATATTTTCAACTCACTCGCGCATCTCTGGCGCTTCAAAGTCGCTCGAGACACCGAGTGCGGGTCCCGCTCTAAATATTGAGCTAGCCCCGATCCAAGATTCTGAAGTTATGCGCAAACCATCCAGAGAAGACACGTGTCGACATTGTGGTCACATCTTGTGGGATCAGTTTCCTGACGTGATGTTGGGCTTTGCCTCGATTAGCGTGGCGAACCGTACGGTTGCCTCCCTCGAAAAACTGCGGCTCTAGACATAGAACAACAAAGCCTACTCTCACGCATGAGATAAATGGGTCGCTTCGCGGAATATTGCCACACTTGCAAAGATTTTTGAAATCTAGACCATATTTAACCTCTTTAAAATCAGAATATTGGACTCTAAATTACAAATCTAAGAATTATGAGAATTTTTAATAGTGGTCCATTTTTCCCATGGAAATTCGACAAACTGATTAGTCATAATTACAAGCTAATGCATATATATAAGATTATTTTTATCTGTGTAAATCACTGTCTTCTCGGATAAATAATGTATTTTGGCAAGTGCACCCCGAAGAAAATAGTCTCTCTCGCCTTTTCCTACGAAGGGGCCATTCGTGGTTGCTGGTGTACGAATATCCATGTACCTGATCCCAGATAATGTATATATCGCATGAAGAAAACCATCCAAAAAGGAAAAATCTTATGGTCCACCATATTTTCTCCACAAAAGAAAATTTATACTGATGGATGTTTCTAATTGTATAATCTATACCGTTAATTTTTCCAAATTAAGTTGATTTTCCGTATTAATAGGAATTTATGGTCCAATTATTCTAAAGATGCTCTGCCACGTATATTTTGAATTTTAGATTTAAAATTTTTTTTCTTTGAGATACACGTTTACATGAAGAGTGATGCGTATGTACGTATCTCCATACTCTGCCAGTATTCGAAACCCATCGACAACGAAAGAGACGAATACCTGATTTTCAAGGGTAATAGATAAAGTAGTCTCCGACATGAGCACGTGACGTCCGCAACCCAGCCCGTGCATATCCTACGCTACGGAAGGAGTGTAGGGCCGTGATGCAAAGTGACACTCGGCTCGCAACAGGTAGAGCTGCATGGATCACGTGCCAACGTGTCGCTCGTAACAAAGATCTAAACCGTTGATCAAGTGGATTTCATTGCATCTGAGATCTCGAATAGAAATCAGTAATTCTGACCAATGAAATAAGCCACACGTTCACATTCAATAATAACGACTGCTCACTTTCCCTACCGTTCATGTCTCTCGTACAAGTAGACCACATTTTTTTCGTCCAGGCCATGGTCACACTGCTCCCCTAATTACCGTAATGAATATTTCGCACGTATGTCATTATGACACGTCATCAAACGCATGCGCGAGTTCCGTACGGCATTGCTGCCAAAGTGGTACTTGTACGTCTCGATTGGGCCGCGGATTAGGTACTACCCCCGCCTGTTCGGAGCTCGAAAAAGGCGGAGGCTCCTAGCGCCACTGATGGGCCACCGTGATGTATGAATTTTATCCATACCGTTCATCCTTTTTTTTATATCATTTTAGAGTACTTAACGAAAACAATAAGGCAGATCAAATGATGAAGTGGACCACACTACAGGAAGCAATGGTGCAAAGGACACCCACCATTGAAACCTTCTTAGGGTCTACCGTATTTTTTATTTTCCATCCAACCCGTTGATATGGTCTGATACACCTGGGTGAATTGAAAAAACAAGTATCATCTTGATCTAAAACTTCTGTGGTCTCTAGAAATTTTTCAACGGTAAGAATAGAATCCCCACTGTGTGGTCCATTTGAACTTAGATCTTAGCTATTTTTGGAGGATTAGTTTTAAAATGATATGGAAAATGGATGGACAGTGTGGATAAAATTAATACAACACGGTGGCCCCTCAGTGGCCCTCCGAGCCTCCGACTGTCCTGCGCTCCGATCAGGCGGGGTTAGTAGCTAATCCGCGCCTCGATCGAGAGACGACATGTCGTATGAAAGCCAAGATACGTGCATCGGTGTTTGCAAATATCGATACTCGGGCAGTGTGTGACGTTACGTGAACATGGAACCCAGGGAAGAAAATAAAAAAAAAAATAACACGGTAGACGCTTACCTTTCATGCGCTTTTTTTTTTTTTTTAAACGGTCGAAAGCTGACATTAATTTTTTCAAGTATAAAAAAAGTGATTTGGACAAAAATATTTTAAATTTTTAAGTAAAATTCCAACTGAAAAAATAAAGATATTTTTATTTTTTTGGATTGATTGTATGGGTAGCGCTCTAAATTGAAAAGGTAGATTTTATTCCAATCGAAAAAAAAAAAAAAAAAATGTATGGAAGACTAAGTCTACGGTAGAAAATTACTGCAGAGAAACAGTACGAGTGGATTAAGCGCCCGTTTGGCTAGATAGATTGGAAGAGATTGAATGTTACTAAGGTGGATGGTATGAATTTCTAGATAATGATAGTAAGTAGATTGTCTTAAGAGCCAACGGATTGCTACATCGAGTTTGTTTGGCACACGCGGCCAATCCTGGGATTAACTTCCCAATTCCTTGGACTAAACAAGTCTCCGGCAAATTTAAAAGGATTAGGGTGAATTGGATGGGATTTAAAGGTATTGATGGTGTTGTCAGTGTACTGTCTTGAGATCCATGGAATTGGGAACCGATCACCTAGTATGTTAGGCATGCCCAGCCAATCATAAGATTTAACTTTCAATCCCTTTCAATCCGCCCGACCAAACGGGCCCTAAGTGTTATCCCGATAACTTGTTAGTATGTATTACTCTTACCGTGGGGCCCATATATATATATATATATATATATATATATATATATATATATATATATATATATATATATGCAATCCATCCTATTTTTCATATCAATTTAGGATGTGAACCAAAAACTTAGATCCAGATCAAAAGTGGACCCCAACATAGAAGGAAACAGTGGTGATTGAATTACCGCCTTTAAAAACTACATAGCGCCTACATAGGGCTAACCGCAACGTTTACTTTCCATCCAAAATTTGTTGATGAGGTTAGACAATTGTTTACGGGAAAATATAAATATCAGCTTATTTGGCTCAAAATAAGTTTTTAATGGTCAACTTAACCACCACAGTTTCCATTGGTATGGTTTCACTTGAGATTTGTATCTGGTTAATTTTTAGGATCATGCCTAAAATTAAAAGTAAAAACGGAAAGACAGAGGGGATATAGAACAGATTCACTGAGGTGGACCCCATACGGTCAGATTAACTCCCACTGAAATGTTACTCGGGTAACACTTAACGGGCTCGGGCCTATTAAAATCAGAAATTTGAGTAAGCCCGCCCAACAGACCGGCCGAAAACGGTTCAAAATTCGGAACGATCCAACCCAGGCCTGGCAAGATTACAGCCCTACCTACGTGTGACCGAGGTCGCTCCTAATATAGGACGCGGATTGCCTCTGGTCTCATGACAGGTGAGCTGTGGGGTTAACCATGATGGATGTGTTTTATCCAAGCCATCAATCCATTTTTTTCACACCATCGTAAGTGATGATGCAAAAAGGAGGCAGATCCAATGCTCAAATTGACCGCACCAAAGGAAGCAGTGGTGATAGTGACGACCACCGTTGAAACTTTCCTAGGGCCCATTATTATTTTTAATTTCCATCCAACCTGTTCATAAGGTCACATAGACTAGGATGAAGGGAAAATAAAAATATCAGCTTCATCAAAACTTCCGTGGCTCCAAAGAAGTTTTTAACGATGGCCGTTTATTTCCCACTGTGTAGTCCACCTGAGCTTTGGATCTGCTTCATGTTTTAGCTCATGGCCTAAAACGATATAGAAAAAGGGATGGACGGCATGGATAAAATATATACATCACGTGGCCCCACAAAGCTCCAGCAAGGACTGAGTCCGCACTTAGGGGCAAGACGCAATCCGCATCCCTTAATATAAGGGAGATGTCTCTCTATTGTTACTCTCTCATGTCTTTAGTCCATCAATATGTGGGTCACGGTGGGCCCCACATGAGAGATGGGCAGTATCTTCAGCACATGTACTGCACCGGACGCGTCTCGGTAATTACAGCCGTGATTAGAATAGCCCAATCAAAGTCATTCCTGAGCGGAACAGGCAATCAAGGTGAGCCACACGTTTGCCAAAATGACCAATCAATACCGTCAACGTTCCAGTCCACTGATCAAATGGTTGGTGCGGGCCCTTGGGGGTTGAAGACGTAGACTAAGGATAGAGCTTTCTTTTTTTTCCTTTTTTTTCTTTTCTCATATAATCAATCTATATAATTCATCTTCTGGCCAACTAATTACATGGTTGGAATCATCCAATCAGCATCGTGTTGATAAAAGGGAGACAACCCAGCAAGATGAACGGTCTATTTCATCTTTGCCATGTTGATCAATCAAGAACATCCATGTTTGGGTACATTGATCCAATAGTTAGATCAATTCATTAATTGAATGGGAAATGTTTTGGGCAATTAAAGGCAGAGCCCACTTGATAGACAGTCTAGATTAATGACTAGGTCACTAGAGCTAGTCTTACAATCAATCTGGCCATCTATTTTTTTACCACTGATGAGATAGATGGTATTGTTCGATCATAATGATTCTTGAAATGAATGACCATTCGAAGGCGAGCCCCAAATGCTGGAGGACAAGATCAAGGACCAAACCTTTTCGAATGTGATCACACCGATCACGCCAATGATCAGATCGTTAAAGCCATCAAGTCCAATTGATTATTAAGAACTGTTCCGATATGAGGGGAGGTCCATACTACTGGTTAGATCTTGTATAAATCCTACATGATGGACCATCCATTTTCCGAGAGATGATCAGATGGCAACTCAATCCCTAAAGATGCACCACCAGTCAAAGGTATGCTGCAAATGTTAGAAAGTATAAGTGGGCCATGTTTATTTGATCTAAACCATTGATATGATAGGTCAATTCATTGGCACGCTTTCTCTAACGTATGGAAACAATTTAGCGTCCATGAAATCCTCCCCATCCATCAGGTGCATCACTCCAGTGGACCACCCCATAAAATTATACGTAAAAACACCAAAGTGGGCCGTACACAAAACTAACGGTGGGTTCCCATCCCAGCTCTTTCCTGAAGCGTGGCCTGATTGAGTTCTGGATGGTAGTGATTTTTTAGTAGCAAGGTGAACATGAAAAGGCACAACGGATGGAGGGTGTGGATCTAATGAAAATTACACCCATGTGGCTATCAGTGCACCAAGTACTTAGCAGGAGGCCACTGGAATTTTGATTTATATAAAACACAGTACTGATTCCTCTAAAAGATTATGTTAATTGTCCGTTCATCAAAGTTATGAGAAATAACCCACATTCAGCGGGCTAGATCAGGTGGGCGCACACATACACCAAGGATAGGCATTTAGAAAAATGAACATTGTACGTAGCACTGCGGAATCAAAACGGAAACCTCATCAGGCAGATTTCAGATTTCCATTTTACAGCTTGGCCCAAATCGCAGGCGGCATAAGAACATGGGGATGTTGTGAAACCCATAAGATCCATCAGGACCATCACTAAAAGCTATGGTTGAAACGTAAATGTCAATAGAACATGATTGACCACAGCCCAAAACTTAGCTGGCTTGGGTTGAGGTTGGCCTACTACAACCCATCTTTACATGTAGTACGTGTCATATGCATATAATTTCTACAAGTATATAAGTCTAAAAACTTGGCCTGCATGGAAAATATAATTTCAGATGGGATCCATCCACGCTATGGACTCTTATACTATTTAAGTTAATCGAAATCATCCATGACTGAAATTGGTGTTCGTGATTGGACTTCACCCAGGGCCACATGCTGAGTGCTAATGTCTTTTAAATAGTCTCTTTAAATTGGTGAGCCTTTTTATCTATTTCTTTAATTTTATTTCTCCAAGTGATTATTATATATTTTATTTTGCTGTGCTATTTTTGCACCATGATGATCTTTGATTTTTTGTTAGTATGCTAATTGCAGTTGTTAACCAACCCAACCAGATCTAACCTGACCCAACCCAAATTGTGTTTGGATTGAATATTCAGTGACTTGGGTCGGGCTTGGATTTGGTAGCGGGTTGGGTAGGGTCGGGGCTTGTGCCAACTCCTTGAGGTCAGGTTGAGATTGGGTAAACCCTCAACCCAGCTGGACCCGCTGAGTTGCACCCCTATGATAACATGAACTTCCAAACACATCCTGAAGTATCAAGTGACCAGTTAAAACTACCCAACTCAAGATGAAAGATTATCATATTGTATATTAGCCTAAGCCCTTTTTCAGTCTTCTTCGGAATTAGGTGGCCCCTACCAATACTCCCCTCAAACCTACATCTGTTTCCTGGACCACATTGCATAGGATGATGGATCAAGACCATCCAACTAACAATCTTGACTGTGGATGGTCAACAGCTCAAAAACCAGACCGATCAGAAATGACCAGCAACACAATTGGTGGTCTTCAAATGTACGGTATAAAAACATAGGAGCAGCTAACAGTTGACAATCTGCAGGAGAAGTGCCGGAAAGTGATTGAATTGTCCAATGGACAGTAGTCCTTGAACAGTAGATCATTCGCGTAAGAGCTAGTAGATGGGTGGTCCCAATCCACTCCCTTGAAGGGTGTTTGAATTTCAAATGCATTTCATTTAGTCACATCCAAACACAACTGAGTGAGCCATTAACTCTCAATTCATTTACCTCCAATTCCATTTCCCATTTACTCTCACCCAACTACAAATGAGGTGTTTCCCAAACAAAATATCTGCAAAATGTCACAATGAATTACACCACGGGTCTCCACGCAAAATGCAATGCTGGGTGAAACCCCTATAGAACACATTTGCAAGTTCAATCAATCAAATACATACAGAGCAAGCAAAACACATTTTAACCCGAGCTACTGAACTGAAACTAAACTGCAATTGGAGAACAGCATGGACACCAACCCAAATTTAATTGGATAAGCAGATGAAAAAAACAAAAAAAAAAAAAAAAAAGAAAACATCACAATGAACAACAGAGTGATATGGTTATAGACTTGTATCAAAGAGGAAATTCAAGTGGAGAGCCTCAGAGGTGACTAACCTCAAGACAGAAGCATGAAGGAGAACCCACAAATTTGGTAATTTTGTGCTCCAAGGTCTCCCTCCATGGTTCACATATCTCCAAGCCATCAATCAGCAGACAATAATCCCCACTGCCCATGAAGCATTTCAAAGCACCTCAATCAGATGAGCTGCTGACATCAACCATGATCTCGCTGGTACATTACATGTGCATTGGCAGCTGATTCCCAAGAAAGACTATTAAAGTTTAACTAATCCCGATATAACCTGGAGACACATCTCAGGAACGTCACCATGCTAGCAGATCGTGGGCAAGCACCATCACAAATAGGCATGTAGTTGTCAAGAAAACACCAGCAAGATGCTAGTGGAAGAAGAACCAACATTAACCAAATGAGCTGAAGGTGCAACCAACCACACCTAGTTCAAGAAAAAAGGATTTCATGGAATATAAGATCTCGATCATGATCATGATGGCAACAGGATCCATAAAGTCGAGCAGCAATGGCTGGGACAAGGCTGTTATGATGGTGATGATAAGATTTCAATCATATAAAAATGCCATATTCAACCGAGCGGCAACCACCGAAAGCCAAAGAATTCAATTCCTGATGGTGACAAAAAAAAAAAAAAAAAAGGAATAAGACAACTTACAAAAATAATAAAGATAAGGATGGATCATGAGTACGTTCAGAGACTGACAAGGCAATTCTAGAGAACAAGATCATAACCAATTCGAACAAGATCATAAGCAATTCAGCATTAGAACTGAAAGCTGATAATGAGGCAAATAATGACATAATGCACTGAATTGCATCACACTTCAAAGAAAGGATAAACCCATTACAATATATTAGCTGGAGCTTTGCGTAAGATGAGATTTAGGGTCTGTTTGGTTTTCCAATTTGCTATGAAATGAAAAGTAAATGAGCTATCATTATCATTTCCATGTGTCTATTTAAATAGGAATTATGGCTTGTCAATCAAGAGTCATAAAGAAAATATGTCAAGTAAATTGTCATCATGACATTTTCACATTATAAAACTAACATTTTTACTGTGAAAACAGGCACACAAACTTGCTACAGTCACACATTCCCCTACATGTTTTTCATGATAGGTAAGCCAGGCTCAAACCAGAGACATCAATGTTGAAAAAACACCATCCTAATTATGTTCTAAAACAACCTACCCACAGAGTAAGTTCCTGACACCACAGCGACACACGGTGTGTTTTGTAAGAGGCCTTGGATCCAAGTACACAACATCGATTGTCTCATTCTCCCATTTTCACCACAATGAAATTCAGAAGCTGCTTGACTCTACAAAGAGGAAACAGCTAGGGGCTCTCTTATTCTTATCAATAAGAGATGGGGCACTGCTCATGTTGTTTATGATGCAAGCATGAGTCAAACGTTGCCAGTGGTAGCGTAATTTGTAGTTTGCCTGTTGTTTTTGTTTTCTTTCATCAGTAAAATTGAAAGTCACTTTAAAAGGGGGAAAACAATCACATGCTGTGTTTTGTAGTGCGCAATCCCACAGAATAGACAAGCACCAGCTTACCAAACATTGACTATGTTCTAAACCAACCAAACCACAATAACTCACTAAACCAAAACAATCACATGCTTCGTGTCTTGTGCAATCCCTCACTCCTCAAACAAATAAAGGGTTTGTAATCTTTGATCACTCTTGAAGTAATACACACGTCTTCCATTCCTCTCCCATATAAATAAAGGTTCATAATCTTTTTATCCTCTGAAAATAACAAACTTACTGCTGGGGCTTTAGATGTGTCAGCATTTATTGTTATCCAGGTGTTATTTAGGGTACATTCAAGTGCAAGTTCAGTGAGATATTACTTGAATCTGAGAGGATATAACAATCGCAAAACTAAGATACCATTTTCAAAAAATCCAGATGCTGTAAAATCACAATGGTGTCAACCTTCCTATGAAATATATATATATATATATATATATATATATAGTCGTGAGGTCACAAATTAAGCTTCTACAATCAATTGTAAAAGGATTTTATGCATGCTCAGCAAGGCTTACTTTTTTTAGATCAGATTCAGAAAGCATTACCTAAGAGTAAACAAACTCCAAAAAGATGCTGATCAATTTTTGGGGCCTGACGAGGTCAAATATCGAAGTAAATACTCATTGGAGGAACAAGTATCTGCAAGATCCTGATGCAAGTTGGTGATAGCCTTCTGCAAGGATCTTAGGCATGGAAGCAGACTTCTGGAATTCTGCTGAATAGAGTGACCATGAGCTTTACAAAGCTCCTGCAATACAAATAATACAATCAATGACATCAGATGAGAAAGGGACCATGCACTTGTAATGCCACCTTTTTGCATCATCATGTAATAGCTGGAATTCCAGAGTGATAAGAGATAATATAGACCTGACACCATCGAAGGATAAATTCCAAATGTGGACAGCTTTCTAATAGATCAGCAAATGCCTCAATTAACCTCTGCAAATATCTGAAAGGGATGGATGAGGCAACAGCCGGTACATCCAACGGTTTCACAGCAACAATGCATTTCTTAATTAGACTGTCTTCATTCAGACGGAGGCTGAGTAATAACGCCCTCTGTGGTTGGCCCTCCACAATAGCTGCATCAACTGCCTGCACAACATCACATCCAGACACATCAATGCCTGAGGAAATTGAGTATGTAGGTTACATTGTAATAGAATACAAGATAGAAGCATGATAAAATCATACTTCTTAAATAAATAAATAAAGCATGATGAAACCAAGTTATCCATCGCCAATAAGGGTATAATAGATAAGAAGCTAAGGTAAAAATTCCATTTGCTGATATAATTGCAAAATAGAATCATGACATGACTAGGTTTGTTCAAGCACGTGGAAAATAATCCCAGAATTGTGTGACAATCATGAAGCAATGAAAAAGGAACGGAAAATCCACACAAGCACATAAGCAAAATCAAGTGCAAAAGAGGTCCAGAAGAGGAGGAGAAAAACAAAAGTTCCTCTTGGAAGCAAAGCCATTGTTAGCAGGCTTTGCGAGCAGCCAAACCATCCTGTAAGGGAGGGTTCTGGCCAGCAAAACTCACCCTTAAGGGGGACTTTATCGACCAACAAAACCACCCTTTTTTCTTCTTTTGCCTTCTTTTTTTTTTAAGGATAACCGGAATTTGGTACAACCCGGTTATCGAGTTAATGAGATCTCGACACTCGAATTACAAAGAAGTGGACAAGAGTACACCCACAAGAATATTAGAGAGGGAGAGAACTTTATTGAAATGAACTTCTTCTCTTTCTATACTTGAGAAAAACTCACACTTAAAAAAATATTGGAATGAGTACCTGCTACACCATCTCCCCTTTTACAGACCATAAATGAATCTTTAATGAGAAACCCCCCAATTATTAGATTGATTTCAAATTAATCATAATTTATTTCATATCAATATAATCCACCTAAGATGGTAAAAGCTTAATAATAGTAAAAGAAAATATAGAAAATAATCCTAATTATATCTCTAAATCAGTCCCATATCTTCAATCGCATGATTCACATCCCCCTCATATCTTCAATCACATCTTTAAACTAGCTCCCATATCTTCCAAAAATGGTCAATTGCAATCCTTGATTTAGGCCCCCAGATCTATAAATAAACAGTCCAAAAATAACACATGTTAGGCTCTATGGCGGAATGTGGGCCTACGTTATTGTTGAGCCCTAGAGTGGGCCTAGATGGGCCATGGGCCTGCATCAATTCTCCCAAGCTTTAAAAGACATTGTCCTCAAGTTGGAAACCAATCTCAACCTTTGGACTCATACTATCTCTGCAACAAATGTTCTTCTTCTTTGGTGGAAATTGGTAGTGCAGCCCTAAGTGTTGGCTCAACACAATCTTTGTTCAAGCCCAATGTAGATAATGTCTCTTTCACTTGCGCTTTTGTATGTGCCAACTTGTTTGTTCTAACTTTAAAGTTCTTTGTGGATCCTAAAACATTTACCCCATTTTTCGTGTCACAATCATATTTTGCAAATTAAAAATATTTTGCAAAGGTTTTAATTTGAGCGTTGAGACCGATTTACATAGGCCCAATGTTAACGCATCAATCACTCTAGATGTCAACTTTTCCTTCAGCTTCATAGATCTCTTCGTCATTTCTGAATTTTCTACTTTAAGTTTGAATTTTCCAACAATCGAAGGATTTGATCATTAGTGTCTACGTAAACTGGGGACGCACGTTGCTGGTTAAGAACTTGGTGAGGATGTTTCCCTACATGTACACTTGCTCCAACTTTGGTCTCTAGATTTCCTCCATGTCAGAGCTCCCCCACTTGATTAGCGAGATTGCCTACCACACACGTGAATTTATATACCTACTCTGCGAGTGCACGGATCAATTGGATTATTTGCACAAACTCTTCTTGAGCCACCTCCTTCAAAGCCATTAGGAGATGATGTAGAACCGGCAGTTCCCCAATGTTGCAACCCGGTTATCGAGTCAATGAGATCTCAACACCCAAATTATAAAGAAGAGGACAAGAGTACACCCATAAGAATATTAGAGAATAAAAGGAGAGAACTTTATTAATATAAACTTCTTCTCTTACAATACTTAAGAAAAACTCACACTTAGAAAAATACTAGAATGAGTACCCCTCTTTTATAGACCTTAAATGAATCTTTAATAAAAATCCCCAAGCTATTAAATTAATTTCAAATTAATCATAATTTATTTCAAATCAATTTAATCTACCTAAGATGGTAAAGCCTAAATATAGTACAAACAAATATAGAAAATAATCATGATTAAATCTCTAAATCAGTCCCATATCTTCAATTACATCCCCCCATATCTTCAATCACATCTTTAAATTAGGCCCCATATCTTCCAAAAATTAATCATAATTTATTTCAAATCAATTTAATCTACCTAAGATGGTAAAGCCTAAATATAGTACAAACAAATATAGAAAATAATCATGATTAAATCTCTAAATCAGTCCCATATCTTCAATTACATCCCCCCATATCTTCAATCACATCTTTAAATTAGGCCCCATATCTTCCAAAAATGGTAACTTGCAATCCTCGATTTAGACTGCCAAATCTATAAATAAACAGTCCAAAAACCAGCACATATTGACCTCTATGGTGGAATGTGGGCCTACGTTATTGTTAAGCCCTACAATGGGCCTAGGTGGGCAATGGGCCTAAGTAGGCCGTGGGCCCGCATCAGAATTCTATTCGTAAAGAAGCAAAAGGGGGCTCAAAAAGAATGATGAGAGATCACCCATCTAATACAAGGAAGAACAATCCCCCAACTATCCTGAAAAGCCACTAAAGGCCACCCTACAAAAGCATTATCAGCTCTAGCCTATTCCACAACCAACCACTTAGCCTCATGAAAGACTTGATTTTGGCATAGAGCCCTGTTGCTGAAGGTCCTGCAAGTGCGCTACAACCGAACCGAAAATATGATGGACAAGAGAATCAACCACTCTATCATCCTTCTTCCTTCCCTTCATGGCATAATACCACAGGGGTACCAGTAACACTAAGAAACTTTCCCACACTTCCCTGGAAAAATTGCAATGCAAAAGAAGATGATCCATGTGTTCTGCATTCTGTAAACACAGGATACATCCGTTGGGAATTATAATCTGCCTTTTCAATGAATTGTCTAGAGTTAGGATCTTGCTTTTCCAGCAATCCACCAAATGCCACCACCCAGGGAGGTTCTGAAACCTCAATGTTTCCCGAATCGGATCCTTGTCTCACTGCAACTGGGCTTACAGAAGTGCTGCACAGAATAATCTATTCATGCATGAACAAACAAAACCACGCCGTTGCATGCAGCCACAGACAGCTTTGTCTGCTAATTAGGAATGAGATTCTACTACATAGTGGATGTTGTACTATCTGCAGCAGGCAAGGAAAAAAATGTAGAGAAAAGAAAAATCTGAAGATTCCATAGAATCGACAAGTTTCTAGTTTTTACAAACATCGCAGAAGTAATGCTGATATCTGCCTAGAGTCAATCAGATTGGTAAAGCCATTGTGAACTAGCATGAGCATCTAGAAAAATAAACTTTTGGAATCTTTGATAATCCTAACTGCAACCACCGTGGCTAATCCTGTGAATAGGGAGATCTGAAAATCCAACATAAGATGGTCCCTGAAGGCAAAGGTTGGGAACAAGGTGGACAACAGACAGCACCTAAATGCAGGCTTAGGCTGACACAGAAAACAGCAAGAAGGTTCGCAAATAGCAACAGTCAAATGCAGATGTTTCATTCAAGCTTTGAACATTGTTAAACAAAATGAAATCAGTTACCAGACCCCTGAAATGAACTGTAGCCATGTTAGCATGATTCGTAATATTATAACATGGGTATACATAGGTTTATAATTCATGTATTAATGTATGTAACTAAATGCTGAAACGACGATGCAATTTTTTATTTACAAGCAATAGAAAGAGCCTGTTTGGATTGTAGGAAAAGAAAAGAGAAGTGTAGGGATCGTCAAATGATGGATTCTCATGGATTCCATAAGCACTATTGAAATATGAATTCCATGGATTCCATTCTTGGGGTCTTGTTGGGATAGCTAGTTTAAATCTCATATTCCTCTCACAATTTTCACATCATATCTCGTGTGTGAAAATTTTACTATAGAAAAGTCTAATGATTGTTATTTCCAATCTCTATTTCCTTTGCTATCCAAACAACATAGACATCCTAACAATGGAAAAATCTTCAGTTTTTCTTCTTTTTTCTTTTCTTTTCTTTTCTTTGCCCAAAAAATTGTATGGAAACCATGGGAACCAACGGATCAAATACCACGGTATAGCAAGAAAATCTATAATGTGATCCCCAGAGGCAATGCATAAGATATCAAATTGGAAAGAATTTGAGAACACTTCCAAGACCCAATAATTGGGCGTGCAGTCAACTTTATATAATGAACACAAGCATCAAACAAGTAAAACCTTAAAAGGCAATCCTAACAACTAAGATACTAAAACATGAACAAACGGTACCTCTGGTGTAACATCCATGTCAAGATCAGTGGGATCAAAGATGAAGGATTCATCTATTGAATACAACAAAACTCCCTCAGTTGTTGCCGCTGCCCAACACCTTCCAGTAGGTGCAATCCTCAAGCATTTTGTTCGAACAACAGGCCGTCCATGGTTAGGCATTGCTCCTGGTAGATCATACCCTAGACTTTCCCTTACTTGTCGATCAATGCCTTCCTCTACATCACTAATCTCATCATCAATTAACTCCAATGGGCCCGCTTCTGTCATTTTCTTTGAGCTCAAAAAGTCAAGTACCCCATCCAGGGAGAGATTGCGGGTTATTTGAAACCTACGCAGCAACACCTGGTATAGTATGAAACAGTCAAATAATGTAGCCGTAGTTATGACATGGGCAATGGCCCACCATTGGGCCGAACACATGTTGAATTTGCTAGATTTCAGAAACTACCATTATTTTAGGAAGAGTAGACGTACTGATTTTGAAGATGTGGTTGCTGAGTTTGAAGATTCTCTAAGGGCCTGTTTGGTTTTCCAATTTCCTATGAAATGCAAAGCAAATGAGCCATCATTATCATTTTTGTTTCTTTAAACAGGAATTATGGCTCGTAGATCGAGAGTCAAATACACTTGTAAAAGAAGAAACTTGTAATCATTACATTTTCAAATTATAAAACCACCATTTTTACAGTGATTTTTGGATGAAACAATGTAGCAAAATCATCATTACAGTCAAATGTAAATGATGTCATGGCACAATTACAGGAGTAAATAATCATTTTGCCCATTTACAGCCATTTACCCTTGTAATTGGAAAACCGAACAGGCCCTAAAGATTTAGCAAAAAGTTTTCTAGATTTACTTTTTATTATTTTTATGGCCATTACAAATTGGCCAAATCTTTATGGGTAGAGTAGCTGCTATCTTAGATAGATTAGATTAATTTTAAATCAATCTACTAATTAGAAAAAAAATTAATAAAAAATTCATAGAAATTTTAGGAGATGTCTTTTAGAAGTAAACAAATAACCTTGTGACATGTACTAACCTGATCTGCAACATCGTACATGCAAATATACTTGCTACTCCCACCAGCTAAAATGTAACTTCCGTCAGCAGAATAGCATAAGGTTGTAAAATACTTCCCAGAACTTGAATTAGCAGCTGATCTTCGATCAGTCATGAGGCGCCCACCAGCAATGTCCCTTCGACCCTCAATTGTGTACATTAACAGGCCATCAATAGGATCCCAGAAGTGAATTTGACCATCTAATGTACTGGAAGCTAACTGCTTTCCATCCGGACGATAGACCACTGTAAGAACATCATAAGTATGTGGAAATGTTTCAACAGCACCTTTTCCTTCGAAAACATCCCACAGCCGAACAGTTTTGTCCCATGATGATGAAGCTAAAATTGCCTGTGTAAAACAAAACATGTTATTAAACTTCACTATGAACTAAGTCTTATAAAAGTAAGGGCATGTTTGGATACCTGGAATCCAAAACAAAAGAAAGGAAAAAAACAATGATTATCCAATGATGATTTCCATGAGAATTATTGAAAAATGGATTCCAATTTGAGTTCTTGTTTGGGTAGCAAGTGGAAATCTCATATTTCTCTTACAATAGTCACCTAGTTTCTTGTGCCAAGAATTCAAATTATGGAAAAGTATTGATTGCTTGGTGGAATCAACCCTTGGCTATCCAAACAACAAAAGTTGTCACATCAAAAGAAAATCATTTTCCTTTTCAGCCGTTTTCTAGACATGGCATCAAAGAAACATAGTTTACACTCCCCCAGGAAGTAACAGCATTGCTTTAAAACTGAAATGTAGCACCCTTAACAATATATGAATAAAACCAGCCAATTGAAAGAAAAAGACAACATTTCTGACCAGAATTTCTGAACAGAATCAATATTTATCTCAAAATACCAGAGAATAACAACATATAAGACAATTTTTGCTAATCAGAATAAATCAAGCATAGGTCAACTTACATTTGTAGGTGAAAACATCAACCCATGAACAGGCCCTTCATGACCACTAAGAACATCCAACAAGCGACCGGTCTTCATTGACCACACAAAAATCTGAAAATCAGTATTAATAAAAGCATTGTCAGGGAAATGATCATAGTGATGGAATGGTAGAAAATACATAGGAAAGAATATACATACCTCAAAAGAGTCCAGGGTACCGGCGCAAATTACTTCACCACTCTGATCCGATGCCAAAGAAACAAATTGTCTAGAAGTAGGAGTGGTAAATGTCCTAAAATTTCGATAGCGAAACAAGTCCCAAGCACGAACTGTGCCATCCAAAGATGCACTCAGTAGACAATGGTTACCAGCCATAAAATGGAGTGCAGTGACTGCATTAGTGTGTTCAGAGAATGTGACAAAACAGAACCCTGATGAAACTGTCCAGACCTGTCACAAGTAACCATTAAAAGTTACAACTCATACTCGACAATATAATCTAGAATAAAAGAATGGAGTAGAAGTCCATAATAGATGGTGTAAAGCACATGGAACAGAAGAACAATCTCATTGCCAAAGTGAGAACCAAAAACAGAAGCTCATGGAAAATGAATATGCATGAACAAGATTGTGGAAACATGACCATAAGAAAATTAACTCGAAATAGCAACCCTAAATGGAGTATACTGCAACTATAATGCAAATTTGTATATAAAATATACATTGCAAGTCATAGATAGAAGAGAAACAGAACTGGAAGAGGAGATTAGAAACCCCAATTGATGAGGACTCTCCAACCTCAGTTCTTTATCCAATCAGCAACATCATGTCACTAGCTTCATGGAGACATGAAACGAGCCCAAGGCCCCAAGGGGACCACAAAGAGCAAGAATCTTCCAAGGTACATAAAGCCCTCACCTCACACCAACCAATCTAATGACATCAAAAGGATCTCCTTCTATACAAGAGGACAAGGAAAAAAAAATTAAGAGATACTACTGCCCTCCAGCAACGCCTATGCCTATGCAACACTAGGGGCTGTTTTGGGGTGGTTGGTGCAGGAATTTGTGAAATCCCATGAATTTCAAATCTCCCCTGTTTTATTTTTTGTGGGGATTTGCCAAACCATGGATTTTATCTCAAAACCGAACCTACATAAATCCACGGATTTGGGGCAAATCCAAATTCCAAAAATAAAAATAAAATAAAGACCTGGAAAATCTTCAAAATGAGACTCTTTTGAAAGCAAAAATAATAATAATAATAATAATTCTTTTCTAAAAATGCCTCTAGGGCTGAAATAAATGCTCCCCAAATCCCTGGATTTGTAGTTCGTCTCCCAAACAGTGGACTTTGGAATTTGTCAAATCCAAATCCAATTCGAATCTATGAATTTGACAAGTTCATGGATTTATCAAACTCTCATTTTATTGATCCCAAACAGGGCCTTAGTGTCCTTATACCCAAGTGGCTATGTAAAAGTAACTCCTAGTCCTAGTGGTAGACAATCAACTATTGTTGAGTCCCAATAGACCAAATTGCCTGAAGAGATATCATTGGCATTTAAGAACCCCTTCAGAGTGGCAGCATCCATCTTTCAATTATCTTTGTACAGTTGCTATCCATATTGTCCTTAGGCACTGAAACCAATATATTACTTGATCTGCCGATTAAATCCATTTGTAGCATTGATTCACCTCTAAAATCTAAAAAAAAATCATTCCTTCCACAAGCACCAGGTTTATTGCATCCAGAAACAACACTTCGAACATATCACTGTTGGGTGAATTTTCACTGCAATATTACGGCATGTAGAGGTAGAGTCAAGGTTATAAACAACGGTATCAGTCACCATATCAGCCAGGCCTAAAAACGATATGATACAAGGTATATCGGAGTATATGAGACCCATATTGGCTGAAATATTTTCCCAATTTTTTACCAAAATTATCAAGAAAATACGAAAATGTAAAACACCATAATCTATCTTTTTTTAACATTTAATCAATGGTGTATTAGACCATTCTTTGATGCAAATGATGTCCATCGGCTTGACCTACTGAAAGTCAACTAATTAGGCCCTAATCGAACATAAATCAAGCTACTTTTATAGATTAGGGCTCATTATATTGAAATGCAACAAAAAGATCATGAAAAAAAAAATTTGATAATTGTCCCATTCTAATTTTTTTCCAGAATGGTTCATTCTCCTACCATTCATCAAATATCACTCAAATCTTGCAGTTTGATCCCCAAAATAAGCCCAGATCTAGTTTAAAATGTCTTTTTAAGCTTCTTCCATGGTTGAAATGAAGAAGCAAGTGAAGAAACTCGAGAAAATTTGAAAAAAAAAAAAAATTGAAATGGCCCTTTATGGTTGTCTCGATAAGTATTGGTCCCATATTAGTGGCGATACTGGTGTATTGGCCATATAGGTTGATACAGGGTGTCTTAACATGCATCAGCTAATACAGATTGATTGGACCTTTTTTTGTGAAAGACCAATTAACCCCCATATTACGTAACAAGGTTGGCCCATGGTTGCAATAAGGCTAAAATGGCCATATTGTAACTGATTTCCAAAACAATGGGTAGAGTATACAACATTGAAGTCTTTCTTAAAATGGGGAAATGTGCATTGCTTATCAACTTAAGAAGGATCTCCACATGATCCTTATTGACTGAGAGAAAGCACAGGGTTACTCGAGAGATAATATGGTGGTTGTCACGAAAAGGAGTCTCAAGAGGATATTGATGTAATTATGAATAATGTATGAGGAAGCATAACAAATGTGAGGACTACTAAGAGAGAAGTGAGTTTCCAATTATTATAGGCTTACTCCAAGGGTTGGCATTGAGCCTATATCTTTTTGCATTGGTGGATGAGTTAGCAAGGCATTTACGGGATGGGTTCCCGTTATATGTTGTTTGCAGATGACATAGTTTCGATTGATTAGATGGAGCAACCTTGTTATCAAATCAATAAGATATCGACACCAAATTGGAAAAAAAAAAAAAAGTGACAAGAATTACGCTCACAAGAATATTAGAGTAGAGGGGGAGATAACTTTATTGATACTAAACTTCTTCTCTTACAGTACTTTAAGAAAAATTCACAATTAGAAAATATTGGAATTAAATAACTCCTACACCATCTCTCCTTTTTTATAAACCCTAAATGAATCTTTAATGAAAATCCCTCGGCTACGAGATTGATTTCAAATCAATCATAATTTATTTCAAACCAGTCTAATTTACCTAAAATGGAAAAGCCTGATAATAGTGATAGCAAACATAGAAAGTATTCCTAATACATCTCTAAATAAGTCTCATATCTTCAATCACATCCCCTTCATATCTTCAATCACATTCCCTTCATATCTTCAATCACATCTTTAAATAAGCCCCCATATCTCGCAAAAATAGTAAATTGCAATCCTTGATTTTGGCTCCCAAATTTATAAATAAAAAGTCCAAAAATCAGCACCCGTTGGACCCTACGATGAACGATGGGCCTACATCATTGTCAGGCCCTATAGTAGGCTTAGGTGGGCTTAAGTAGGCCTTGGGCCTAAGTGTGTCATGGGCCTACATCAATTATCCCCAGCTTTGAAAGAACTCTTCCTCGAAATGGAAACCAATCTCAACCTTTGGATTACGATGAATCAAGTTCTTCTTTGGTGGAAGTTGATGACACGACCCTAAGCGTTGACTCGCCATGACCTTTGTTGGAGTCCACTATAGATGGTGTCTTTTTTGCATGCACTTTTGTGGGCGTCAACTTGTTTGTTGTAACTTGAAAGTTCTTCGTCAATCCTGAGACATTTGCCCCATTTTTCATACAGCAGTCATCTTTTGCAAAGGTGTTTGAATTTGAGTGTTGAGACCTACTTGCATGTCTATCAATGTGACTGTTACCATAATTGGATTCATCAACTGATCCATTAGTGAATTCAAATGAAGGTCCCAACGTTAATGCATCGATCACTTCAGGTGTCAACTTTTCCTTTGACTTCGTGTATCGCTTCATAGTTTCACAAATTTCTACTTTAATTCCGAGATCTCTATCATGTTCCAACAATCAAAGGATTTGACCGTCGGTATCTTCATAAGCCGGGGCCACCCATTGTTGGTTAGGACTTTGATAAAGACTTTCCCCTACGTGTCCACATGCTCCAACTTCGGTCTTCGGATTCCCTCCATGCCGGAGCTCCCCCACTTGGTTAGTGAGGTTGCCTACCGCATGCATGAGTTGATCTACCCACTCTACGAGTGTACAAATCAATTAAGCTACTTGCGTGAAGCCATGAACTCTTCCTATACCATCCCTTCTAATGCCGTTAGGAGATGATGTAGAGTCAAAAAAATCCCCACAAATGGCCCGCTCTAATACCAAAATGGTGCAACCAGGTTCTCGAATCAATGAGATATCGACACCGAATCGCAAAAAGGTGACAAGAATTACATTCACAAGAATATTAGAATAGAGAAGTAGAGAATTTTATCAATATTAAACTTCTTCTCTTACAATACTTTAAGAAAAACTCTCAATTAGCAAACATTGGAATTAACTAACTCTTACATCATCTCTCCTTTTATAGACCCGAAATGACTCTTTATTGAAAATCCCCCAGCTACGAGATTAATTTCAAATCAATCATAATTTATTTCAAACCAATCTAATCTGCCTAAGATGGAAAAGCCTAAAAATAGTAAAAGCAAACATAGAAAGTAATCCGAGTACATCTCTAAATCAGTCCCATATCTTCAATCACACTCCCTTCATATCTTCAATCACATATTTAAATCAGTCCTTATATCTCCCAAAAACAGAAAATTGCGATCCTTGATATAAGCCCCCAAATCTATAAATAAACAGTCCAAAAATCAGCACATGTTGGGCCCTATAATGGGCTATGGGCCTACATCATTACCAGGCCCTATAGTAGGCCTGGGTGTGTTGTGGGTCTACATCATTAGACATGGGCGGGGGTAAAGACAAAGCTAGAACTATGAGGGATGCTTTAGTATCTAAATGTTTTCAACTCAAAGGGACTAAAACAGAGTGTGCAGTGCACTTTTCGTAACAATAGGAGTGGAAATTAGGAATTTGTTAGGATTGCTGACCAAGAATGATATAGGATGTGCCACAGATAGAGTTGGGCATCAAGTCGAGTCGGATCGAGTTAGGGAGACTTGACCCGAACTCGACTCGACTCAATACCGAGTCCAGCATGCCTAACCCGATCCAAGTCCAGATCTGGCCTAAACTAACTCGGACCAAGTCCGACCCGGTCACGGGTACCAAGTCGGGTCGAGTCAACACCAAATCGGGTCAAGATCGGTGGGTATTTGCGAGCTAAATGAAACATCAAATATGGGTGTATGCCTTGCTGCAACGTACTACCTCAACATCTCCCATCGGATCTGCAACCATCAGCTTCATCTGTGTTTTGCGTAAGAAAAATCCATTTTGATCACAACACAATCATCTTCTTTAGGCCCGAATGTTCTACAACCATCAGCCTCATCTTCTTTAGGCCCGACTGTAAAACCCATTTACTACCATTCTTCCCACATTTGCATCTTTCCACCTGTCCATCGTCAAATCTGTCATATCCCCTTGCAGAATCCATCTCCAGCACACGCTCTTCCACAAATCCTATATTACTCGAACCATTAGATTTAGGTTTTTTTATATGTACGAGTCAAGTTTCGGATCGAGTCGAGTCAATACCGAGTCGAGCAAGTACTGAGTCAAATTTCAGGTCGAGTCGAGTTATTGGGTGACCCGAACCCGACTCTGTTTAAGTTTGGATCAGACGAAGTTTACTCGGTTCAGATCGACTCACACACTTGGTTTGGGTTGAGTCGAATCTAAACGAGTCAAACGAGTCGAGTCTACCGAGTCAAGTCGTCCCGTGCCCAGCTCTAGCAACAGATGCGCATTCTTGGCACGGCTAGACCAAAAGAAGCACAAACTTAAGTGGAAGTAATCTGTCAAAACTGGACCTAGTCTTATGTAGGGCATGACATAACTAGGTTCTAGACGTGTCCGGCTCGAAGAGATTCATTCGGGATATAGAGAAATTCTCATTTGTAGTGTTAACTGTAAAACAGTCGTAACTTTTGATCCGAGCACCATCACAAAACGCACAACCTATCAATCCTTATGTAACAGTGGTTCCAAGGTAACCAAACTACATAGCAGGTCACGAACGTCCGTTTCACAATAAACGCTTGTCTCGAGGGTCAAAATCAAGATTTTAGGAAAATTTTTATTATTTAAAAAAAAAAATCATTTTCATCGTTTCTCTTTATTCTTACAGTTTCAGGATTTTCATTTTTTTTTTAGAAATTACTTGTAATAATGCCGGAAATACTCCGGTAAGATTTATTTGACATTTCTAATTTTGGCCAAATTAGTTTTTTGGGAGATTTTTTGCTATTTTTGGTAATTTAGAATTAGGGTTGGAGTTCTTTATTAGTGATGTAATCAAGAAATCATGCACACATTATGCGATAAAATATTTGAGTTTTCTCTCTTATTATTTCTTATGGATTCAAGAACTGTCTTGTGGATTCAAGGTTTTCACTACTTGAGGAAGACAATGATTTTCTTCTCATTGTTTCACGCCCTTCTCTACGCCGATTAGTATCAGAGAGAGGCCTCTCCTCGATGCGATAGCAACTAACGATGGTTCGAGCAACAACCACGTGGACGGTGCTCTAGGGGACAATCCTATGACAACAGTGGTGTTTGAAGCTTTCCAGCGAGAGAATCTCCAAACCATACAAGGGCTGTAAGCAACGATCGACCATTTAACGAGGCCCTTGAGACAGACCCGTGTTTGTAATAGTGAACAACCTGAGATCAACTATGAGGCTCGCGATCATTATGTTTGTGGTGCGATACCGATGATGAATTGCAAGCCACCACCCAATAATGGTGAATCGCAAGCTGCTACTCTAATCATGAGGAATCTATTGTACACGCCGAAGGAAAAAAATTGATCCCCATCAGCACAACATCTTTCGAAAAAAGTGCATTGTAATCATAGATAGCAGGAGCAGTGAAAATATCGTATCGAAGACTATGGTGGAAAAACTTCAACTGAAAACAGAAATGCACATCTCTCCGTACACGATTAAATGAATTAAAGAGGTCAACGAAACAAAAGTAACCGAATAATGTTGTATTCCCTTCTCCATTAGTAAATATTATAAAGACGAAGTAATGTGTGACATGGTTGATATGTAAGCTTATCACATGTTGCTTGGCCAACTATAGCAGTACAATATTGATGTCACAAATAGAGGCCAAGATAACATATTTGTTTTTTGTTAGAGATGATAGAAAAATTATCATCACCCCTATGAGAACGGAGAACTAACCCAAGGCTTCTAAAGTGGATGGGCGGTCTCTCCTAACTGTACGGGACTTCAATAAAGAATCTGAGTCGTTGAGGGAGATCAATGCATCGAGAGAAAGAAGTAGAACCCACAAACATTCCAAAGAATTTATAGGAGTCTACTACCAAGTATAAGAAAATTGCTAATAAACACCGGAGCCAAAATGTGTTTGAAGTAGGTGATAACGTACGAGTTTACCTACGCAATGAGAGGTTTCTAACTGGGACATAATAAGCCAAGAAATAAGAAGATCAACCCTATTCCAATACTTAGGAAAATCAATGATGATGCCAATGTCACTGATCTTCCCAGGGGCATGAAGATCTCACAGACTTTCAATCTGGCAAACCTGTATGAGTATCATGGATTCATGAGTCAAATCCATTGAATAACTCAAGGACGATTTCTTCCCAAGTTGATGGGACTGATGTAGGAAGTGTCACAGATGCATTCTTCACACGATTGGACCAAAAAAAGTCAAGATGAAAGTGAAAGTAATCTATCAGAACTAGACCCAGTCCTATGTAAGGCATGACGTAACTGGGTTTCAAGCATGTCCGATTCGAAGAGATTCATTCCGGATATGGAGAAATTGTCGTTTGAAATGTTAACTGTAAAATAGTCATAACTTTTGATACGAGCATCATCACAAAACACACAACCTATCAATCTTTATGTAACAATGGTTCCAGGGTTAGCCGACCTATATATCAAGTCGCGGACGTTTGTTTCACAATAAATGCTCGTCGTGAGGGGTCAAAATTAGGATTTTAGAAAAAATTTACTGTTTTTAGAAATGTTTATTTTCATCTTATCTCTTTATTCTTACAATTTTAGGATTTTCGTCCTTCTTAGAAATTGCTTGTAACAATATCAGGAATGCTCCAGTAACATTTATTTGAAGTTTCTAGTGGCAAATTTAATCTTTTAGGAGATTTTTTACTATTTTGGGTAATTTCAAATTAGGGTTCAGGTTTTCTTTATTAGTGGTGTAACTGTAGAATCATAAACACATTACACAATAAAATATGAGTTTTCTCTCTTATTATTTCTTGTGGATTCAAGAACTACCTTGTGAATTCAAAGTTTTGACTGCTTGAGGAAGATAGTGATCTTTCTCATTATTGTTTCCCGCTCTTCCCTTCATCAAATAAATATCCCAAATTAACCTTTTTCGATATCTTGGGTCAATAATTGATGAGAACGTAGAGATCAAGAAGGATGTTTCTCACATAATTAAAGTCAGGTTGATGATTCTATATCGCCACATACTAGTCAAACTAAAAGGGACATTTTATAGGATAGCTATAAGACTAGCCATGCTTTATGGGATAGAATGTTGGGCAGTTAAGGAACACGTGTTCATAGGATGAGTGTAGCTGAACGAGGATGTAGAGATGAATGAGTGGCAAGACAAGGAATTATAGAATGAGAAATGAATGCATTTGAGAGATGAACTTGGGAGTGGCACCAATAAGTAATAAGATGAGGGAAAGTACACTAGGATAGTTTGGCCATGCGCAATAGAGACCAAGAACTACAGCATTAAGAAATAAGAATAAGTTGGTTCAAGTTGAAGGCTCTAAAAGGGCAGGGGGAAGACCCAAAAAGACACTGGTGGAGGTAATAAGTATATATTTAATGACCTTGGTTTAGGATGTAGTCCTCGATAGAGTGGAATGGCATAACTGGTTTCATGTAGCCAACCCCAATAAGTTGGGATAAGGATTAGATGACGGTGGCAGAGGAAATATGCAGTGCTCTGCCAAATAAATGACTTTTTGTTTGTGCCGACATTATGTACAGGTGGAACACACCACTCTGATCCACGCCATTCATATGGCAGGCCAGACCACGGATGGAGAATGCTGCAAAGAAGTAATAAATAAATAAATCTGACAAACCTAGCCATTTAATTTTCTACCTGCAAATGGATGATCAAACATATATATAGCACATGGTCCATGTGTAACAGGAATAACTCCACTGCTTGGATGACAGGAAAGAGTTTCTGGGCCACACCCATCAAAACAACAATAGGTCTACCCCACGAAACAATTTGTGCCCCCAAAAAGTGGGCCTCCGTGCTTCAAAATGCTCGCCCAAATCAGAATATCAAAACACAATTAATTGGGATCGAGCATTAGTTGTAAATGCATTTCAGCATCTTACTGGAAGAAGAAATGTAGACACAGAATATCAATCAGACAATTACCTTTATCTTATTATCGTCAGCTCCGGTAGCCAAGAGCTGAGAATCAGGCGAATATGCAATACAGTTCACATCAAAGTAATGCCCCTGCTGTTTCAGAATATAACTCTCTGACCGCCACTCCCACACAAGCAGTTGCCCCAGCTTTGCACACCCAAACGTCAACCAATTCCCCAACCCATTAAAAACCGCGGTTGTAATCTTCTCCCTTGATATAGAAAGCATGTGAATACAGACAAAATCCGGCATCTGGTACAGCCCAAAAACCCCATTCGAGAACCCCACAACCACCATATCAAGACCACGATGATAATCACAAGCCGACAGTTTCGCAGAGGCCTGCATGAAAAAGTCTTTCCGCAACAGTTCCCATTTCCCCCTATGCAATGCGAATTCCCAGACTCCTTCATCCAAATTACCATCACTGCCCTCAGAACTCTTCTTCCTCTTTCTACCATTGCTAACAATATCCACATTTTCATCGGGCAACTGCTCTGGCGTGCCCCGAGAAAGAGGGTCCGAAATCTGCCTATCAGAAGCATCAAAATTACATTCGTTGCCATTGAAATTCCAGGTGAAGATTGCACCATCGCGCGAAATAGTGTAGACTCTACAGACCCGATCAGGGTTCTTCTTCTCCATGGAGAAAAAGGCGCCCACAACGAACTCCCGGTGCCCTAGGAACAAGAACGGCTTACTAAAACTCTTCAATTTCTTCAAACAAAACAATCTGACCGTCAGATCCTTCGACCCAGCAAGGATGTACTCCGAGTCCGGGGCCCAGTCAAGGGCCGTGATCGGACCATGACAGTCGGCAAACGTGCGGACGAGCTGGAAAGGGAAGAACTCCTTCCTGAAGCCAGGGGAGCGCCAGATCTGTACGAGCTTGCCGACGCCGACGGCAATGAGGGAGCCATCGGGGCTGAACTTGAGGGAGGAGACAGGATGCTTGAAGGTGAGGCGATGGAGGACGATCCGACGGCGGAGATTGATGAGGAGGCATCGACGGTTGTCGTCGACAGAGAGGAGGAAGGTGCCGTCGGGGGAGACGGCGATGCGGGAGATGTTGGAGGAAGACTCGCAGGGTAGGGTTTGGGATTGGGATTTGGTGAGGTCGGTGACGGAGACACGATTGCCGACGGGGGAGAGAAGGAGGGTATTTTCGGAAATAAGAGCATTCCCGCCTCTGTAGGGAGCCCCTAGAAGGTTCTGGAAGCGGAAGTTCATGGCCTTTTTGTTTTTCTTCTCCTGGGTTTTTTGTTTTCTCGAGGGTTTCTACAGAGAGAGGAGACAGCTCTAAAACCCAACAGGCGGTTGAAGAAGGTCGTTCTAAAACCCTAAAATGCGGGATATCGCGAGATGAACTTTGGCGCGAGTCCCGATATTTTGTTGTGATTTTGACGAGAATGAGGCGGGATCTAATAAAAAGTCGCGCTTAGATGGTATGTTACTCGATAAAAGTTACTTATGCATTAAGTAGCTTCTCTTAATTTTTTGCTTGTTAAACTGAAGTGAGCAAGTTACTTTAAATTTTAAAAAAGTACTTATCTACTGCTGTAAGCAGAAAAAGTAACTTGTTTGGTGTTATCCAAACCGGCCAAACAGTTCCAAAATAAGTTTAATAAACAAATCAATACTTGGAGCCTATCATTGTCTTTTATTAAAATCTACTCCGTCCATCGTGTGATCCACCTACTTTTGTCATTCTTTACCAAATCTCATATTAATCCAGAACTCGTGGGTGACAAAATGTAACATCTTTCCTAATACCTGTAAAATGACGGTTGTGGCACAAATGAGTTTTACAACGGCATGATATTTTGGATTTCCGTTCATCTTTGCCGGATTCATCGTCTTGATGGATTATGATAGATTAGAAGGCACCGTATATGATCTTAGAGTTTTTCAATGGTAGGCATCCCAGCCAGGATTCTGTAATCCAGACTATGTTTGGCACTATACCTGTAAGATTCAGTAGTTGGAAACTCGGGCATCCCAGCCATGATTCTGTAATCCAGACCATGTTTGGCACTGTAGCTGTAAGTGTCAGTAGTCGGAGGCTCTTTGAATATGGGACGCGGATTCGGTGGATCTCTCTACCCTGATCGTGGGACGTACCTTGATGTATGTGTTGCATATTTATGTTATCCATCATTTTCATAGAACTATAATAGGAGATGGCCTCAGAATACCCGCCATGAATGGTGGTGATTAAACATACACCATTAAAAACTTCACAGGACACTCTGTGATGTTTATTTTCCAACTTATTCATAAGGTCACGTGGACCTCAACAAAGGTTAAATACAAACACCAACTTGATCCAAAAACTGTCGTAGCTCATATGAAGTTTTTAAAGGTTAATCACTACTATTTCCAATGATGTGTTCCACCTAATATTTGGATATGCTTCATTTTAAAATACATGCCTTGAAATTACTTGAAAAATTAATAAATGAATGGTGTGAATATACAATAAATATATATATAAGTGGGCCGTGCAGTCCAATATTCATTGCATATTTGAATGTGCAAGCATCGCTTTGGTGGATCTGTTGTATCCATCTAGGTGCGTGGGACCCCCAGCTGCAGGGCCCACCTTAATATATGTGACTGCATCTACACCATCCATCTATATTAAAAACTTATTTTAAAGCATGGTCTAAAAAATAAAGCCAATTCATATCTTAGATGAACCATGGTACAGGAAATAGTAGTAATTGACTATTAAAAACTTTGTTGAGGCTACAAAAGCTTTAGCTCAGGATTATATTTATGTGGTCTCTTCATATAGATCTTTGTAACCTTATCAATAGGTTGGAAGGCAAATAAACATTCTTAGACTCCATGAAGTTTTTAACAATGGGAATTTAATCACAACTGTTTTTTATTGTGTGCTCCACCTAAGAATTAGGCATGCATGCTTCATTTTTGAGATAAAACCTGAAATGCACTTTGAAAATGGTTGAATGATGTAGGTTTAAGGCACATATATCACTGTGAGCCCCACAGTTAAGGGTCCCACCCGCGCCTTGGTGCATCGGGGGTCTCTGAAGAGCAGTGCATACGTGGAAGAGGCTGGCACTTACAATACAATCTTCTGTCTAGACACCATGAAACTTAAAATACCACCTAGCCGTGAGTTTTTCTAAAGAACGGCTGAGATGGAAACCGCTCAACAACACCATAGCATTGTAAACGACCTCACTTGACACATAACAAAGAGCCACACGTGTAGCAGCCCAGTGGGTAGATTGCATTTCACGGATGATATAATCATATCATCATAGTTGCACTTTTTGCAAGATGAATGTTAAGAAATTCCTTAATCAGCACTTGTGGCCCACTTCCTGATCATTTTGCATATGTAATGGTGCATGGAGTGTCACCTACTGAACGGTTAGGGCTGTGCCTAAACTGCTTGGGTCCAGTACTATTGGTCTGGGAACCAGATTTGAAGTCTTGGACCCGAAATCAGTCAGGATTATTTATCCATCTGGTCTCACAGCAAGCGGTTATTGAGTAACTCCATACACTAAGTGCACTGAGTAAACTCTGTGGGGCCATCATGATTTATGTATTTCATATGTTGTATATTCATTTTACCATATAATTTTAGGGCATAAGCCCAAAATCAAAGCATTTCCAAAGTTTCGAGTGGACCGCACCACATGAAACAATGTTAATTGAACGCCTACCATTTAAAACTCCATGAGGCCACAAAAGTTTTGGCTTAAGCTGATATTTGTGATTTCCCTTTGTGGCTTCATCTTTGTCTGCATGATCTTATGAATACATACAATGGATGACAAATAATCATCATTGTGGGCCATAAAATGGTTTCAATTGTAAACATCATTATTATGATTGTTTTCTACCATGTGATTCACTTGAGCTTTAAATATCTTTTATTTTCGTCTCATGCTCTAAAAGGAAGCATATCGAGATAGTCTCTATAGGCAATATACTTCTGGTCACATTTCCTTAAAGTTGTGCCAAGTTTCATCAAGTTCCAGGCATTGTCAATAGTTCAAATTTAGAAATTAAAGTTTATTATCAAAGTGTTGGATCTTTAAATGTATTTGATTTTGAGTGGATAGCTTGTTTATGCCCGGTCCTATGGTTTACACAGTTAAATTTGATTTTTTATGCTTCGAGACTAAAATTTTAATATGTTGTGCAGATGTTTTGAATTCTACTCATTCATGGAGATGTAGCAGGGCTTTGTCCGTTTGACCGAACTGGGTGTTGATTCGACTGAAAGAGCACATGTTTTCTTATGAGCATAATAGGACCTCTCGATCCGACTAAAGGTCATTGTCGGTCTAACCGACAGATAAGTTCAGTCCAACCAATAAGTTTTGCAGTTTTTGCATAAATTAGATTTTTTGAGTCTGATTTCGATTAAAGTTTAATTATGATGGGTGTTTTCTTTCATAGGGCAGTGGTTTTATAGGTTGAGAAGGTTTTTTACACTTGTGAGGGTTGACAATAGATTTTTCTCTAAGGGTTAAGGCTCTTCTAAGGTGTGTATTGTAATGAGAGATTGTGTTGTTTTTGTAATCAGAAAATGTGAGTAGTATGACTCTAAGGTTTCAATTATAATAGTGATTTCTTTCACTTTGTATTGTAGTTTTTTTTTTTTCCCACAAGGATTTTTCATATAAAATTATGTATTCATGATTGCTTGTTTAGTTGTTTTATATTTTGATTGTTTTATTTTCATTAAATGTGCTTCCACAAAATACATGATTGACAGTGGTATTAGATTCGAATTTTTAATATATAGGATTGATTCGAGTTTATTGTAGAGATATGATTTTATAGATAAGAAGTGATTTTTTATTTTTTTCTTTTTCTTCTTATATTTGTAATGTGATTTTCAATTTCCTTTTATAAACGCTCAATCCATTATCCTAATGGTCGAATCATTCACTCTCTAAGGTAAAATGATCTTTTTCATTTGAAAAATATTAATTCCCTTCTTAATCTCAATTTCTAATTATTCAAAATGATTTTTAAAAAATAAATAATATAAAATTAATATTTATACAAAATAAAAAAATAATTAAAAGCTTGATTAATAAGATGATGTGGGGATTACCCGATATTTCTACCGTGAACGCCGGGTACTCATAGTCATTGATCCAACATGCCATAATAACTATATATGCCATAAAGTTTTATTCTTACTATTTCATGACTTAATTGTTACGTGTATATTCTTATCACCAAGTTTTTTCATACTCTCTTGGATATATAAATTAAGATTCACTTATGTATTTTCAAAATTTACCAGTTTAGACATCCATAAGACCCATTAGGCCTATAAGCTTTGTAAATAATTCCATACTTACTTCTTTTGTCAATGTATTGGAATCACACAACCTAAAAGCAAGTAACCATAAATACTTCTATGTTCTCATTAATATCATGTATATAATTATGTTGTGTTTTAATGTGTCTATTTTTTGAGCTATTAACTCCACTTTGTATTAATCTATTATGAATTGTTTATCAAAATAAATATAAACTAACTTGTTAATTATATCAAAATTCATGTCTTTTTATAAAGTGTTTTATCCAAGTGACAAAAATAGAAGTTACGGTATTAGTAATAAACTCATCCTCCTAAATATATCCAGCAATATATTTTGTTTCTTATTAAAACAAGAAACAATTGGACCTCTAGAGAGGAAAACATGACATGAGATGAACTCGTCACTATCAATCTCTACCAAAATTCTTACTTACATAATCTCAAGACCTTAAGTTTATTTGCTTGAAAACACAACTTCAATGCATTTTTTCTTTTAAATGTCTACACATTTTTTTTATGCATGTTAGTGATTTATACTAAAGATAATTTTGTTCCCTAATAACAAGGTCCACCGCATACTTAAGATCCATCCTTATACGCACACATAACATACATCAAGTTGTCCACTGCTTAAACATAAGGAACATCTAATCTTTTCTATCTTTTAGATAACTATTTTTAGATAATTTAAATCCATTTTATATTGAAGCATATATCAATTCACAAATTTCATTTTAAACCTTTTGTAGTATCTCTCTCTACCCGAGCATAACATCTAAGAATAGATAATGCAATCAGTGGTATGATATATAGTTAGACGTTTTTAATAAAATAATGTATCCTTTATTTCCCACCAGTTAATAGGGTAACTTGGATGATGCAATTAAAGTTATTTTCACGAGGCACCATCAATCAATGGTGAGCAACATAAGATGGATGACCTAGACTAATGACCAAACAATTTTCTAATATAGTGAAATTGGCATTTCATTTCTCATTCATTGATTGTACAGTTGATATGGGATGGATGGGAATCAAAGGCTAAGCCAACCATGATTTACAATTGTTGAGCCTTTTCTAGTACAAAATATTATTATTCAGCCTTTTAAAGCGTAAAAAAAAATGATTGTTCATTTCATTGTCATGGACCAAATTTAGGATGATGCAATCAAATTGACTTTTCAAGAGGGATGTGCAATTGAAGGTGGGCCCTACATAATGGATAATCAATATCATTGATCAAACCTTTAGTATAATCGACACATGCCTTTTATTTTTTTAGCTATTGGTTTGTTGGTTATAATCATCGCATCGAAGTTATTTTTCATATTTATGAGTAGTCAGATTTAGAACCACATGATACATAGTCAAGATCAATGATTGTGCCTTCTTTAATATGATTGATATGGACTATCTATCTTCCTCTTGCAATTGATCGAATGGTTTAGAATTATCATGTCAAAGTGCTTCCAATGATCAAACAAATTTCAATACTATTTTTGTTGGCCTTTTATCAACTATTACAATTGTATGAATCAAAATTTGGACTGGTCTATGTATCATCTGGCCCACTTGATGGATAACTTAGGTTTCCTATAAATGTTTGTATTTGTAAAATAAAATATCTTAAAAACAATTTTTTTATTTTTCCTAAAATTTTATAATGCTAACTAATACAAATTTCAAACTTTTGACAAGAATTTCCTTGGTCCTATGTAAATTAAATCTAATTATTGTAGAAAGACATATATTACTTTTTTTCTAGGAAATATAAAGATCAAATAAATTACCCTAGCAACTAAAATTCTTTCTTATTCTTGTTCTTTTTCAATTGTTTATTAAAGATTGAAACCCTAGAGTGGTCTAAGACATATGGAATACATCTGTGTTTTGGATTTTTTTTTCCTTCTAAAACTATAATCAGTTTAGTATCCCAACTAGTGTATATATGTGACATTAGAGAGAATGATTGAACAACACTATTGAAACATATATACTTTGGCTAAAAATAAGGCGCACAAATGTAAGAATCTCGAACGGCACGACTTGTCATCATATATTAAAATCTAAAGGTGAATTGTTTAATGCCTTTAAGGAATTTCATGAGATGGTTGTCACTCGGTATAATGCTAATGTTAGAATTTAACAATTTGATAATGGAGGAAAACACATGAGTACAATGTTTGGTAAACACCTTGAAAATAATGAAATCATTTATTAGATGATATGTCCAGATACTCCACAATAGAATGGAGTAGTCAAACATAAGAATTATCACATACTTGAAATTGTAAGGTCTTTTATATCTCAAATGAATTTTTCAAATTTTCTATAGCTAGATGCAATATTATCAACTAGTTATGTTATTGATAGATTGCCAAGTGTGGTTCTCAATGAAAAGGCCAATGTCAAGTTTTGATAGGAAGACTTTCCAATATCTCACACTTATGTATTTAGATGTGTATGCTATACTCACATACCAGAATCAAGTAGGAGCAAATTGGACAAAATAGTTGTAAAGTGTATATTTGTTGGTTATTCACCATATGAAAAAAATATTAATACTTTGATCCGATAAAAAGAAAATTTCATGTTACCATAGGCATACGATTTGTTAAACATATTCCGTACTACTCAAAATCCAAATATCTCAAATTGTCATAAGTATTGGATGAGGGAAAGAAAGATAGCAATTGGACACCAAGTTCTTTTATAGTTATGCAACCCATCATGCAATGAAACCAAGTAGAAGACGAAAATCAAATAAAAAATTACTCGATTGAGTCAACTTCTATCTAATTTGAGAATTAAATATCCGATACCCCCAAATTTACAAGTACAAATCCGGTGACTTCAAATTCCTGTCATCAATCTCTATCTTGTACAACAGATATTCTTCTATGTTAGGTATACCTTCCTCTCATATTCTCATTGCCTTGTGAAAAGAAAAGGAGTCCTGCAAAAAGAGTGAGAATAGATTCCTACTCATATTCTTCAATAATGAGTTGACTCACAAAACGAAGTCCAAGCTAATCACATACAAGATTCTTCGTTATATAGGTCCAATGACTAGGTCTTGACTGGTGACCTAATAATGTAAACTCGATTGGAGTCCTGAATTGACCCATCTAGTTCACAAATTGTGTATAATTAGCTACCTTCGCAATTAGTATATCAAGGCTGGGACAATCTCCAACGCCACAAGGTACTCCTGGGCTTGCCTCGAGAAGGATAATGCGAGTTCTCGCCGGGATCCAAAGCTCATAGGTCTGGTCTGGGCACCATTTACCACAATCAAAACCCCAAATTGCAACCATGTGCAAGTGGGGCACATGGTTTGGTTGAACCATATGGTTGTTTTAATGCACATAACCTAGCTAGATGGCCTGTCCTTCATGAAATTCCGTGGTGGCCAGTCACAAACTTCAATCAATGGCTTGCAAATAGATGGTAAGCAATGTAAAAACCATATACATCAACAAGAGAAAAAAAAGTTCAAATAGTTCATGTCTAGGATCTTCCAGTGTATTCTGGTGATCCACACCCACAATATCACCGATTAAATCAAAGCCCTTAGATCATCAAATGATGGGGCCCACTTTATGGACCCAGAACCAGATGACACTTAACATATTCTTGCGAAGGGTATAACAGAAAATGATATAATGAGTCGAGCTCGCATTGAGTTGGGCTCTTTCTAAGCCCAACATGTTACAGTTCACACCTAATATCAAGGTCTGGGGCATGGTCCATATACCAAAATTAGGACCCAAGCCTGGTAAATTGCAATTAAGCTTCAGTGGGCCTTGATCACATACATGTCATGGAGCTGCATAACTTGCTACGATTCATCAACATGGTCCATTGTCAAGACTAGTTATATCTTCTCCTTAAAAATGTGACACTGTGATCTGTGACTGAAGCTTCTGTGGCCCGTGATCGATTTTCACGTAAAACAATACTGGTCTGGGCTTGGGACCGATCTTGAACCGGTGGGTCAAGCCAAGGCCCGATTTTCAGAAGTGGGTTTTTGGTTACTTTGCTATTAAGGATTGGGGCGAAGCAGGATGGGCTTGAATTATGGATATTATGATTGGCCACAGGCCTGAATTTCAAGCCCAACTGTACGGGGCTAGCCTGATGCGGGCCATTTAAGACCGTAGTTAGAAAATCAGCACCGCTCTCAGGGTGCTAACTTGTAACGGGCAAAAGTGGGACCCATGTGATGTATTCAAGATATCTGAACCGTCCATCAGATGAATAACCTCACATTATTCCTAATATCTTAAACAATATACCAAATGGAAGTACAGGTGGGCCACAGAATAGAAGACAAGTCGAGACTGGACACCCACCCTTTATTTGTGTTGAGGGCTCATCGTGTTGTATATACGGAATACAGGTTCTCCGTACCCTTCATCTGTCCTCGATGAAGAGTCCAGCAAACATCAAAGCCTGATTGCACACATCAAAGCCTGTTCTGCAATCAGGTGAGGGCCGATGAGTATCAAGGGTGGCCGTACCTTCCCACATTCTTCCTTGTGATGTGGATCACCATAGTTTTGTATCGAGCTGATTTTGGAACCTTGAGGTACCGTGAGGGGAACGATCCGAATGGACCGGTTGCATGTGATACGAACACGGAGTGGGCCCCACATCTGCCTAGTACCACCGTAAGCTTACATGGGTACCAGCAACACCGGAGTGCACCTCAACTTATGATTCATTGGTTGAGGAGTTGTACGCGAGTTAAACCGAGTCGAGCTTGGCACTGCTCGGCTCAACTCAGCCAGCAGTTAACCTCAGCTGGAGCTCAGCATAGCTGTATACGAGTTAAACCGAGTCAAGCTTGGCACCGCTCAGCTCAGCTCAGCTCAGCCAATAGTTAACCCCAGCTGGAGCTCGGTTTAGCTTGACTCAACTCAATCCTCAAGCCTATTTAGCCAGCTTGACTTGGCTCAATTTGGCAATAGCTTGTGTGACATTTTCTCAAGCATACGATATATCTTTAATTTTTTATGGAATGCAAAACAGTACCCACAATTTATAAGTATTTTATCAAATATCCGGTGAACAACGTCAAAATAAAAATATAATTCTAATTTTATAATATATATTATAATTATTTTTTAATCTTTTCCTTTCTTGCCACCAACTAATCCTATAGAGAATATATGCACCCAAAACAATACTTCATTGAGTCATTTTATCGAACACTTAACGACTAGCTTCAATATTAAAATAATTAAGTTATTGAGCTAATTCGATCCAAGTTGACTCAAGTTGGGGCCCGATCCAAGTGGAGTTGGGCTTGAACTCTACTCAATTATTTTTTGAGCTCTAAAAATCAGCTCGACTCGATTGGATTTCAATTTTGAGTTGAGACAAGTCCGGCTTTTCCCGATTGAGTTCAGCGGGTTGACTGAGCTAACTCAACCGGGGTACAGACTCCTATTTTTTGCAACTTTAGTTTTACACAGCAGCAGCGTAGACCATGCAACTTTTGTGGGGCACAACGTTTTATATGTAAATCCATTCCATCCATCAGGTGGAAAACCTTGTTTGAACCGTATCAAGAAAACATCTGACTGATATAAAAATAAAAATAGAAAGAAAAAAAAAAAAAAAAAAAAACTCTGAAGGCCTCACTAAGTAGAACAATAAAAAATTGCTACCAGAAACACGTGGTGTGACCCGCATGAATATGAGATCAGGCTGATTTTTGTCTTTCTATTTCATCCAAGTGTTTTAAACATGTTCAACGGGAATGATAAAAGATACACACCATGGTGACCTCACAAGCAAACCTATGGTTGGCATCCTATCCCGTTGCTCCCCTTTGTGTGGTCCACGTGAATTGCGCATCTGGTTGATTTTTATCCACAGAAACTAGAATCGATGATTAAACCTGATGGAAGGAGGGGAATTTACATACAAAGTTGGTGGGCTCCATAGAGCTTGGATGCGTAAAACAGACGGTGTAGAGAACTCTGGTCCATTCAGTTTCTATTTATACAGTTTGGTTGCACTGGTACACCTGCTCACCCACCTGAAGAATGTACAAAAGCCAGGTTCCATTCCAACTCATTGCATTTTGGTCCGTCTAAATAGCTAGGATCCAAAAATGCCACTTACAAGAGAATAAACCATATGGTAATGATGAGGTTCACACGGTCCATCTGCTGAGTACAGCCTACATGAGTTGGTGGTCCAGAACAGACGACAATCGATGATTCTGAGCATCCGATCGACAGCATTGAAATGGAATCGGAAACAATCGTTCACTGTCCAAGTTTGTCTCAAATAGAGAACATGTCCAATGTTCTAGTCAATCCTCACGTTTCCTATGGTGTGGTCCACTTGAGCTTTGGGTCAACCTCCTTTTGGGCTCCTTCCCTAAAATGAGTTGGAAAATGGACAGGTGGTGTGGATGAAACACATACATCACAGTGGGCCACGTGGAAACGGGTCACATGGCGATCCACACCCATTCATGACTTTTTTCATCATTTTAGGGCGTGAGGTGAACCATAGCAAACAAAACAATGGGTTAAATGTAGAGCTGGGCAAAAATCAGATCAATCTAGTGGATCTGACCTGATCTAACGGATTCGAACCGAAGGTCAAGATTAGGTCAAATCGAGTTGGCCCAGTTAGATCCGACCGTATATTGGATCGAGTTCGGATCAGTGGTCAATCCGAACCAATCTGATCCAATCAGGTATATATAAATAATTATTTAGATTTTATTTTTATTTTTACTTTTTACCGCCAGGCGGCAGCCCCTCGCTCACCCAAACCCTAAATCCCTAAACTCTAAGGAACGGGCAGAATCCAAACTCGGCAGCCCATCTTCTTCAGATACGTTTGTTGTAAAGTCATAAACCTTCATTCTCACAGCTAGGTAGACTCGGTCATTATCCGTGTTTGCATACGAAGTATCTTCTACGACCCTCACCTCGTATAAAGTCCTTTTCACATCCACCCCCCCCCCCCCCCCCCCCCCCCCCCCCCCCCCTTTTTCACAAGAAAAGTTACAAATCCCATGATCTCGACACTCCATCTTTTTTCTACTCTCACTTTTCCTATGTAGGCTTCTAGTTACAGCTTCAATTTCCGACCATGTGACCAACTAGAGTACTCATCACCGTCCAACAGTGACACTCTTCAAGGTACCTCGGATGAGGATATGATCACCACCGTCGAGACCAATCCTCCTAAAAGACGGGCCGGACGGATGAAATTACGTGAGATGCGACATCCCATCTATAAGGGTGTCCAACAAAGGAATGGAGGTAAAAAAACAATAGGACCGATCCAAACCATAACCAATCTGATCCGACTCAGTTTCCTTGACCGAGTTGGACTTGAATCGGATCAAGCTAGCAAAGCATTGGATTGGATCGAGTCAGATGACCTGGACTCAGCCTCGGATCAGATCGAGTTCGGGTCAGGCTATGAAAATTTCGAACCGAGTCGAGTTGGACCCAATCCGGTGCAACTCGACTCGATGCCCAGCTTTAGTTAAATGGTGGTTTTATTATTCCAATTGCTTCCTATGATGTGGTACACTTTAGTTTTGGAATTGGCTCGTATATAAAAATTGTAGTTGATTTTTAGAGTTTTCACTAGTAAAATAAAACTTAAAATCTATAGCCAGTTTTAAATCGTATAATCATTTATAAGTTAGAGAATTATAAAATTCATTGACTCATGTGATTCCCACGGTTAGTCCGCGACCATTGATTCCTAATAAAGGTCTTGATGACCAAAGAGAAGCGAGTTACCACTTTCTTATGCCTACACAATATGTAGTCTTTATGGACTTTTATAATTTTTAGGGAGATTTAAAATTATTTTAACATTATATATTTAGTCATGCTTTGCATAACTTACGATAGGCTAGGTAGGCAAAAATAAAGTGATTCTAACCTTATTTTGTAGAGTCAAGTGACTTTGGGCAAACAAATGTATTAAAAAAAAAGGTATAAAAGAAATAAAATTGAAGTGTGGGTTAATGATTGAGATATATTAGGAATCTGTGGAGTATAATGCAATCTAAACTTGATTGAGGTGTGAGAAAAATTATAAAAAAAAAACTAGACACCTTTTTTGCTCAAAATGGATGGCTAGATATCTCCAATTCCAAGCATACTCTTAACTATATTAACTTATTTTGTATATTGTTTTCGCTATGGTTGGCTTTTTTAGTCGGACAAGATCTTAGTACCAATCAGAAATCTCTGAAGTTTTTGGACAACATGACCCACCCAATCTCTCTCACCGACCCTCTCTTGGTTATTGGCTCATGGAATGGCAACTGCTGCGCTGCATTTATAGATTAGGACCATTAGCTCGTGGTGAGCCAACAATGGACATGTGTCTTTATTTCGTGATTTCGATGTCTGCAAGATCTCAATATAGGTTTAAATTATATAAAAATTTTGTCGGGTCGGTGGGCTGACGATTTACTTAGCACCCTTTTATTCATAAATATGTCCATTAATGCAAGTTGGTTTGAAAAATGAAAGTAAGGATGATGATGTTACCGTCGACATGACAAGAGCCTACTTTTTTTTATCTGGGCAATCAAGTTGGTTGGTTGCTTTTAAGAAATATAAAAAACTTTTAATATGTGACTCATTTAGATTTGTGATGTTTTATGAGCCATATATATATATATATATATATATATATATATATATATATATATATATATATATATATATATATATATATATATATATATATATATATATATATATATATATATATATATATAGGGCTTGTTTGGATTCGCGTATTGTTTCGTATTGTATCGTATTAAGGGTTGGTTTTTACAATATACTGTGTTTGGATAGGAGCTGGCATCTGAACATACACATGCGCGCAACTACAATAAAATACCAAAAATTACGAAAGGCAATAGAGTAAAAGAAGACACCACTACATCTTATAGTGCAACGTCTTTAATACGCTGTATTTTTGCGTGCAAGGACGCGAATTCGACACTACCCTGCTGTACCGGCCTCAGTACAATCAGTGGCTCTGAGAGGTCCACCTTGATGTATGAATTTTTATCCATACCGTCCATCCATTTTTTTTCATATTATTTTAAGAGATATTTCCAAACAATAATCAGATCCAACGGTCAAGTGGACCACATCAGATGAAGTAGTAGTGACAATGATGCCCACCGTCGAAACCTTCCTAGGGCTCACCGTGATGTTTATATTCCATCCAACCTGTTCATAAAGTCACATATATTGTGATGCAAGGAAAACATTGATATCAGCTTGATCCAAAACTTGTGGCCCCCAAGAAGTTTCAACAGTAAATGTTTAACCACCACTGTGTAGTTCACTTGAGCATTAGATCTTCCTCATTTCTATACATAAAATCTCAAATAGTATGAAAAAATGTGTGGACAGTGTGGATGATACCCATACATCATGGTGGCCACTCAAGATGTGGGGCATGTCGTGGGTAGAGCATATCCGATCAAGCAATCCTACCCAGTCTTTATACGTCGTTTCCAAACATTTATCTGTACAAAAAATTGTATACTTGCCTGAACAATACCTCCTATCCAAACATTGATTAAAGGCATCTTGATTTGGATGTATTCTGAGAACGGTCAAACATATACATGAACAGTAGCAGAATACAATACAATAAAACCTTTTACATGAATACAAATAGGCCCTTAGGCTGCTAATCAGGATTTGCAGAATATTTGCACGATCGGCTCGGACTTAATTTGCCTAATTTTGGATCTACCAATTAAATTCATTAGTTGTTCCCAAGATGAGGAGGTTTTGCCCTTTTGATTGATTTTTATTTTCAATGGTTCTTGAGTTGTCAAGAATAATTTATCAAAGATCAACCAAAATTCAAGGAATAGTTAAATATAATTTTAAGTGAGGTAACTTAAAATATCTGAAAAAAAAATAATAATAAATGACATAGATATGAAGCATAAGTCATGGTGGGGGCCATATAATGGTCTTCATTTTAATAAATAAATGCTTGATTCAGCCCAAATATATAAGTAAATACAGTCGGTGAGACAGGCCCTAACTGATCAGGTACTGCCTACCGTACCGTAAGCTTACTGTACTGCACATATTTTATCGCTAACATTCCATGTGTATAAGACATTCAGTCCGTGCAAAAGGTGTGGACCAAATCATGAAGACCATGCAACACCAAAATGAGGCTGATGCATTTATGAGGTAGGCTAAACCCTCTATGCTGCGTCAGATCTTCGCACGTATTTTGATTCGAATATTATGTGATGCCTGATGCTTATATCTGATTTTAATGCATTTCCATATTGAGTGGTCCAGATTTCCTACGCATATAAAATCTCTGAGGTACGGCAAGCTTATTGTACTTGGTCAGTACCTGAATTTTCTCAACATATGTAACACAATTACCCCGATCGGCTGAGGTGGAATACATACATCAGATCCGCTACGCTCATCAAGTTTCGGATCTATCTACCCTAAAACCAGGCTGGCCCATTCATCAGGAGGACTATAACTTACTTCCAATGTCCACATTTTCTTGTTACTACAATTGAAACTTTCTACATCGTTTGCCTATTTGATGATTTGAGCAGTCTGATTTTTGGGATAACGGCATTAACTGTGGGGCCCGCCTACTGAATGGTAAAGATTTTGTACGTGTGTGTCACATGGGGGCATACATGACGCATGCTTTTTTCGTGCGTACAGACTGCAGCCATGTGGGGCGCAGGCACGAGCTTGCGAGACGCGGACGCGGATTGCGTCGTACCCCGCCCGGACGGTAATCCGTCTCGGCAGGACTCTGTGGGGCCCACAGTGATGTAATTATTTTATCCATTCCGTTCATAGTTTTTATCAGATAATTTTAAGAAAATAACCAAAAAATGAGTCATGTATATGGCTTAAGTGGACCACAAAGTAGGGATTAAATTTCCACCATTAAAAACTTCTTGGGAGCAGTAGAAGTTTTGGATCAAGCTGATATTTGTGTTTTCACTTCATCCACGTCTAAATGACCTTATAAATAGTTTGGATGGTAAAAAAACATCACAGTGGCCCTTATAAAGTTTTCAACAGTGAATTTATTATCACTGCAGCTTCCTTTAATGTGGTCCAATGAATCTGTTTATATGATTCATTTTTTCTCTATTACCTTAAAATGATCTTATAAAAGAGATTAACGGCGTGGATAAAACACTTAAATCACGGTGGGCCCCACAGAGCCACAATCCGCGTCCGCGAGTTGCAACCCAAGCGCGCATCTATTGGTCTACATACGCAATGGCGCATGAATAAATGGTAACAGCCACGTAGGCATTCCATTCGGACCAGTGGGGCCTGTGGTTCGGTAATCATAACCATTGGATTGTTGTGACCAACGTAGATGAAAAATACGGGACTGGAAAATCACAACCTTTCAATTGTGACATTGCAATGTATAATTAGGTAAAGAAATACATCAACGGTCCATATTCAACATGAAATGTTCTAATGTTGGTGGTCAGGATTACCCAAAAGTAGTGAGTTTTTAGTCACGATCCACCATAAGCTGGGACACAATGTGCACTGGTCTTGTTTGCCCTAAAAAAGAGTCCTAATAGCAAACTTGAAGTTTTGCATGTTATACGTCTTTCAATTTAAGGTATTTGATATTTCTCACATACACGTAGAACCCAAAAACTTTTCGAAAAGATAATCAATAAATTAATAAGAAGGGAAATTTACAAATTTCAATTTAAGATATTTGATATTTCTCACATCCATGTAGAACCTATAAGGTTGAAAAACCTTTTAAAAAGATAATAAATTAACAAGAAGGGAATCTTACAAATTACTGCCTTATCTTTTTTCACAAAGGTTTTTAATAAACTACCCCAAGAATCTAGTAATTATGACATGGGTAACTCTCGTTTGATTATTATTATTTTTTTAAAAAAAACTAAGTTGGGTTTCTTCTCCAAGCAAGGAGTCCAGGCCTGGGTATGTCTCACTATGAAATTTATATGAAATGCAGTCCAATCAATATGTGTGTTACCCTGGGTTAGGTTTAGGCTTAAAAAATCATTCCCATCTATAATTTAGGTTGACCACATGATTGAAAATAGTGTACAATGCAATGCTCACCCTCTACATTATTTTCCTTGGTGTAGCTCACCTAAATTAGGAATAAATTTAATTTTCAGGCCTTAGGCCTAAATTTTGGTTTGAAATATAATAGTTGAAGTAGATTTCATATAATTATCACGGAAGCCTGTAAACATCAAGGATGAACGCCTCTTCCAAATGTTTCCTTTGGTGGGGCCCACATGAATCACATGACAGCTTTCTTATTCTTCTTCTAATTTTTATTTTTTTCCCCTCTCTTCTTTTAAAAAAGAAGAAAAAAAATAGAATCCCTAGAACTAACATAGGATTACATGTCTACTCTGTAGAGTGGATCTCTTGCAGGCCCCATAAAAAACTGACTTGGACGTCTTGTGAAGGTTTTATGATTATTATTTTAAATTTTAATATTAAAGAGAATGAGTGAAGCTCAACCGGTTGGACCACCGAGTTACGGTGCCCACCCAGTGGATAACTTTCAACCTATTGATTAAATCAACATCATTCCCTTCTAGTAAGTTAGCCCCACAATAAGATCATCTAATGAAAAATCAGCCATATCTAATCATCTGGTTGGCCATACCACAAAATACATATTTAACCATTGATAATAGTAAAATACAAGGTATAGTAGGTCCCTAGTCATGGCTCAGCTGTAGATTGTGGCCATTTCAACACTGAGGTATTCGGCTGGAGTACTATGTGGTATATGTGTCTGGGTGTGAGTGTGTGTAAAAAAAAAAAGTTGAGGCCCACTAAATTAGCATATATGACTAATTTTTGCACGAAGAAATCAACACTGTGATTCCAACCTATTAGACCGGTTGGATGTTGCATGCACATGGAAGGTTGGAAGGTACCTTTTGGATGGACGGTAATTTCTGGTCCAACTAGTATAATTAATGTGCAACTGAAATTTATGAATGGTTGGGATATGATCTCCCTCCACTAAATTTTTTTTAAGGGCCCACTATAATACATATGTGAAATCCACTTTAGCCATTAGATATATAATATTATTTTTTTCTCAGGGCTAAAAATATCAAGTTAAACTTGTGATTTGAGGCAAGCCAGGCCCAAAGAAATAGCTGAGAGGGAGATGTCCACCCTTGATATTTACAGAGCTCATTGTGATGATTGTATGAAACCACTCTTGATTTTTATAGAGCTCATTCTGTTGATTATATGAAACCACCCTAATCATTAGATTTCAAACAAAAATTTAAACACAGGGCCCAAAAATCAAACCCATTTGTAATTTAGGTGGGCCACATCAAAGGAAACAAATCAAACAATGTGAAGGGTGAGTGTTGCCATGTACATTGTTTCTAATCATGTTATTCACTGGAAAGATGGATAGGATTAATTTTGGGGCACAGGCCTAACGTGTGGTGACACATTCATGGTAACGTCCACCTCAGCTATGGACCTGTTGCTCGCTAAACCCCAACTTATGTTAAGGGCCTGTTTGATTTTCCTAAGTACCCTATAAATGCCTATAATGGGTCATCATTATTTTTCACCACTTTAGATAAAGCTGAAATTATTACCTAAAAAACAAAACCGTGAGAAATAAAGTGATGAATTTTATCTGTTTAAATCTGCACAAAAATTGTAGCCTCACCGTGATAAATATGTTATACCCTTGCCGTCCATCAGCTCCACAAGCTTATTTTAAAGCATGCATCCAAAAATGAAAGCAAATTGAAAACTTAAGTGGACCACACCACATAAAAACAGTGGTCTTAATGGCCCTCAACCATTGAAAGTTAATACCCTCTTAGGGTCCACACAAATGTTCATTTGTCATCCAACCTGTTTACAAGATCATACATACATGAATAAAGGGAAAACACAAAAATAAACTTAATTCAAAACCTCTGTAACCAAATGAGGTATTGGCTGTAATTACCAAATTCAAAAGCCATCCATCCATCAGATGGCTAGGATGATTTAATAAGAGAAATATTAGGGACATCCAAAAATGGACCCTACATGTACTAGTGTTGGGTCCCAACAAAATTTCTTTCTTAAGAATCATCATATAACGCAATATCCCTCCATTTCATGAGATGAAAAGACCATTTAATATTGATTGCACCGTATCACACAAACCTCAAGCATTGAAACTTCAAGTCTGCAATGACATTATTGAATCATTACAGTGAGGTTTGAAAAAGAGGGGAAGGATCCATATCAAATACATTCGATGTGCCGAGGAGAAGATATAATCAAACGAGGAATCATTAAAATAAAACTAGGATTCTCAACAATGCAACGTGAATGTTGTTTTTCATGCTTTTGAGGATGATTTACGTTGACCTTGTTGTGTGGGTGGAACACAGATGTTCTTCTGTAGGTCTACACGTGTGTGGAATAGATTTGACACTTTATTAATGAGAAATCCAGCTCACATCAGGGTCAAATTTTGGGGGATTGATTGTTCGAATGTATGATGATTACTGTACATTCGAGCTGTCTGGGGTGCATCTGTGATGTTTATGTGAAATCCAAACCATGCATCCGGTCCGCGTCGTTATGTTCATTAAACATTTAAAAGAATCATCCAAATCTAAAGCTCAGGTGGGACACACCAAGGGAAATAAAGTAATCATGCCTAAAACCTATATATTTATGTGGTACCGTGGCTCATCGGAGTCTTGAAATGGCCCGACTTTTGGTGTCCCTTCATCTTGGTGTGGTGCACTTGACGAAGGGAATGGAATTACGCGATACGCACAAACATGGTGGACCCCACATTCCATCTACAAGTTTCTATGGTGGGCATCATCCTCTTCAATGTCCTTTTTGTCCCCTTCTGTGTGGTTCACCTGAAGGACATCTAATGGACACATCATGATGGGCCCCACACAGCTTGACCTTGGAATGATTTGATCATTACCAATAAATTGGACCTTAGGCTTCCTAAAGTGGTCATTTTTAACCCAACTTGAAAGAACTTATGGTCTGGGATCCACTGATGGGGTTACTCGATTGGAAGCCGTAGGACCGTACTGGCACTACATGAAAAGGAAATGACCAAAGTAGGTGGGGTCCAGTGTCTTAGGGTATTTTATTATTATTATTATTATTTTATTTATCCATGAGTCAGTACTACGATCTTAAGGTTGGGTGCAACTCTATCAAAGATACGGAGAGGGTGGTGTGAACCTAGTAGTTTTAGGTTAGGCCGCGTTAGATTGCTCTAACACTATGTTAGTGTAGGAAAAAACTACTCATATACGAGAAAAAAATAGTGGGTGACTACTCATGGTTGAGTGGCAAACCATGTTCATTGTTTCCACATTGAAATCATGGGTTCAAGTGCTCATGTGGTATGTGTGAGTGTGGCTTCAAAAAAAGAAAACAACACACAAGAGTATCGTATCTAGCCTAAAATGTTGTATTCAAGGTCCTCCAACTAGGCCAATCCAATGCTGCATCTATCTCCAAATCACATGCCATATCACATCATCCCTCACATTATCTGCAAGCCATCCATTCATAGCCAATAACCACTCAATGTATCCATCATCCATCATGCCCCCGCACCATCCCACGCCGTACATTATAATAGCCCATGGTATAAGGCTGGCATGGCACCGACTATAAACGGCATAATTATCTTTATATATATATATATATATATGCACGGGACTTTAGCCATTGAATCGGCATATCTTCTCGTGATCCCTTCTTTTCTAGTACTCACTTTGTATGGTGGAAATTCAACAAATAAAAGTTCTGAATTGGATTACTTCAAACCTTTTGATAATATTTCTCTTTTGCTTTGAACATAAACCGTTGCTATTACTTCTGTATGATCAAGGGGTAGAAACTTTCAATCTCAAAGGTTTTTTTAGCATACCACATCAAGGGAGACCAGTCAAATAAACGGTCTAGGTCATTGAAAAAACCCCAAAACCAACGGCTAGAGTCTTGACATATCTTATTAAAATACATAGGATTTATTCGTGCCGTAGAATCTACTGATCGGTGCCAAAAGACAAGGTATAGATGGTTAATGTTCTGAGCAGGCCGGTAGGAATCTGCATGGGAAGATCCATTTCTGATTAAGATACTCATTAACTAGTAATTAATATTTTACATCTTCAAATAATCTTTGTAATATCTTATTATTTCACATGAATGAGTTTTCTTCCATGACAAGGGCCTGATGGGTGCCCTCATCTTCTCTCAATAAAACAATGTTTATATTTTCTGCCTTGAAACGGACTGCTTAGTTGCCAGTTTTAGATGTTTGCTAATCTCTCACCTGATCCAAGCCATCGATCATGTGGACCATACCATGCATGAACTGGTCCGAATATGAGCCGGTTCACTCAACCATGTTCTATCAGGTATGAAAACCAAATGGCCTACCAGGCATTGACCTCTGTGGGACCATCATGATGTGTGCATGACATTTCATCCATCAGGTGCACCATCTCAAGTTTATCCTCATACGCAAAAATCAGCTAGATTAGACATTCAAGTGGGTCCCATGTAAACTGACCCTATTTGTAGTTAAACAAAAAATTTATAATCAAATACTTGTATTTATGGTATAATTACGGTAATATCCACCTATTGATCGTCCAATTATAGTTATATACTAAGAATTTTCAATATTTTTATACCCTTGATCAAATAATCAACAAATAAAATTCATTTAAATGACCAAAATACCCTCTTTAATAAGATCAGAAAAGCCTCTCCCCTCTCCCAATTTGTTTACAACCCTTAATTTAGTACAACACCTTTGGTCCACTGTGGTCTTTGCAACTTTGGTGGGCCACACCACTTTGAGGGGCACACCATGCCTCTTAAAAGTTCACTAGATGTAGCCCATCTATGTTTTAAGATGGTTTGATTTATTTTTTTGAACCACATATGTAAATGGTTTTGATGGATAATACACTCCATGGTGGCCCCACATGGAAATCTATGTTTGGTGTCCCATGCCCATTATTCCTTGTAGTGTGGTCCACCTAAGTTACGGATTCCGTTGGTTTTTAGCTACAGGAACGAGCTTTGAGGGGCACACCTTATCGACCTAATCTTAATAGTTAGTACAACATATAAGAGGCACCACAGAGCTTGGGTGTTTTACACACTGCGTGGAGGAGACTGGGCTTGCCTTACCATTGTAATAGGTACATTAAGGGCGCCACTTGTGCTGATGAGCACTCCATAGGAACATGAATCAGATCAACCCGGTTCATCATCTTCACCAACACATTTTCAAGGTGAATCCAATCTTATGGACTCAAGTCCTATGGTCGCCCACAGACCCATGGAGTTTGGGTGTTATTAGGCTTGCCTAAGTATCACTAAGTCACATGGAGGGCATGACTTGTGCACCATCACAAATCACGCATACTCAAAATCAGTCCAAATCAAGAGTTAGGTGGGCCACACCATAAGGAATGATGTAAAATTGTGCCCAAAACCTCTCAATTCACGTTGCATGGCCCGTATGAGTGCTGGAATTAATGTCATGATTTTCAAAGAGTCCCTTCATCCTCGTGGCCTGCGTCATCAGATGTATAGGTTACGTTATGATGGACCCCACACACAATTTAAATTTTAATTGTGAGCATCCAACGAAAGAGCACTAAAAAAAAGTGAAGGTGAGAGAGATCATTGTCTTCCTCAAATGATTAACAGGCCTTCAATTCACAGGGTAATTTCTTGAATGCACTAAAAAAAGAGATGTATTTTTATTGAATAATGTGCAATGGGTATGATTTTTCAATTATACCCATAATAAAGAAAAAAAATATTAATTTAAAATTACAATAAATAACAAAATTTTAACCCTAATTGAAAGTTACCTTAAATGGTAAAATTCATCTAAAGCCTAATTTGTCAAAAATATAGTCTAAATAAATCTTATTGGAAGAATCTTTAGTATGATTATAAGTAATTTCTAAAAATATGAAATTTTAAACTTTAAAAATAAAAAAATACAATAAAAATTAGAATTACTAAAAATAGTAAATTTTCCTTAGAATTCCATTTTGAACTAAAGTATGCTTTTTTCCACGAAATGGACAGACACTACCTACTTTTTGGGTTGGTTGACCCCAGATGGTTCGTTACAGTAAAGATTGATAGGCCGGGCATCCTGTAACGATACCCAAATCAAAAGTTATGGTTGATTTACTGTTCACATTTTAAACGATGATTTCTCCTCATTCGAATTGAATTACTTTGAACAGACATTCTTGGTGCCTAATTAAATTGTGCCCTACTTATGACTGGGCCCGGATATGAAAGACCACTTTCACTTCTCTTCAGCCTTCTTTTGGTCCGACCATGCTAGGAATGTATTTGTGTCACGTCCTACATGATGCAGGGAAGGACGTGAGGTTGAGCACCGTCTTCCTCAAGATGATAAATATTCCGAGTCTACGGAACTTCTCTGGACTCCTCACAGAGACTCCTCGAATCCACGAGGAAAGAAAGCAGAAAATAGAAAAGAATTTCTAATAAATTCAAAATTAATTAATGAATGAATAAAAATGTGTTCATGACCCTTTAAATAAGGGTATCAAGCAATAGGAAAGAAATCGGAATCAAACTACAACTAAAACTCCTAGAATCCACGACTTACTATAAATAGTAAACTTACTATTTATAGACGGTCGTGATGTCTACTAGTGCACAAGGTTTTCGGCCAAAAATAGTAAGTGTCCTATTTGGCTTCACCAAACCTTCCTCCTAATTATCCTAAACACTTTTCATGTTGGACACAACTCCTAAAGCCCAACGGATGAAGAGCTATGATCAAACTAAAACTGACTATTTATAGTAAAAATAAAAATAAAACAGGAAAACGATCGTCGATCAGGGGGTTTTTCGTAAATTCGGGCTGCGCAACCCGGCATAGCAGGGTTGGTTGGCTAAAGTAGCTCGTTCTATCCTAAATTCATACATTTTACGTCAGATAACTCATTCCGGATTGCGAGATATATCCGATCTAAGGTCTGATGGTCCGGATCACTTCTGTCACCGACCGTGCCTTTTCTGATCCATCTTGGCCATGAAATTGTCCGCGACCCGCTCTAAGTTCTCCTCCTACTCTGGTTCATGATATTCGGTCAGGTCTGTGATGTTGAAAGTCTGTGAGATCGCCATGTCATCGGGAAGATCAACAACATAAGCGTTGTCATTGATCTTTTGGATGATTGGTATCAGTCCAATCTTTTTATTCTTCAACTTGTTGTACGTTCCGGTCGGAAATCTTTCTTTTCACAGATGGACCATTACCTGGTCGCCCACCTCGAACACCTTTTGTCGCCGATGCTTATCCGTTTGTTCCTTGTACTTTTCATTCGAGGCATGTAGCTTGGTCTGCACCTACAAATGAATACTCATGATCTTGTCTACCATATGTTCTGCTACAATGCTCATGCCTGGGAGCTTAGGCAGAGGGACCAAGTCTAATGTGTGGTGAGGTACTCGTCCGTAAATAACCTGGAACGGAGATTTCCCTGTCGAGTGGTTCATCATGTTGTTGAATGTAAACTCCACTTAAGACAAGGCCAAATCTCACTGCTTTGGTTTTTCTTCTGAAATACATCGAAGGAAGTTCCCCAAAGTGCGATTCACAACCTTAGTTTGATTGTCAATCTGTGGGTGGTAGGCGTTGCTGAACTGAAGTCGTGTATCAAATCGAGTCCACAAAGTTCACCAAAAGTGGCCTATGAACTTCGTGTCACGGTCAGAAGTAATAGTCCTAGGAACCCCGTGTAGCCGCACAATTTCTCTAAAGAATAGATTCATCACGTGTGTTGCATCGAGAGTCTTCTTACATGGAATAAAGTGCGTCATCTTGGAGAAACGATCTACTACCACAAACACCGAATCCATGCCACGTTGTGTTCGTGGGAGACCAATTACGAAGTCCATAGATAAATCCTCTCAAGGGCCGTTAGGCACGGGCAACGGGGTATAGAGGCCCGTATTATGAGATTGTCCCCCTTGGAGGTCTGACAAATATAACAACGTTGGACTGCCCTTCCTACATCACGTACCAATTACGGCCAATAATATCATTCTTCTAGAAGAGCTCGCGTCTTGTCTCACCCAAAGTGTCCACTAAGGCCACCTCCATGTAGCTCTTAGATTATCTGTTCCCTTAGCAAACTGTTGGGGATGCACAATTGATTTCTCTTGAAAAGGAATCCATCTTGCATATGTTAGTCGCCAGAATAACCTTCTTGGTATCTAACTCATGCGTCCTTGAAGTCATCGTCGGTAACATATATGTCTTTGAGGCACTCGAACCCGATAACTTCATTGCTCATAATTACTAACAAATTTGCACGACGACTTAGCACCTCGGCTACCTTGTTTTGTTGTCCTGACTTATGTTTTAGCACGAACGTGAATTCGTACAAAAATGAGATCCATCTAGCATGCACACGGTTAATGTTAGCTTGACTATTAATGAATTTGAGAGCTTGATGGCCCGTGGAAAGTATGAATTCCCTTTAAATCAAATAATGTTGCCAATGTCGCAGTGCCTGGACCACCACGTATAACTCGATCTCATATGTAGACCACTTCTTGCGTGCATCGCTAAGTTTCTCACTATAGAAAGCTACTGGCCTACCTTCTTGAGACAAAACTCCCCCAATTCCAACATATGAGGCATCACATTTGACTTCAAACAGTTTATCGAAGTTGGGAAGTACAAGAATTGGGGTCGTGGATAATCTGTGTTTGTTTCGGCAAAACTCCTGTCGGCTTCGTCAATCCACTGAAACTGCCCTTTCTTCATACAATCTATGATTGGTGATACAATAGTACTGAAATTTCTCACGAACCGATGATAGAATGTCGCCAGTCCATGAAAACTTCGCACTTCGTGAATATTTGTGGGAACCGGCCATTCTCTGATTGCCTTCACCTTTTCTTCATCCACCCGAATGCCCGTGGATGTTACAACAAAAACTAGAAATAATAGGCTATTAGTCATGAAGCTCCACTTCTTTAAATTGAGATACAGTTTATTTTCAAAAAGCACCTTAAGGACCTTCTTAAGGTGCTTCATATGGGTAATTTCGTCTTAACTGTAAATCGAAATATCATTGAAATAAATCACAACGAACCGTCCAATGAAAGGTTTCAGAACTTGGTTCATCAACCTTATGAATGTACTAGGCGCATTCGAAAGACCGAATGGCATGACCATCCATTCATACAATCCTTCCTTGATTTTAAAGGCTGTTTTCCACTCATCACTCGGTCGTATTCGAATCTGATGATAGCCACTCCTTAGATCCAATTTAGAGAATATTTCGACACCCTCTAACATATTCAATATATCGTCCAACCGGGGTATATGAAACCTATATTTTATGATGATTTTGTTAATGGCTCGGGTATCGACACACATGTACCAACTCTCATCTTTCTTTGGAGTTAACAGAGCTGGTACTGCACATGGACTCATGCTTTCTCGAATAAGACCCTTACGGATCAACTCTTTCACTTGCCCTTCAAGAATCTTGTACTCATTCGGACTCATTCGATAATGAGGCCGATTGGGTAGACTGGACCCGGGGACAAAGTCGATATGGTGTTGGATATCTCGTATGGGAGGTAACCCATCGGGAAGGTCATTAGGCCAAATTTCTTTAAATTCATGTAGCAAGAGCCTTAGTCTTTCAGAGATGATGGTAGGTTCGATTTCCTCCCCTTACAATTAATGCATAAGTCTGTCTTATTTCTTTGAATTTCTTCACGAAGTCTCGTATGATTAAGAGAAAATGACCCTCTACTTTAGAAGTTTTAGGTGGTCCCTCTGGATCCATAGGGGCTAATACAGTCTTCCGGCCGTCCTTGATGAAGATATATATATTATCTTGCCCATTATGAGTGGTGTCACGATCAGCTTGTTAGGGTTGACCGAGTAATATGTGATATGCTTCCATGTCAACCACATCGCATACTACTTCATCCTTATAATGTTTACCAATTGAAAAGGATATGGTGCACCGTTCAGTTACCTTTGCTTTGCTAACCTTCTTGATCCAACCGATTGTATATGGAGAGAGATGATGCTCCATTTACAATTGTAATTTTTCCACCATGACCTTGGAGACGATGTTCCCGCTGCTGCCACTATCAATAATCACGCTACAAACCTTTCAATTCACCGTACACCTAGTACAGAAGATGTTATGCCTCTTTGGATGCACTTCTTTTCTTGTCGCATATAATAGCCGCCTCACGACGAGTGATTCGTCGTGATCTTTCTGAACCCAACTTGATTCATCTGCCTCATCCTCAGTGGCATGCTCTTGTTCTTCAACATTTGGATCTTCATCGGCGTTATTAGCATTACCATCATTGATGGCGAGGTTCACAACCTTTTGATGGGGACAAGTATTTGATAGGTGGCCTGGTTGGCCACAGCGATAGCAGTTGTCGAGCCAGGGTCGAGCATAGGGGCTTAAGATTCTACTTGAACCAGCAGTAGTCGATACACCCCTTTAGGGTCTAGCTTGTCCACTTCCCTGATCTCGGCTCTCAGACGTAGGAGGTTGAGTACGTTCTCCTACGGATTCCTTTCCCTTAGACTGTGGAGCTCTCTGGGGTGGACCCACTGCAATGATCCTTGCGGTAGAATAAGGCCATGTGGTAGAACGTTCAAGTTACACTTCTTTCCGAGTAGCCAACTTGATCTCATCATTCATCGTCCAGACGAGTTGCATCTGTACCCGATCCTGGATTGCCATATGCAATTCATCATTGAATCGGACGACTTGCTGTGATTCAGTCTCGACTAAATCGTTACGCGCTATTAGGCGGTAAAATTCTTCTGCGTATTCTGTCACCGACCGATTATCCTGTCGATAATTTTGATATTGTTGGAATAATACCATATCGTAATCGCTAAGGAGGAGTCGGGCACATAGTAGCTGCTTCATCTACTGCCATGTGCGGATTGGTGCTTTCATCTGTCTGGTTCGTGCGAGTTGCAGTTGTTCCCACCAACCTGAAGCTCCCCCTTTCAACTTGTAGGCCACAAGCTTGACCTTCTTTGCTTCAAGGATGTCCATATAGTCAAAAAATCGCTCAACTTCAGAAAGCCAATCAAGAAAATTCTCAATGTGTAGTTGGTCATTGAAGTTAGGAATATCAACCTGCATCTTGAATTCTCGATCTGTCCAATCTACTCGATCCCCGCCTTGTCTACGGTATTGAAAGATTATGTCATCGATTTTCTCCTCACTAGAGCCCCCTTCATCAGGAATGACCCATGAATGCACTGCCGGTACCATCCTGCGATCAGCGCGATTATGAGTTTCAGCAATCGACGGTGGAAGATTACTACCAGAAACACGGAGTTGCCCTAGGGTTTCCGCCAAGAGATCCGCTATGCGGTCCATGAAAGCCTGCAGCCCTTGCATGGCTTGCCGATTCTCTTGCTGCCCTGCTTCGAAAGCTGTCGCCGTTAAAGGTAAATTTCCTGGGGCACTGCCCATGAGATTATTGCTCGACCCGTCGTTAGAAGCCATTGACCCATGAATGCACTGACGTGAGGTCGAGCACCGTCTTCCTCAAGATGATAAATATTCCAAATCCACGGAACTTCTCTGGACTCCTCACAGAGACTACTCGAATCCACGAGGAAAGAAAGTAGAAAATAGAAAAGAATTTCTAATAAATTCGAAATTGATTAATGAATGAATAAAAACATGTTCACAACCCTTTAAATAAGGGTACCAAGCAATAGGAAAGAAATCGGAATCAAACTACAACTAAAACTCCTAGAATCCGCGACTTACTATAAATAGTAAACTTATTATTTATAGACGGTCGTGATGTCTACTAGTGCGCAAGGTTTTCAGCCAAAAATAGTAAGTGTCCTATTTGTCTTCACCAAACCGTCCTCCTAATTATCCTAAGCACTTTTCATGTTGGACACAACTCCTAAAGCCGAACGGATGAAGAGCTATGATCAAACTAAAACTTACTATTTATAGTAAAAACAAAAATAAAACAGGAAAACGACCATCGATCAGGGAGTTTTTCATAAATCCAGGCTGCATAACCCGATATAGTGGGGTTGGTTGGTTAAAGTAGCTCGTTCTACCCCAAATTCATATATTTTACGTCAGATAACTCATTCCGGATTGCAAGATACGCCCGATCTAAGGTCTGATGGTTCGAATCACTTCTGTCGCCGACCGTGCCTTTTCTGATCCATCTTGGCCATGAAATTGTCCGCGACCCACTCTACATCAATCCCCTCCACTTGAAAAGAACTCATCCTCGAGTTATTCAATGGACTCGACTTATGATACTATATATTGGTCTACCACATTGAAAGTTTATGAGAGTTCTATCTCATTAGAAAGATCAACAATATAAGCGCTATAATTGATTTTCTTGAAGATCAAAACATGATTGATTTTCTTATTCATAAGCTTATTATAAATTTGAGTCAGAAATCTTGCCTTGTGCAAGTGGACTAGCATATTATCACCCACTTCAACATGTCGATATTTATCAACCCACTTCCCTGTATTTAGCATTAGACTCCAATAACTTTTTCTAGACATCGGCATGCACTATCATGATTCAATCCGCCATAGTTTTTGCAATAATACTCATATCCCATAACTTGGACAAAGGGACCATGTCGAGTGTATGTTTAGGAACGCGACCATACGTAATCTCAAATGGGGACTTGTTGGTGGATCAATTATGCATGTTGTTAAAGACGAATTGCGCTTGAGAAAAAGCAATATCCCACATGGGGGATAATTCGTCTGGAATAATCCTCTTGGACTCCTGCAATATTGACTTCAACTTCTCTAGAATGTTTATGAGTTCTACTTCTTTTTTTCTTTTTTAAATAATACATTGATCTCTCTCATCTCCTCAGATTCTTTGATGAAATGTCATTCAATTATAAGAGACTGTCTCTCTACTTTAAAAGTCTTGAATTGGTTTTCCGTTCTCGTAGGAGCAAGGTTAATTTTTCTACAATTTTTAATAAAAATAAAAATATTGCTCTGGCCTCTATGCCTGGCATCAAGATCGTATCGTCATGGTCGATCCAATCATGTATAGAGAGGTGTCTTCTATCTACAGTTGAAGCTTTTCCGCTTTAGTTTTCAACACGATGTTCTCACTGCTCTCGTCATATATGATCAGATCGATCACAGACCCTTTGGTTCACAGTGCACCTTGTTCGGAAGATGTTATGCGACTGTAAATCGTATCTCCTCATTTGTGTGTACAACATCTACCTCATGATTAAAGTAGTGGCCTGCAATTCATTATTGTCAAGTGGTGGCTTGTGATTCATCACCAATGTCGCACCACGAATATGACGACTACAAACTTTATCACCAATCTCCTTTTGCTCCTTTATCACCAATCTCCTTTTGTCGAGTTAATCGTTGCCAATAGTCCTAACATAGCTCAAAATTCTTCCGTCGAAAAGCTTCAAATGTTGTCGCTGTCATAAGATTGTTTCCTAAAACATCGTACATGTGATTTTTGCCCACACTATTATTAAATGATATCGGATCAACAAAAGGCCTCGCTTTGATATACCAACTGACACAGGGAAAATCACGAAGAGATAATGATAAGATGATCATCACGAAGAGATAATGATAAGAGAAAGATCATCGTATTCGTCAAGTGATTAAAACACCTTGAATCCACATGGTAGGTTTTTGAATCTATAAGAAAAAAGCAAGAAAACTCGGATATTTTTAGCAGTGGTCCACATTTAGGGATTCAATCACAATTATTTAATAGGAACAAATGTGTCAACTTAACATAATTCAAGCATTTCAAACGTTTGTTAACAAGTTATTTTAGATTCACCACTAATTTTGAGCATCATCTTCTCACTTTAAATTCAGACTTTGGATTTTAGATTTAACAAATAGGCCCTCAATAAATTGAAAGAGCCTGCCAATCATTTGGACTTCTCAGTTAAATGTGAATCACAGCTGTATTTCTCTTCTCAACCGTCCAAATCTAGACCGGAGATAAAGGACGTAAGAGTGTTCAATCGAGAATATTTTCAATTAATTGTCCATCTATGGTGGGCCACAACAGACCAACGATCTGGATTTCTGAACCATGGGCCCCATTTGTCCAGATTGAAAACTTGCATATGCGGTTGAAAGACACAAAAGTCGTCGTATCACATAATCCCTCGTATAAAGCATCCTTGTAATTATTTATGGAGGCTCACTAATTCGACCCGCCATCTCCACATGGCCACTCACATGTGGCTATAGATGCCAAGCTCCCACGTGTGGGGGTCTAAGTTTCTATGGAATGGGTCCCAGCTTGTAGATGTTGAGCCTAAAAATCAGGTTGGCAGATTTATTGGGCAGACCATGCATTTATCAGTGGTCCACATTTAGCATATTTGCATGGCCTAACCATGAGTTAACTACTCATGGCTATTAGACTCACAAGAGTTTCAACACTGAGTTCATGGGCTCGAGTACCGACTGTGGTGCCGCGGCTTGGGTGGGTGTGAGGGTATGTTCAAAAAAAAAAAAAAAAAATTGATCAGTTAGCTAACCTGATTTCATACCAGTTTATCTACACGGCAGGCCCCACATGCGTAGTTCATATATGTCTCATGCATGGGCCGTATCGACGGGGCCAATGTGTGCGTTGGATTAGGAAGACTCTTACTTTATATAATTTAATTAGATTACTAATAATATCGTTTTATGCTATCTATATAAAATTATTACCATCAATATCATGATTTCATCGTGACCCAATGATCGCAATGGCATTTGTATCTTGATCTAGAGTCATTGTTTGGAATTGAGGATAGCTAAATTCATTGTCACAATGGTTAGGATACGGCCACCCTAATCGCTATCAGTGAAATGGAGTACTGAGAATTTGCAAATTAGAAAGTTCCATGGACCAAAAACAAGGAAAGAGAATTAAAAGAAAATAAAAAGGATGCAGGCATGTACGGGAACTTTCACATACATCCTTTCTTCCCACTAACAATTCACTTGTAAGCAAGTGGGTCACACCATGAAAATGGTCTTGGTAAAAAAAATCAGGTTAATTCATTCATACAGGGCATGCCACATCATCAATATTCAACAATGGACAGCCAATGTTTTGGCTCCACTTACAGGCGCCGCACACCTAATGAGCAGTTCGGCCTCATTTTCACCACAAATGACTTTCATGGTGCGGCCCATCCTTTGCACATGACACATCGGCATGATACATAGTGCCTACATAGTGCTCATAAACATTATGGTGGGGTCCACAGATTTAAGTCAATACTTTTGAATCGTTTTTTGAGATGAAATTAATCTCATAATTTCTAACAAGGTGAAAAGTTAATAATTACTTATTCACAAGGATTTACATGTATCATAGAAAATCAAATGGAAAATCAAACATGCCCTTAATTATGTTAAGAAGTGCTCGCACCACTAGTATGTCGAAGTTAGTTTTCGAATCCTTAGTAAAGGCATCATAGCAATAGGCAGCTCATTTTTTAAGTTCTGCTTGTATTTTTGCAAGATGCCAATCAGCTAATCGGCATCTTCAAACAATTCAGGAAAGGGTACAAAAGATTACTGTTTGGACACTCTTGATTAGGTCAAACCGAGAAAGGAATAAGCGAATTTTGATTTAAGTTCATAGTGATGGTCGAATTCATTATTCTTTTTCTTAATAATAAATCCTATTAAATGACTATACATCATATTAAGAGAAATTTGTTTGCCAAAGTCATCATCGCTAGAAAATAAAATATTTAATAATAATGAGGAATGTTCAAATACCATTAGTTGGACAATAAGTTACCATCCACACCTCATGCATGAGTACAAATATATCAAGCCCACAACACCTGAGCAATCAGAAAATCCGGGCTACGCCCTGAAGAAAACCTGGTGCAAAAATCAGAACATTCTAACATCAGGTGGCCTATCTATAGAAAATAATAAACCACAGTAAGTTTGATATAATACATGTGTGGCCCACCTTATGAGTGGATTAGTGTTATTTTTGCACTAGGTGATCTTCATGCTCAGGCGGCTGACATGTTGGATTAGCATGAAATGTTGTTCATGCGGCTCTTGTGAAGTGGACAGTAGCTTACCTGTCCAACTAGTTGTATATGAAAACCCATCTTTTTAATGAATTATACACGCGCGCGCGCGCACACACACACCCAAAAAATCTAACATTAGATGCAACCGTTTGTTGTTGTAGTTTCGGAAAGCAACACTTTTAGACGCCTTCTATATGGCTAATTTGGACCTTTCAATATAATAATTATAATAAACTTTATATTATAAAATCATTTTATCCTAAGAAATAGCCTATTACCAAAGATTTTATCTGTTGGAAAAGCTTGCGAAATGAGTTTTCATGTCTCCGTCATATTGTCTATAGCAAACAAACAATTTTTCCCATACAATTAGTTTTACTAGAGTGCTATCTAGGAAATTTTGAAATCCAGCCTGCTTATGCAATTGGTTTTAGGAGAGTTTTGTTTAGGAAATTTTGAAATCCAGCTTGCTTAGCCATTGACATCTTAGACTTAACCTTCTTTGTTTCAATTAGTGATGCGAAATTTACATTCATGGGGCATTTTTGCATAAAGCATAGACCTGGCTGTCTCCCTTCCCTCCATGTGATAACCCACAACCTCACTCCTCTCGCTCTTTGGCATAGCTGCGCGCGCTCTCTCTCTCTCTCTCCACACACACACACAGAGAGAAAATGATAATATGAGGTCGACCTTAGGCATTTTTTGAGAACTCATCTCACCTAATATGAACCCAAAATCTAAACAATTCATCTGATGCAACATCCCATCAAACCCTTAGGGCACAACTTTTACCTTGATTCAATTATTTTTTTATTTTTATTTTTATTTTTGGGGGGTCGGCTTGGTAAAATGAAACACAATTTTATTTCCTTGATTGCCACAAAATAAGAAATTTTTTTTTAAAAAAAAATGATCTTAAAATGAGAGACTTTCTTAAAATTAATTTTGCAATTCATAGTCTACTATGACAATGATTATTTGCTAAATTTGTGATTTGTAACTTGATTACCAAACAAGAGACTTTAGGGTTTGTTAAAATTCAAATTCACTTCAAATCCATGAATTTCATAAAATTTTAAATTTACCAAATTCACATTCTCATTTCCCTGTAGCATGCCCTAAGGATGTATTTGGAATTCACAATGAACAGCCTTCAAATAATACTACATGGGTTTGAGCCCAGAGCTCAATTAGAGACGGGATGCTTCAACATTGAAGTCTAGTGTTTTATTATTAATAGTAGAAAAAGATAAGCATAAAAGAAAAAAAAAATTTTAAAAATCATTTCGAACTGTTTGGATGGTGGAAACCAGTATTTTAATTTATTAGATTTAATATTTGTTTTAATTGTGTTGTGACTCAGGATCACCAGCTTGTCTGCCCAGTGGGGTCTACATACAAAGATGGTCGGATAATCTGCAGCGTCCATCCTTATAATCTAACTATAATGCTGAAAAATATGATGCTAACCATTGATTTATTGTGCTGAATGTGAGCCATTAAGAATCTCCTTTCAGTGGTCCACCTTCAGCTACATGTAAATGTTGTGAGCCATCCACTCAAAGTTCTAAGTTTCTAACTTTATCCTATCTCGGGTAGCACCAAAACATGGAATTGAAAAAAAAAAAAAATCATCTGACCATCGATACATGTGGGCCCCAGAAGGATGCCTTGTACATGGCTAATTTGGACCTTTCAATATAATAACTATAATAAGCTTTATATAATAAAATCATTTTATCCTAAGAAATAACCAATTACCAAAGATTGTATCGGTTGGAAAAGCTTGTGAAATGAGTTTTCATGTCTCTATCATATTACTCATGCAATTAGTTTTACCATAGTGTTATTTAGGAAATTTTGAAATCCGGCCTGCTTATGTAATTAGTTTTAGTAGAGTGTTATTTAGGAAAATTTGAAATCCAGCTTGCTTAGCCATTGGCATCTTAGACTCTGCCTTATTTGTGTCAAATATTAGTGATGCGAAATTTACATGCATGGGGCATTTCTGTGTAAAGCACAGACCCGGCTCTCACCCTTCCCTCCATGTGACCACACCCATCCTCTCCTGCATATAACCCACAGCCTCGCTCCTCTCTCTTTGGCATAGCTGCGCACGTGCACACACACACACACACTCTCTCTCTCTCTCTCTCTATAAAATCTAAACAATTCACGTGATGTAACATCCCATCGATCCCCCAGGGCACAACTTTTGCCTTGATTCAATTTTATTTTATTTTTTTTTTGGTGGGGGGGGGGGGGGCATTGGTAAAATGAAACAATTTTATTTCCTTGATTTGCCACAAAATAAGATACTTTTAAAAAAAAAAACATAATCTTAAAATGAGAGACTTTCTTAAAATTAATTTTGCAATTCATAGTCTACTATGACAATGATTAGTTGCTAAATTTCTGATTTGTAACTTGATTACCAAACAAGAGACTTTAGGGTTTGTTAAAATTCAAATTCACTTCAAATCCATGAATTTCATAAAATTTTAAATTTACCAAATTTACATTCTCATTTCCCTGTAGCATGCCCTGAGGATGTATTTGGAATTCACAATGAACTGCCCCAGAGCTCAATACGAGATGGGATGCTTCAACATTGAAGTCTAGTGTTTTATTGTTAATAGTAGAAAAAGATAAGCATAAATAAATAAAATCATTTCGAGCGGTTTGGATGGTAGAAACCAGTATTTTAATTTATTAGATTTAAGATTTGTTTTGATAGTGTTGTGACTCAGGATCACCAGCTTGTCCGCCCAGTGGTGACGCAGGGAAGGACGTGAGGTCGAGCACCGCCTTCCTCAAGATGATAAATATTCCGAATCCATGGAACTTCTCTGGACTCCTCACAGAGGCTTCTCGAATCCACGAGGAAAGAAAGTAGAAAATAAGAATAATTTCTAATAAATTCGAAATTGATTAATGAATCCCTAAAATCGAGTTCACAACCCTTTAAATAAGGGAACCAAGCAATAAGAAAGAAATCAGATTCAAACTACAACTAAAACTCCTAGAATTCGCAACTTACTATAAATAGTAAACTTACTATTTATAGGCGGTCATGATGTCTACTAGTGCACAAGGTTTTCGGCCAAAAATAGTAAGTGTCCTATTTGGCTTCATCAAACCGTTCTTCTAATTATCATAAGAACTTTTCATGTTGGACACAACTCCTAAAGCCCAACGGATGAAAAGTTATACTCAAACTAAAACTTACTATTTATAGTAAAAACAAAATTAAAACGAGGAAACGACCGTCGATCAGGGGGTTTCTCGCAAATCCGGGCTGCGCAACCCGGCGTAGCGGGGTTGGTTGGTTAAAGTAGCTCGTTCTACCCCAAAATCATATATTTTATGTCGGATAACTCATTCCGGATTGTGAGATACGCCCGATCTAAAGTCCGATGGTCTGGATTACTTCTGTCGCCGACTGTGCCTTTTCTGATGCATCTTGGCCATGAAATTGTCCGCGACCCGCTCTACATCAAGTGGGGCCTACATACAAAGATGGTCGGATAATCTGCAGCATCCATCTTTATAATCTAACTATGATGCTGGAAAATATGATGCTAACCATTGATTTATTGTGCTGAATGTGAGCCATTAAGAATCTCAGTGGTCCATCTTCAGCTACATATAAATGTTGTGAGCCATCCACTCAAAGTTCTAAGTTTCTAACTTTATCCCATCTGGGGTAGCATCAAAACATGGAATTAAAATAAATAAATAAATAAATCATCTGACCATCGATGCATGTGGGCCCCAGAAGGGCCACACGAGTTCTTGATCCTGAGTCGCTATATAGGCAAACGAACTCGTTTGATTTTATAACGTTTGAAAGCTATTCGAATCTCTCTAGAAGCGCCCTGACGTTGACCTTAGGTGGGCCCTACAACGCTGTATGCATGGTAATACCACGACATGCTCTCTTTTGGACCGTTGCTTGCGTGCAAACGGACACAAACAGACACAAATGGCTAGTGTGCAAAATCAATGATGCCCGTTCAAATGGCATCTTTAAGTTTGAAAGTTTTGGTTACTCTTTTATTTTTTATTTTTTTTCAACGGCTTGTTTTGACCTAATTGACGGTATATACAAAGTGGTTAGTGCAGCCGCTCGTGTGTACATTGAAAGTGCACTCGCCACATACGTGTGAAAGAGGAACATGTGTGGACGACCAGACCCACTTACCGATTCTGTGTACTTGGAATGTCTAGATCATCAGGTGGGCCAAATATGTATGGAGAATTAGGATGGTCCAGCAATTTTTTAGCCGTTCATTTAGCCCACTTGATGATTTCATGGATCTGTTTTTTTTTTTTTTTCACAGCATCTATCCATCGGGAATCGTCTGATGAGTGGCTTGATTCTTACACACATGTTAGATTGTTCCCACGTGTGAGGCCAGCTCCAATATGTGTAGATGGCAATTGGTCCGGATGTACTCGAGCAAACCCTCTTACAACTTACAAAAATGAGGAGAGCAGATTGCATGTGCCGAGGGATGTGTGGGGTTCACAGGGATGTCTGTGACAAATCCACCCCGTCCACCTGTCTTGAAAGACCACAATAGCAAATGATTCTAAAAATCAGAGATATCCAAAACTCAGGTGTTAACAAAATAGTGGGGAAACAACGTCCATGGTTGAAACCTTACTGGAGCCGACCATGATATTTATGTGCCATTTAAACCGTTTATATAACTATTACCTCTCAATAAACTATAGGAACAAATATAATCCCGATACAAAACTTCTGTCACCGGCCGGCATTGTGTAGTATAGCCCACGTAAGTTTTGGATATGCCTGGTTTTTAGAATCATGTCGAAATGGATGCGCGGAGTGTATTTGTCATCGGACATCACTACAGGCCTTACACAGCCTCGGGTACATAAAACTTTTTTAAAAATAAAATGAGGGAGTAGATGAGGTGTGGCCTGACCTCAGCGAAGAGAGCACGGCCCATGCCGTGGACCTACCTTGATGTATGTATTCCATATCCACCCTGGTCATACATACGTTTGTCCGGAACATTTTATGGCATGAGCTTGAAAATGAAGAAGAGTAATTAAACTATATAATAGGAAACAGTGGTGATTGAACATCTTATCATTAAAACTTTATATGGCTCGTGATAATGTTTGTTTTAATTAAACCATACAATAGGAAACAGTAGTGATTGAACATCTTATCATTCAAACTTCAAATGGCCCGCGATAATGTTTGTTTGCCACCAGGTTGAGTAGATCACATGAAATTAGAAGAAGGAAAAAAATACATACACGAGGTTGGTATGAAAAACTTTCACCCCATTAATTGTGAAACGCCTCCTTTCCTTATGTACAGTCCGCGTGAGAATTTGGACAACTTCATTTTTGAACTCATGTTCCAAAATAATCTACTAAAATGGATGGATAACATGGATATAAAATAACACATCGAGGTGGGCCTCATGGTAAGGCTGCATCCCTTTGGGTGAGGCTGGGGTGCACCTAATATACTCTTGAAATTTGGGTGGCTTCGTAACAAATCGTTTGCATTTACTTTGCGTGTGCAGTTGTATGTAATTTCTGATAAATAATAATTCATCATTTACAAAAGAAAACCTCTCCAGCTGCCCTCATGATACCCCATGATGTGACAATTAATAGCTTTTGAGCGCCCATACGAAGAATTGAGAAGGCCACTACAGTATACGTGTTTAATCCACGCCGTCCATCCATTTCACCAACTTACTGTAGGCATGTACCTAGGGTTGCGAGAGATCTAAAGCGCAAGTTAACTGCACCATTTGATAGCTTCTCGAGGACTATAGGAGTTTTGGATGAATCTCATATTTGTATTTTACTTTCATCCATATTTGTTTGGCCTGGTGAGCATATTAGATCGCTGCTATAGAATGGCATCATTGTAGGCCCTAAGAAATTTTGAACTTTCAATGGTAGACATCATTATCCACCCAGTTTCCTATGGTGTGGTTCACATGAAGTTAGAATCTATTCTATTTTTGGGTGCATGATAAAAAATACTGAGTTGGCAAGATGGATGGATGGATAGTGTGGATCCTATACATACACAACAGTGGGACCCGCAAATTGCTATTGCTCAATCTCCATCCATTTAAAAAAAAGGTGATCACGAAGATGGATATCAAAATACAAGGTTAATTCCCCTATATCAAACAGCCAGTGAAAATCATAATTATATATTTACTACTATTTACGTAAGGAAATGTAAAAGCAAACATCCACTTAACAGGCTTATAAAATTTCAAATTTACTTAACGTTCCTGAGAAGGGATGGGACAACTCAACGAAGCGTTAAGATCGAACCAAAGAGGCTTTGATTAGGCAAAAATAATCTAAACACATACTATTAGGACTTCCATTTATAATCTATTTCATGTGTACAATATGTTGTTGAAAATATATGAACGAGCCTTGGCTAGCTAATTATCAAAGAATCATTAGTTCCGACTGGTTACGCAAAATTCATTCATTTCAATGGTAATGTATACAATTTATATTAAAATTTATTATTTTTAGCAAATAATATGTTTTAAAAAAAGTTTGATGGTAGTTTAAAACTTCTCTTGGTCATTTAAATTTTTTTAGAAGTTTATGTAAATTTATACATCTTAACGTCTTTTTTTATAGCAATTTTTATTATTTTGAAAAAGCTGAGTTGAAGATTCTTTTGCTTATATAAGATTATTAAATATATAGTAAACGACACTTCCATTTTATAATATTGAATTTATTTTTATTTTAAAGATTTTCTATTTTGCTGTAGATTAAGGATTATTATTGAGAGTGCTAGAATATATATATTAGGTAGATTAAGATATTGTTTCTTTTGTTAACATGTATCTGTTAAATTTTTTTTAGATCTTTAGAGCTTCCCTCTTCTCTAGATATTTGATTGTTATCAAAGAAATAATATATGTTACAGTTTTTTATAATATAATTTCTTTAGTTTAACATAACATCAAAGCACCCGATTTGAAACCTTTGGTCTATCGTGTCAATACTACCATTGCCTATTATTATTATCGTTGCAACCCACCACCAAGTCTGGAAGCCCAAATCACCATCTTCAAAACACTACCTTTGGCTTAAATCCCAACAAAGGTGATCTCTTCTTTTTCTTCATGCTTGTATGCATACAAATAATTCATCAATTGATCACATAAACATAAATAAACAAGTATTTAAATGACAATCCTAAACACAAGCATATATAATGGTTCAGTTTTCATACTTCATTTCTCGTGGACGCACTCAACCCATAAATGTACTGAATTTCACTTTCGAAAGTTTAAAATTAAATTCAATTCTAACATTTACAACCTTACACAAGGACCGCTGTTTTACGCAACAACCTACCTAGCATACGCTCCCGTCGGAGGCTTCCACAAGAGACTTTAGTTTGTTTTTAATCAGTTAACCAACAACCACAGTCCTAGTCTAGGGACCTACGTTTACTCTTGTCGGAGGCTCTCACGGAAACTAACGCGTATAAACACACGTCCGATGAAGTCAGCCATATATAATAGCTTAGATCTTACACAAAAACCTATCAAGTTTGGGTCACAAATTCCTACCCTTAATCCTACAAAAAAAAAAAAGAGAGTATGGACTCAATTATAGACACTTGTCAAATTAAGCTCATTTGACGCATTGTACTTGAGTTGTTTCTTCAAAGGTCTCCTGTGCTTGAATGAACTTTTCAATTGCTCCCATGATATTGTTGATGTCGATGCATTGCCAATGCTTCAGCTCATATGATCAAAACATCTTGCATATAATGCTCCTTTGATGTAAACAAGGTGATGGAAGTTAGGTGAATCTCATACAACTAATGATAGGACCGAGTTCCTAGTACGGATTCACTTATAATGATCTTTTAGAATATTTAGACATGGATTTCACTATAGGCTCAATGTCTAATCTCTAACAAGTAATAAAGTTCAAGATCATCTTCAAAGTGGACATTAAAATCCTCATTAGACTGAAAATCTTAAAAAAGATGACTTGAAATTCATAATATTAAAGATCTAAAATGTAAGATATTATTATAAAATCACCTAGCCTTCTATTCCACCAAAACCCCCTCAAAATGCTCAAAGATCAGATGCTCTACATAAAGGAATTGAGTTCAAATGGTCATAAAATCGACAGAAATGGCTAGTCTTCGGTCAAATCGAATTGAGCTTTGGTCGCACCAAATTAGATAGGAAAAGGTCGCTGGACAGATTTTGCCATTTTTAGGTAGACCAAATATGGTCTTCGGTCAGTCCAAACATGGTCTTCGGTTGGACCAAATGTGACATTCGATTGCAACCGAATTAGCATTTTTATCGTCTTAACACGTTGTCCTATTTTAACTGATTTTAGTTGGACTAAAGTAGATTCAGCGGGACCGACGTTTACCAAAATTATGCGGTTTATTTTCCAATAGCTTGAAACTTTTAAAGCCAATTAAATATATTCAATTAAAGCTCTTAAAGCTTTGAATAATCAAATAAGATTTTTCTATTAGTAATTAATCAAGTAGATGTTCGATGGTTGTTTTAGGTCAAGGGTTAGGAACACAAAGACACCTCATATAACTATTCTTTACTCTTTAATGCTCCACGTCTACTTGTATTTTCGAACTTTAGATTTCCATGACTCAACCGATTCTCTAACATAATGACTCATGTGATTGACAAACAAAATATACAATTTAATTGTTTCTAGGCTAATAGTAAAATACGATTGGTCAAACAATCCTAAGTTTTAAAACAATTAAATTGTAAGAGTAATTGTTTCTAGGCTAATAGTAAAATACGATTGGTCAAACAATCCTAAGTTTTACACTGCAGTCCATAGCTCGAGTGGTAGATTGAGTGAAATATGCCTCGTTTAAACACCGAGGTCTTGGTATCGATTCCCTAGTGGGGGGTGGCTAACTGTGAAGTGTGAACTTGCAGTGGGTTGTACTACCAATCTAACTTATAAATTAATTAATTAATTAAATTTAAAAAAACATACACAAAAAATACAAACAATCCTAAGCTTTGATTAACGGACACTTTTCCATTGAAATAAGATCATTTTATATTTTCATATTTGACCATCCAACAATGCATACCAGACTTATCAAATAAGTGTAATCTTCGGTGAATGGTACACCTAAGCTGATAGACAATTTTGGACGGTTGAATTTGAATTATTTATATATGACGTATGCAATTTATAAATGCCTACCTACTGTACACTCCAGGGTATCAAAGGATCTAATAAGAGAACCGATCTGATTATCAGAGAATCCTAACCTTTCAAATGCTGGGCATCAAACAAAATCAAATGTCCGGAACCAACAGTCTCAAACGGTTCAGATTTTTTGATCACTGCAATTTTCGGGTCATGCTCAACACGAATGAGGCCCAAAAGTTTGAACGGCCTGGATTGAGGAGTGTATGCCAAACGTGCGATGGATGAATTATGAGCGTACCAAATGATGACAAAAGCATATCATAACCTCCCACACTATATATACATGGTCCAGAGGCGGAGTGCTCTGGCTTTCGAGCTTTCTCGATCGTCGGTATGATGAGAAGCCCATAAAAGATTAGAAAAAGCGAAAAAAGAGATAAGGGAGGTACACCTGGATGTTCTTTTCTGTAGAGCATCTTTCCAGACAGTATCTTGACTATCTTCAAACCGGTGGCCGCTCACACAACCAGATCCACACATCACACCCTTACGCAAGACGTAATCACTAGTTCAATCCATCATGAAAGAGTGGATCCGATCAAACACCCAAAACCACTGCTGACCGCATTTAGAAAAATGACAACATGACATCGTATTGGTGGGGCCCACAACACGTTTCTCACCACAAAATGACACGTAAATGTGAATCAGCAGGGGCCCACAATCCAATCATAGATTGGACCCTCCACTAATCATCCCATAAGGAGTTTATTAGTTTAGGAGGATGTTGGGTTGTGGGAGTACCCAGCTTTGTCTGCCACACTACTACAGCTTCACCAACATGTGATGTTTCAATGTCACCCAGGCATGGTGGGGCCCACGCAATATCAAGTGCTGAAGTTTTCTCTTGACTTGATATGCCTGCCTTCTTTAATGAAGCCACATTACAGCAAGTGGTTCAATTATCATGGGATTGGCATATTAACGGATGTTCCTTATTTCCATGCGCGTGTAGAGCTGTATATATACACCAGTGGGAACGCATTCAACTATGAAAAACTTGTGTGAGATCTGAGCTTTCCATATGGTTATAAATAATACTTACATCTTCTTCGTAAAAGATTAGACAATTTTAATTTTCAAGTGGGCCACAACTTACGATGTGGTTTGCTTTTTTTTTTAGCCATTCATTTTTTTTTTTTTGAGACGGTGTAGCTCACTTGAAGTGTGGATGGCCTGATTTTTTTAAGTCAAAAGCACTAAACAGTGTGTTACACCTTATGGAAAGCTCAGATCTCACACATGAGTCACATTACGAAACATGTGCTCGCGTGTGGAGGTGTGCGTCTCCCACACGCATGTGGAATTTGCAAACCTCTGCAAAACGTTTGGTTTCCATTAAATCCAGGGTTATTATTATTTTTTTTTTTATTAAGTATACAAAGGTAATTGATTATATCTTAGTTATCAGATCCAGACCGTTCATCTATCAGGTCCTGATGTGGATGGAAATTAATACAAGAAATACGCTGTTTGAGTGATCATAGCCACTAATTGGAGGACTTTAGAGGATCACAACTGGGTGGGACTCAAACCTTGGAGATTTGATGGACAAAAGATGTGGAGTTGGTGGTTAGGATCATCTAAAAGTTTTATTTTAATTCAATCGGGTATCCGTGATAGGACCCAACAAATGGACGGTCTGGATCTCGTGCATTCATGCAGGAGGTCATGAGGTTGAGTGCTTGATCACTAACTTAGACGTTGGTATTCAGCACCGTAAACTTCGATATAACCCATGTACTGTGAAGGTGACCAAAATACCCTTTGCCACTCGTACCGAAGAGTACATCTCAAGTGCACGGTTTTATACACTCCAGCAGAGTACCGTACTAGCTTTTCGAGCCATTCAAATAGAGCGCCGCGGCTTCGGTGGATCCGTTATCCCTCACCGTGGGACCCACCTTAATGTATGTGCCTTATATCCACGCCGTCCATCCATTTTTAAAACTCAATTTCGACTATGATCCCAAAAGTGAAGCAGATCGAAATCTCAGGTGGATCATAATGGAAATAACAGTGGTAATCGACCGTTAAAAACTCATGAGAGGCTACGAAAGTTTTGTATCAAGCTGATATTTGTTCCTTCTCGTCATCCACGTCTTCGTGATCTCTATATCTGTACAGAGCCGAGTCAACTTGATTAACTTACTCAACTCCATTCAATAAAGCTCGACTCGACCTGGCTTGAAATTGTATTCGGGCTAAGTCTAGCTAACTTTTGGGAGCTCGAAAAAATGTGGGCCAAAGTCTCAGTTGGACCAAGCTTAATTTGACTCGGCTCAGTCAGCTTGAACACGACTTAAACTGAGCTCAAGTCGTTTGACCAGATATAAATATCCAGTCGTCTAGAAGTCTAATCTAATTTTAAAAAATCTATTTTCCGTTTATGTATAGCGAGCAATGACCAGCGCCCATCCAAAAACCCTCTTTCTCTTTGTCCAGTGTCCAGCGCCCATCCGAAAACCTGCCACCCTTTTCCCCTTATGTCCAGCAAGTAGTGACCAACGCCTAGCTAGACCCTAACCATAAGAGACCCTAATTACCCACCCGACCAGCCCACTCTTTTGGGCCATTTATCTTTCTCTCTGTCTATCCAAAGTTTCGGTCCAATTCGGCGAGCATCGGGCTACTCTTTTGCTCCTCTCTCTCTCTCTCTCTCTCTCTCTCTCTCTCTCTCTCTCTCTCTCTCTCTCTCTCTCTCTCTCACTCAGATCCAAAGCACAAACTCAAATTCAACTCAAAATCTTGAGGTTGAACTCGCCTTGAGCTAGCCTGAGCTGCATACTAGACCAGGCCGAGTCGGACAGTCACGCTTGAGGACTGAGCCAAGCCAAGTTTGAGTTAGTGTTGGTTACTGGCTGAGCTGTAAGCTACTTAAGGTGATGATGGAATGCACCAAAGAAATGCAGATAGATACATTGTGGCATCTTCACAAAACATAGTTCAAAAATCCCAAAATTTCATAATACTTGATGTCCAACTAATACGGGCCTACTCAAATACTCAATCAAGTGTTTATTTGACTCAAGTTAATATTTAATAATTAAAATTAAAAATTTTAGTATAGCAATAAATTGAATCTTTATATATATTATTTAAATTTTAAGATCTAATAATTCAAGTTAAATATTTACAATTATCATTTTAGGTAAATATAGAAAATAGCTAAATAAAAATAAAAAACACAACCCATGCTGTATTGGATAGTGTTGTTTGCTGCTTTAAATTTCCCAGTTTGAATTGATGAATTTTTCTTTTAAAATAAAAAAGCTACCAGGCTTCAAGAATGAATCACACTTAAAAGTTCCCTAATGACTAGTTAACTTTGCTTAGTTTTTAGTTTGAGTTATGAAATTTTAAAACTATGTCTCAGATGCGTTGAAACATCAATGTGTGTAGAAGTCATCTTACAATAGGAATACTTTGATTATGGCTACTTCAATATCATTTTGAGTCGTTGATATGTTATGGACGGATGTCTTAAATCTGTCTGGTGGCCTGTCGATGATATCGATAGGGTTTCAGATGGAATAGAGGTTGTTATCGATAGTGGATCGATGACATCGATAATTCTCAGAATTTTCACCATTGGTCGCTGGACAGTTTTTTGGGTCCTGTCGATATGATCGAGAGACCTTCAGATTATATCGACGCTGTTATCGAGAGACCTTCGATATCATCGAGGAGTTCCGCAGATGCGATTGCGGAAATACAGATTTTACGAATTTTGTTCCCGATTTGGATTCTATCTCTTTCTATTCTTATATAAAGGGGTGTATCCGGGATTGGGTGTATGAGATGGTATGCCAAGGCTTTCTAAATGGGTTTCAAAGGTTCCTAAAAGAATTTTAGAGTTTCTAAAGGGTGTAGCAAATGTGAGATTCGAGGTTGTTCGAATCGGGTAAGTTCATTCTCTTTGTAATTTCTATTTTCATAGTGGAGATCTGTCATTTTATGCTGTGGTTTTTTCCCACAAGAATTTTCCACATTAAATCTGTGTTCTCTTGCGTGTGCTTGGTGTCATTATATTGTTATCTTAGATCTAGATCTGTGTGATTCCGTAGGTCAAAATCTCCAACAAGTGGTATCAGAGCTATCGTTGGGGCACAAATCTGAATCTGAGGGATTAATAATAATGGCGAGCACCAGGTATGAGATTGAAAAGTACTTAGGAAAAAATAATTTTGAGTTATAAAAAATCAAGATGATGAGTTCCTTAATCAAGCAAGGCGAAGATGGTGCTCTTGAAGAGCGGAAGTTTACTATGACTGATGCTGTGTGAAATACTCTTGATAAGAAGGCTTTATCATCGATCCGTTTATGTCTCACGGATGAGGTTCTCTACAACGTCATGAGGGAGAAAACTGCGGCTAAGTTATGGGCAAAGTTAGAGGATGTCTATACGAAAAAATCCTCTGAAAATTATCTGTACTTGAAACGACAGTGGTATAACTTCAAGATGGCAGAGGGTGAAGATCTGGAGGCTCACATCGGTAACTTTAATAAATTAGTTTGTAAATTGTTGGATATAGAGGAAGTAATGAAAGATGAAGAACAAGCATGTATGTTGCTGAATTCTCTTCCAGCATCCTATGAGTCATTCAAGGATACTATGTGCAGCATGAATAAAATCCTAAGTGTCGACACAATTATCTCAACCCTTCAAGGGAAGGCTATGAGACAACTGAACAGCGACATGGAGATATCTTTTGATGCACTGTTTATAGTGGGTAGAAATTCTGGACAAGGTATAGGTTCTTCATGTTCTAGATCCAAATCTAAGGGCAAGGACAAAGAAAAAGTAAAGTGTTGGAACTGTGAGAAGAAATGACATGTGAAAAAGTATTGTGAAAATTCTAAATCAAAGGGGAAGATTCTGAGGCTTCATACAAGAAGGCCAACGCTACCACGTCAGATGGATGTGATGGTGATATTTTATCTGTGTCTTCGCTCAAATGGTCATACGATAATTGTAAGGACGAGTGGACGCTAGACACAGGGGCATCTTTTCACATGACTTCTCATCGGAGTTGGTTCACCAGTTACAGGGAGTGCGATGGTGGACAAGTATTTATGGGTAATGACATTGCCTATAATATTATGGTTGTTGGTTCGGTGCGCATCAGGATGTTTGATGGGATAGAGCGTACCTTGACAGATGTGAGGCACGTTCCTAATTTAAAGCAGAATCTGATTTCTCTTGGTGTGCTTGAGGCAAAAGGATGCAAGTACACAGATATTGATGGTGCTCTTAAAGTTTTTAAGGGGGCACGGGTAATCATGAAAGCGCAATGATTTGGTAACTTGTACAGGTTGATCTGGAGCACTTCGAAAGGTAGAGCTGCAGTGGTTGTAGCGGATTCCACCTTTACACATGTGTAGCATGTTAGGCATAACCACATGAGCAAGAAGGGCAGAAAAGCTAAGACGTGCGGACAGGGATACAGAATAGGTGGAGCAGCCACCTGTGAGAAGAATCACACAGCATGATCGTAGGATATCGGCGAGGTACATGGACGACTCTAATATCGCAGGAGATTCATCTTCTATTCAGATGGCTCTAGGTAAGCCTGATGTTAAGAAGTGAAAGGTGACTATAGGCGATGTGATAGATTCGTTGTACCAAACCGACATATGGGAGTGGGTGGAGCTCCCAATGGGCCGGAGAGCAGTTGGATGCAGATGGATCTTCAGGAAGATACAACATAGATACAGGGCGAGGTTGGTAGCGAAGGGTTATGCTTAGAGAGAAGGGATCGACTTCTCAGAGATATTCACGCCGACGGTGTAGCAGGTGTCTATTAGATCCATGATTGGCGTTGGTTGACCAATGCAATCTTGAGCTGGAAGGATAGATGTGGAGTCTGCACTTCTACAAGAGAATGTGAAGAGCAGATCTACATGAAGTAACCAAAGCGGTTCGAAGTTAAAGGGGCTGAGAAAAGACTTTGCAGAAGGTCATGGTTCGACCTGTCGCTTAGGCAGTGATTTGATTCCTTCATGGTGAGTCAAGAATTGATGACATGTAGATTTGTAATTATGATATGTATAAAATCAATGTACTGAAGACTCAGTTAAGTGAGACATTTAGGATGAAGGATGGGGGACTACAAAGATGGTTCTCGGCATTGAGACTTAAGGAGGAGTAGGCTTTAATAATCACAAGAGGAATACCTTATGTGTAGGTATTGATCAAGGATGTGATGAGCCGGATAAAGTCGGAGAGTGTTCCCTACGCGTCTCTCCTCAAGTTTTTCTTAGGACATGTCCCAAAACAGATGAAGAAAAGCAGGATATCTCGTGATCCTTATTCGAATGCAGTTAACAGTGTATGTCATGGTCTGGATTAGACCAGTTATTTCACAGGCTATCAATGTTGTGAGAAAGTACCCCGATAAGCAATATTGGGTAGCGGTGAGATGGTAAGAAGACTACGTCTTTTCCTTTAGGAAGACAGGACCAAAGGTAGTTGAGCATGTGGATTTTGATCTGGTAGACATGCTCACCTAGATTATTCCTACAGAGAAGTTCAAGTTCTGTGAAACTTTTCTGGACTTGATGATGGCGTAAAAGGAAGACGGAGTATGCAAGAGAAGTTATAATGTGATATAGAGATAAGAGAAAAGGACAAGAAGTTACACGGATGAAGATTGAATACATGGTGGAGATTTTTATGGACGAATGTCTTAAATCTGTCTGGTGGTCTGTCGATGATATCGACAGGGTTTCAAATGGAATCGAGGTTGTTATCGAGAGTACCTCGATGACATCGAAATTCTCAGAATTTTCATCATTGGTCGGTGGACAGTTTTTTTAGTCCTATCGATATGATCGAGAGACCTTCAGATTATATCGACGCTGTTATCGAGACACTTTCGATATCATCGATGAGTTCCACAGATGCAATTGTGAAAATACAAATTTTGTGAATTTTATTTTCGATTTGGATTCTACCTCTTTATATTCTTATATAAAGGGGTGTATCCGGGATTGGGTGTATGAGATGGTATGCCAAGGCTTTCTAAAGGGGTTCCAAGGGTTTTTAAAAGGATTTTAGGGTTTCTAAAGGGTGTAGCAAGGGTGAGATTTGAGGTTGTTCGAATCAGATAAATCCTTTCTCTTTGTAATTTCTATTTTCATAGTGGAGATCTGTCGTTTTGTGCCATAGTTTTTTCCTACAAGGGTTTTCCACGTTAAATCTATGTTCTCTTGTGTGTGTTTGGTGTCATTGGATTACTATCTTAGATCTAGATCTGTGTGATTCCGCAAGTCAAAATCTCCAACACGATAGACATTGTTGTGTCCATTTTATTGCACATACAGTTGTAGCAACACTGCTAGAAATTATGATGTGTCTTAGGGTTTTGGTTTTCCAATTTCTTATGAAATGCAAAGTAAATAGACCATTTATCATTATCATTTCCAAGTATTTTTCTTAAATAGAAATTATGGCTTGTAAATTAAGATTCAAATACACTTGTAAAAAAAATAATAATAATAAGTAAATTGTAATCATTATATTTTCACATTATAAAGTTATTATTCTTATTGGAATTCTTGGTGAAAATAAAATTATAATAAAATCATCATTGTAGTCAAATGGCAAATGTAAATGATGTCACCACACATTTGCAAGAGAAAATAATCATTATCAATTTGCAGCCATTTATCAATGTGATCGTAAAACAAAATAGGCTCTTATACCATGCTATTAGAGCCTTTTCAGTCACCACAAGGACATTTTCAACATAAACACGTACTCTATTCTCTTGGCTCGCAAATTTAGCCCAATACTCTCAAATCATACAAACATATATATATATATATATATATATATATATATATATATATATATATATATATATATATATATATCTTTGTTGTCCATTTCCCACAAATACTAATACTGGCTAAGGTAAGAGATAGAAGTACTTGAGCCGTACGCAGACCAATAAAACCTTTTATCACGGTTCATTTGGCATTGTGTGTAAAACTCACAAACAACTAACTAATCTTGCTTTGTATCTTTCAACTAATTAACTATCGCTCCTGCGCTTGGCCTTGTACACTTGCAAGAAATGGATTTTCCTCTAATACAGCCATGTTTCATTACACTAGTTAAAACTTTTTGTTTTTTTGAAAGATAAGAAAAAATTCTATTAATCGCAAAGGGCCATTTTGTTTTGTATGCTAGCTATATATGTTTTAATGCACTAACTAAAATTGAATGCTAAAACCTTATTTTATTTTGTTCTCATAGAAATCCAAAGAAGAAATCTTGATAGAAAAGGGTAATGACGGAAATTCATTTTATAGTTTTGCAAAGAGGGGAACATCACAATTCATTCATTCAGCTGACTGCATAATATTTATTAATTAAGTGGGAATTTGGGACACCCACTATCAAAAAGGTTATTTTCTTGAGGTAGCATGAATGCAATTTATAATTTTTTTTAAAAAAAAATTGATTAAATGGTCCACCATAATAATTGCTTCGAATCAAAAAGGCCCAACAAAAGCAGCTTGTTTTCACCACCCCACTATGGGCGGTAGGGATCAAATCACAGATTGCTTCCTATCTTTTCCATGGCCTTATTAAGGAAAGTCCTAGGTGTAGTAACCAGACCATTTGTTCCTGGGTCGGGAAACCTCAATCGATGGTGTGGTTCAATGTATGCGTGTCGCCCACCGATGAGTGGATTCTTTCAATTTTCTTTCTTGGTGATTTCATGGTACACATCAGCAGAAAATAAAATATGGTATACTATATTTCATATACAATGTTGCATGTGAAATTCTCTGTTTGTTTGGGTTGGAGATCCTGGAAAATCTGGATTAAATCTAATCCTACTTTTGGCTGCACATGACATCCATGTAGGATTTACCGCACTAAAGCTGTAGTTTTCTCCTTGTAAACACCACTGAAGAAGTTTTAGAAAAAATCAAAATTGCATTTTGAGGAGAAAAGATCTGCTACTTTGTGGTGAATCCTACCTGGAGAGCCTGGGGCCCTCCATTAAGTGGGTTGGCTGACCGTAGACTACGGTTGGGGCTTGACTGAGTTTAGTCAGGCTGAGATCATGGGACCTTCATGTACATGCTATGTATCCATACTTCATTCATTTTTCCAGCTCATTTTAGGATGTAGGCCCAAAATTGAAGTAGATCAAAATCTCAAGTGGACCACAACCACAGGAAATAGTGGTAATTGAACCCTTCCAATTAAAAACTTTCTAGGGCCTACTGTAATGTTTATTTGCCATCCAACTTATTGATAAGGTCAAGTTGAGAAACTTACCTTTCGTGATCATGCCGAAGAAAATGTTCATGGTCTCGATAAGGCTCTAGACCTAAACAATCATGAGATGGTTATTATAAACGGTCAATATGATATAATTTGGGAATCGAATGAGGGATCATATACTATGAGCCTACTACAATGGTGTGTTGGATAGTAACAAAACTAAGTTAAAAAGCTAAACTATGAGCTTTGAGTCTGCTGTAATATGTTGTTAGATAGAGGTAGAGAAAACTAATATAAGAAACTAATAACCGTACATATAAGACGAAAGAAATATACATCCTAGAGTTGAAGGTTTGTATGTGATTGTATTTATATATAGGCCTGAACTCAACTTCAAATGTTACTGTTATAGTTTTCCAAGAGACAGTGGTCATGTGTAAAATTCGAAGACTGATACAAGAGAATTCGAAATATATAATTGTGGATCCCACTTGGATATAAAATCCTTTATGGTATGATGCCATCAATTTATTTACATCTCCATATGGCTTTTCATTGTTCGTTCCAGCTCTCCCACAACTTTTAGAAAGATTTTGGACATTTTTTAGAAGAATTTTTTTTTGAATTAAAATTATAGAACAGCCATGCAATGCAAGTACTATGGTCATCGAGAATCCGGCAACGGCAAGCCCCTGACGAAACTTCCTCTAGACATTAAGGTCGCACGTGCCTTGCATCCGTTGGCCATGTTTCATACCAAAGTACTGCTTTCTACGTACGTGTACGATTCTGAGCACTAACCTACAGGCTACAGCAGATTAAGTGTCCTCCGTAGATAGACATGTAGTATTCCATGTCGCGGCTATGTTTCTCTGTTGTATTTGTACGAGTCTGCCGACATATGGTTACTTCTCGATAGTTGGTCTGAGTTATATTAGGCAGGTGTAAACAGTTTTTTTTTTTTTTTCTTTCAAATATTCAATTCACCCCCACCGATTTACACCTGATTAACCGGTTTGATGAAAGATAAACCAAATGGTGACACCGGACACAAACCTGGGGTTGGCATCTTATCCCCAATGTTCTCCTTCGTGTGGCCCACCTGTGCTGTGAATCTGACTGATTTTGAGGATAGAACGTGATGGACGGAGTGGATTTTGCATATACAGCTGGTGCGCTCCCACAGAGCTTGGGTATTTTTAGCCCTAATTTGGGGAGGATCCTAATCCCTCAGAAATGGTACACGTAACCCATTCTCTATCAGCTACCGTCCAAAAGTCAGATTGGTTGAAAAATATTAACCCCAGATTCTTAGACGCTGGTTTGTTGAAATCAAGAATATTTTCACATCCAACCATCCAATAAATACCCTGATAGTCGGATTATCACATGAAAGTAATTCTTGGGAGCGGATTAGGTGAGACCTGGGATCCACCGATGTGGGTGGGAACTCCGACTGTGGGGCTCACAGTCATTTATGTTCCTTAAATCCACACCGTCCAACAATTTTGAAAGCTCATTTAAGTGCACGCGGATCAATGCCAATAATTTGTGGACGCGGATCAGGTGGTGTTGGTTTATTGGTTGTGTGGTGACGTGTTGGACACTGCAGGGCCCAATGGGATCTATATGTTTTATATCCATGCCGTCCAACCGTTTTCCCAGCTCATTTCAGTGAACGAACCCAAAAATGAAAAAGATATGAAGTTCAAGGGGACCACAACACAGGAAAACGTGGTGATTGAACGCCCACTATTAAGAACTTCTCAGGGGCCACAAAGGTTTTGTACCAATATGATATTTGTGGTTGCCCTTCATCAAAGTAGGTGTGACCTTATCAACAGGTTGGATGAAAAATAAACATTACGGTGGGCCCTAGGACGGTTTCAATGGTGGGTTTCAGCTTCCTTTATGTGGTGTGGCCTACTTGAACTTTGGTTCTGCTTTATTTTGGGTTCATGCCTTAAATGAGCTGGCAAACCGGATGGACAGCGTAGATATAAATCACACACATCAATGTGAGCCCCGCAGCGCCCAACACATCACCACACCATCCCCAGCGGTGGCGTGGGCAATTTTCCAATAATTTCTAACTGCCTGCTTATGATCCATCACGCTCGGCAGAGTATCGAAGTTTTTCCTTTTTTATGTTTTTTTACACAAAAGGGCATCGTGCTATGATCACGTGGTTCTACAATTAATAAGTCCTAGCAGAAGACCATGAGGGCATTTTGGTAACTACGCTCACTCCCTCCACGAGGCCAATGAACTCTCGTCCTCTAGCGTGGGGAATTCCAGCAATCAAGATTCACCATGAGAAAACCTTGTCTATATATGTGCATATCTGTCTGCACCCTAACACACCTTCAATCCACATCTCTTACCACCTTAGCTTCCATGGCCTCTACAACGTTTTCAATTGCCGGAAAATCCATTTTCCAGTCCACGCCGTCAGATTCCGGCCGTCTGCCACATGGGTTTCTCTCCAAGTGTATTCTACCGATAAGACGCGGCCCGTTGGACACACATGTGGCCCGCGTCGCCACCAAACCTTCTGTTTTTGTTCCACCAACGCCGCCGCTACCGCCAACGGAAACTGACTTTGAGAAGAAGCTGGCAGCATGGAAGAGCGTCCGGCAAGAGCGTTGGGAAGGAGAGCTGGAAGTGCACGGCGAAATTCCATCATGGCTGGTATGGATTAACTTAAAATTTTCTAATGGTCCCACAATTGTCTCATTCACTTCCATGAGGACACAAAATCCAGACTGTTCTTCTGGTGGGACCTCATCATGGATAGGCCACACCTCAGAAACAAGATGGTTGTATGATTCTACCCGTTGAATGGCCTGGATCATAGGTCTGAATTTGGTTCTTCTTCTTTTTTCTTTTTTTTTTAAGATTTCTTTTTTAAAAATAAGCTTTAGAGAGAGAGAGAGAGAGAGAGAGAGAGAGAGAGAGAGAGTAGATAGTGTTAGGTTGTAGCATCATAGACCCAAGGACTGATTAGGGTAGATAGACCATACATCATTACTGGATGTATATTCCATCATACACGACCGAGAACCGAGTATTATAATATAAAGGAAGTGATCTGTCTGGTTTATCGAGGCAGAATGAACGGTGGATGATAGAATACATTCTAAATTATAATTAAATTATAATGGAATATCTGCTGTGCACCCCACTCATTCCTCGAATGAATAAATTGCAATTGTTCAAACACTAGAGGAAAATATCAAAAAATAAAAAATAAAAAAATATTTCTTTGGATCTTCCTTCGATCCGGCCGCGTCAGACACTACTCTCAAGGGTATCGTTTGGACCCAAACAAATGCATGTTTTTACGTTTTTGGCAAAGTGCAGTCCTTTGTCTGAGTTCATCTGTTGGGGCCCATTGCTACTGGGCCAGATTCTAAAACCACAGTAGCCAGATGAATTTATTCCCTGATGAGAGGACTTTTATCATTGCATATGAACCGTTAACCAATTCATTGGCAACCAGCACAAGTCCTCATATGGGTGGTTAGGATCATTTGACTAGTGTTATTTTTTAAAAAAAAATATCATGTTTGCAGAGTGGGACCTACTTAAGAAACGGCCCAGGGATGTGGCATATAGGAGACTACAATTTCCGGCATCTCTTCGACGGCTATGCCACACTCGTCCGCCTCCACTTCGAGAACGGCCGCCTAATCGCAGGCCACCGACAGATTGAATCGGAGGCATACAAGGCAGCCAAGAAGAACAACAAGCTATGTTACAGAGAATTCTCTGAGGCGCCGAAGACCGACAACTTCCTAGCTTACATGGGTGACCTAGCCAGCCTCTTCTCTGGTGCATCTCTAACCGATAACGCAAACACCGGCGTCGTTAGGCTAGGAGATGGCCGCGTTGTATGCTTGACGGAGACGATCAAGGGTTCGATCGAGGTGGACCCAGCCACATTGGATACAATTGGGAAGTTTGAGTATGATGACAATTTAGGGGGACTGATCCACTCAGCCCATCCGATCGTGACCGAGTCAGAGTTCTTGACACTTTTGCCGGACCTGGTGCGGCCGGGCTACACAGTAGTCAGGATGGAGCCGGGAAGCAATGAGAGGAAAGTGATAGGGAGGGTGGATTGTCGGGGTCGTCCATCTCCGGGGTGGGTCCACTCGTTCCCTGTGACCGAGCACTATATCATTGTGCCAGAGATGCCATTGAGATATTGCGCCCAGAATCTACTAAGAGCGGAGCCCACACCATTATACAAGTTCGAGTGGCACCCAGACTCCAAAGGATTCATGCATGTCATGTGTAAAGCCAGTGGCAAGATCGTAAGTCTCTTTCGCACATACCAATAGTTATATAACTCTAATAGTCGACTGACTCATTCTTCAGCCAGGCCGGGTTGACCCAAAGACTCGACCCGACTCAACTCGATCATGTGTCAGGCCCATGAAATGGATGGCTGAAATTGATGATTGGACTTTTTATATAAATGATCTAGACATGGTTAGAATGGTTAGCTCGGGTTGATGTTTGCATGGTAGTGAATGAGTGTAGTCTAGAGTATATACACTATATAACTGTGAAAATCTTCTTTGCATAATTCGATTCACTTATCACCATCTGTTTCATCGTTTGGCCCATCGAAGGTAGCGAGCGTGGAGGTTCCGCTGTATGTGACGTTTCATTTCATCAACGCCTACGAAGAAGAAGATGAGGATGGGAGGGTGACTGCGATTGTCGCTGACTGCTGTGAGCACAACGCAGACACAACCATACTCGATAAGCTTAGGCTACAAAATCTCCGATCATATTCCGGCGAAGACGTATTGCCTGATGCCAGGTATTTTCATCTTTTCCTTTTTCTTTTCTTTTTTTTCTTTTTTTTTTTAATAATTTACAAGGGATTATATATCAAGATATGGTGTATGTTCCCAAATCATGAGAGCAGGTTCACGTACTTCTCTCCTCATGACCCCAAATGAGTCGATTTAAACCAACCCTTTCAAATTTCATACTGGTGTTGTATCTTGTGTACTCCAACACCACGCACTCTTGCATGATGAAGGATATCTAACTGTTTTTAACCGTCATTTCTTTCCATGCACGTTTTGTCCGATTGATGATCAGATCATCCTGACTTTCTGGGCAAATGCATTGACACAGTGGGTCCCACCTGATAAAAGGCTTGGATCTGGCATAGGTGGGCCCATTAATTCTTGACATTTTTACTGGAAGAAGAATGTGCATGGTACTGTAAGAGACCGAGAACTGATCAAGTACAGCCAACCGAGTTGTGTTGTCGTACCATCTTACACACTAGCATGCTTCACGTGTAAAACATCCCTACCATTAAAATGGTGGACCTCACCGTGAAGATCAACCTTCTCAAAAATAAGGTTGATCCGCTCATGTCAATGCAAACCATCGGTTATCCATTGATTTAATGGCGTGGCCCATCTGATGAACAAAAAGGCCTGATTTTTTTTTCCAGGTGATCTTCATGATGTGGTCTACCATTTTAATGGTACAGATCATGTCCTCCATAATTGGCACGTACAGCACAGCATGTTGGTTACACTATTCTAGAATTATACTACACAAATGCTACTTTAAGTATAATTAACTCTCTAATAATTAGTTATATGATAATAAAATTTTCAGGGTTGGACGTTTTATCATACCCTTAGATGGGAGTCCAAAGGGAGAATTAGTGGCAGCATTAGACCCAAATGAACATGGCAAGGGCATGGACATGTGCAGCATCAACCCTGCCTACTTAGGGAAGAAGTACAGATATGCTTATGCTTGTGGGGCCCAGCGCCCTTGCAATTTCCCCAACACCCTCACAAAGGTAACAAACATCAGACATCCTACATCCATGTTTGTTTTTTTTTTCATGTTCAGATAATCCTTGCTTAATCCAATGACTAATACGGGTTAACTGTGGCGCTCCAAATGTAGATTGATTTGGTGGAGAAGAAAGCCAAGAACTGGTACGATGAAGGCGCTGTTCCCTCCGAACCCTTGTTTGTAGCTAGGCCAGGTGCTACCGAGGAGGATGACGGTGAGTTTTCACGATGGACCGCTAATTTCTCAAAATTATTACCATTATAATGGCCCCTAATATTCATTAATTAAACATAAAAATTAAAAAAGAGTTTCAAATGTGTAATATTTATATATTTATACGAGTAGAAATCATAAATATGATAAAATGAGTTTTTCGAACATGCATAGGGAAATGTTAGTGTGTGCACAACCTGCGGTGAGTTTGTTTACATATACCTCCTATACGAAATGATGATGATGCATGAAAATTCAAACAAATACATTCCTCCAATTTTTCTTTTGAAATGAGGGTCAGAATCTTTCCACCATCTTTGTATGGTGAGAAAAATGCATTATTAGACCCTTGATGTGTGCACCTAAATCCGGTCCATATATCATATATCATAATTTAGTAGCAAAAAACGATATTATGATAGAAGTATCACTGTTTAAACTATGATTATATGATTCCAGGTGTGGCAATCTCCATGGTTAGCGATAAAAATGGCGAGGGATATGCATTGTTGCTTGATGGATCGACCTTTGAAGAGATCGCCAGAGCCAAGTTCCCGTACGGCCTACCGTATGGCCTCCATGGATGCTGGGTTCCAAAGAATTAGGAAGATCCAATTATCAAACTTTAAAAAAAAAAAATTATAAATAATTATTAAAAAAAAAATCATTGTATAAAATGACAGTGCATTGGTTCATGGTCTTCAATGTGTATAAGCAGCAAGAGAATAGCTCTGATGCAACAAGGTGTTGGGTCCTTTTGGCTCGACCCAGAGCATCTGTAGTTTTGATGCAACACGGTATTGGGTCCTGTAGGTTTGGATTTTAGCTACTTCGTAGTAGCTTTCAGGTTCGCTCGGCCCAGAGCATCTGTAGTTTTGATGTAGCTACTTCGTAGTAGCTTTCAGGTGTTACGTGGTGTGGTGTATGTGTGTAGAAGTTACATAAGCCCGCACGTGTGGAGCCGTTCATCCACACGCAAGCACAACTCATGTCAATATGGCACGCGTGTATGGGGTTCAAGATTTCCATCAGGTGAGACACTGTTTAGATCTAGTGGCCTAAAACAGGTTGTTCCACTCCTCAGGTGGGCCAGTGTGTAAGACAAATGGACAGTCTCTTTGTTTTGTACAGTGTGACCCAGTGAGTGAGACTGGCCTGTTTTACAGGCAAGATCTAAACTGCCCCGCATGATGGATCGGACACTGCACATGAGTGCCATATTGGCACGTGTGCTTGCATGTGGGTGCAAGGTCCACATGTGTGTGGACTTGGCCACCCTCATTTGTGTAATAATCAAAGTTAGTCGTGTATGTAGATGGCCATGTATGCGTGATTGTGCAAATCAATGCATCCATTGTTACATTTGTTGGAATGAACTAAGGTTTGAAGTATGGTGCCAAATCAGTACATAACAGCATCGTCCATGAACAATATAGCTGTATCAGCCAAAAAATAAAATTAAAAATGGCTCAGTGGTGCATTTCAATACTGAGGTCATGGGTTCGAATGCCCATGTAAGTAGATACGAGTATGTTTCAACGCTGAGGTCCTGGGTTCGAATATCCATGTGGTGTGGGGTGTGTTTAAAAAATAAAAAATAAACACGAGAATTATTTGATACTCCAGCTCTAGTACACTTGATAAGCAGGCATCACATGTTGTACATATGGTATATACCAACTCAACCCAGTAACTAAGTCACAGCCCCAAAATCACATTGATTGAACAATCCCAAACTCTGGTTTGCGGACACTTGAATGTTGAAATAGAACCATTGGATATTTTTCATTTTTAACCACAGTTTAAATGTCGGCAAAATCTGACAGCTAGATGATCCAATAATCTTACTATTAGTTGATGAGACATCTAAACTGGGACCCATACCTTGGAAAGTTCAGCTTAAATTACTAGTATGCCAACTAATCCAATTTCTAAGTCATCTCTCAAGTCGGCATATCATCCATCACACCCTGCTAAAGTTATTCTTGAGAATACAAAAAATGAGGGGACATGAAGCCATTTGAATTTAGAATGGCCGACATGATGGTGACATCCATGGCCATATTGTGTAAAAAGGTACTGACATCTACACACCCAGCATGTTGATAGATCAACAGGGGAGGGTGCAAATAGGTCCCAAAATCAAGTTCAATGCGCCCAACAGACCACAATGGGTACTTGAACCCATGACCTCCCTGTTGAAACTCTTGTTAGTCTACAACTGAGTCATGAGTAGGGAGCCAAGAGGCCAGAGAGTTGCTGTGCACATAATCTCCTACCATTGAAAGATTTTTGAAATCTATTGAGGGCATGTTTGGTTGCCACTTAGAGTTTATTCCATTTTAGTTAATGGTCATTGTGTAGTAGAGATTATATTAGTAATAACAACTTTTATAAACCTTATCTCTAATACATAATTACCGATAACTAAAATGGGATGAACTCATTTTTAAGTGGCAACTAAACAGGCCCTACGCATTTTAAGTGGTGGAAATCTGTTAAGTATTTCAAGACTGGAAGTTTCGGAAGTCCATTTTGGAATGAAAGCTAAGAATACCAGGTGTTGTCGTTAGATGGTAGGAGATAGGTGCACCGACATTCCATGCACACTGAGCAGTGAGCACTCCTTTCACATAATAACAAATGGAAAGTAAGCTTTTCCTACGAGGACGGTGAATAATAGGAATCCATCAGTGATTTCTCTGTCAGCAATTCTTTAATTAACCAAGGACGAGGGTCCCAGAAAGAGGTCCAAAAAAGGGCAAAAAAAAAAAAAACCAAGGTAACTAGTGGTGCACCATCAACAACACAGCCGCCTTTAGAACAGTTGATATGTGGTGACCCTGATATAAACGAAGAGATAACCCTAGCATGCACTTGAGTTGATATTCCTGTACCTCACTGCCACAGTGTGACCGCCGTGCATAAAATGCTTGTCCAAAACATGCACCAGCACTAGCAAGCTCCCACAACTCCACCATTTTTAAGTAGAAAATACGGTTTAATGAGTGCCCAGGTTTTTGCTAAAAGATATCAAATTTCTTGGTGAAAGAAATGGTTAGTATATCGAGTAGAAAAGAAAATGGCAACATCGTTTCAAAGGAAAATAGAGCATGTGGAAATGAAACTTCAATGATTACAATACTCTCTCTCTCTCTCTCTCTCTCTCTCTCTCTCTCTCTCTCTCTCTCTCTCTCTCTCTTCTATCAAGACATTGTAAAATAAGAAACAACAAAGCTCCCTTGAAATCAATTTCCCCACCGGACGAACAATAAGAAATCTCCCCAATTGAGTGAAGGAAAAAAGAAAAAATCTAATATATCCTGCTTGCAGTTGGGGGATAGATTGCATTGATGATTCGAAGAAGTTTTGTAGCATTGGAACCTCACTTCATTTGCAACAGAGGATGATTGAATGGCCTTGGTTGATCACTTTTGGTCAGAATAAACAGCATCAACGTCATCAAGTTCTAGTAATTTGGACGTAAGTTCTTTGTTCAGGTCCACAGCCTCGTCGTCTACCTGCAACCAAGCATGCATTTAAAAGCCACTGACATACATTAAATCGGACTGATTCAGTGCCTCTTTAGGCATGAGGTACTGTACCTCCATGTCATTCATTGCCATTCAGATGGTACCCTTTGTTGTTGTGGTGGTGGTGGTGGTGGTTTTGTTGGTAATTTTATGGGGAGTTATTTTATACTCTGGTAGAATATGCCGTTTGATACAAAGGCAATTAGAACCTATACATGCGGCATACACCAACTCATATTAAACCGACTAAATTGTGGAACCCTGATGAGGACACATCCAACCATTTAAAGTATACCAGGGCAATGTTCGAAATATCAGTATCGCGTTACACATCGCATTCTTGGGATACGGATACGTATCGGTTATCGCATGGGATATATCGGTTGTATTGTGTAATGTATCGCTGTTGTTAAAAGAATAGGGAAACGTTGGGAAATTGGTTGAATTTTTTAATGAAACTTCGGTGATTGTTAAAAAAGACATCAATTCACACTTATAAATCAAAATATTACAAAAGACAAGTACACATAATAGGTTTTCTTTGTATGGGATCCTAATCTATGCGTTGTCTAACTGAATTAATGCAAGTATATTCAATGTCTATTCGTATAATTTATAAATGTTAGAAGATGTGTGAAAACACAAGCGATGCATTCAAAAGCAAAAGAATCACTAGATTAAGTTACATACATGTTTGATTTGATGCTTGGACACAGATTGCAAACGATTTGCGAGAAATTGAGAAATTTTTCACAACTCGGCCCATCTCCTCCAAATCTCGAAATTGAAGTTCCCAATCCATGATTTTTCATGTTTTGGATTTGTAACAATTTGACACTAATTTAACATTATTTACAGAAAATAATGTGATCAACATTCAAAAATGCTCACTAGATCAAACAGGTGGGATATATCGCACTACTTGTGCGTTTCGTATCGCACTGGTGGAATACAAGATATATCGTGGGATATATCGGCCAATATCGTCAATATTTAAAACACTATACCAGGGGAACAGATCCACCCAACCTTCACTTTGGCTCAATGACTTGTACATGGGCCCAGGTGGGCCACACTGAGGACTTGAAGACTTCACATGCATGATTGTGTGTCTTACATTAGGAAGGTGCATCTTAAATTAGGAAGATGCATGTGGGTTGCTTCTTTGAGGAGTTTTGACTGTTGGATCGTGTGGATCCTTCGATCGGGCGGTTGGATCATTGTGATCCTTGATCATTTTGGTCATTAGTATTAGGATTAGTTGATTATATGTTTTTTATGATTATTTATAGTTTAGGATGAGTTATTTTCAGTTTATTGCATCATAGGACATGAAGTATGTTTTTTCAAGTGATGGGTGTTTTTTGTCAAAACATGTGTTGAGACTATAATGGGGGGGACGTCCAGCCCTAGCCCATAACACTGGAATGAAAAGCAAATCTTTTGGTTGGAAAAACTCTCTCATGTGATTTGAGATTATCTTGTGAAAATGGACTATTTGGTGTGAATCCAAAAGTGTGAAGCCTAGTTATTAATGAGGACATCAGACCATTCAAAGTTTATTAAAGACGAAGGCGGCCAACGAATACATTATTATGGCTCGATGATGGTTACATGCACAACTAAATGATGATTTTGAAGATTTGATTACATTTGCAACTAAATAATGATTTTGAAGATTTGATTACATTCACAACTTAAGGATGATTTTGAAGACCTTACACATGTCCTTCGATCAATTGAAGGCCCCACATTAGGAGGACACACGTGTAGGATGAGATACAAGATTGATCTGTTACGCATGATTTAAAAATAAAAAAATAAAAAAATAGAAGGTTTTGTTTTGCACGTTTTTTTTTTTTTTACTTTTGTTGTAGGGGTATTTTAGTCATTTCCTTTTAAATCTGAATTTTATAAATGGGGTGTTTTCTACTCTAAACCAGATGATATATTTTTTTAATGAAAGCTTGGTACCTCCTTCCCTTTTCTCTCTGTAGTAAGTTCTTCTCTTTCCCTAGTCTCATCTTCTTCTAACTTCTATTTCTAGCCCTCCAACCTTCTTCTTCTTTTTCCATGCCTAGTCTTTTTTTCTTTTTCTTTTTTTTGTTGCTATTGACCCTAAAAGTCTAAGAATTAATCCAACCCTCTCTCGAATTTTTCAGCCGTCCTTATTCCAAAAATCTTTTGATTTCCTGGACTAGAGAAGCTACATTGATTGTTGGATTAAAACCATGCAAAATCGGGAGGTCTAATCCCTCGTCGGATCCAATCCACACATGATTTGAATATGGTACAACAGGATTGTGATGATGGTCTGCAACCATTGCATGTTCCCTTTATTATTATCTTTCCTATGATGTGGAATGTGAATATTTCAATTGATTTGCTTAGTTTATTTTACTGGATCATTTTTGTGCTCACACATGCATTCTAGTTTAGACCGTCCTGCATCAGATTTTGTATCAAAGCTTTAAGTTTTGCATGGTTTTTGTTAGATCAAGTTATCTAAACTTAGGATCATCCGTTTTCTCATCTAGGATTGTCTAGATAATTCTAGATCTACATCCCACAGAAATTGCAAACCTGATTTTTCAGATTCACAGTCCTGTGAGATACAAATCTGAATTTGCAGATTTGTGTTTTCATTCTAGTTAAATCTGAAAATCTGCAGCATTCATACATCATATAGAAATAGGATCATACATCCATATTGAGGTCTATTCAAACCTTAGAGTCGAGTTTAGGAAAATCGAGTTCGAGTTTTTGGTGTATGCCCACTAGAAGTTGTAAGGGTTTTGGCCGACACCCCATCATAAGTAATGAGCAATTAAGTGATCACCTCGTTCAATTACTCCAAAAGATAAACTACTATAGAGACATCCAACAAAAATATCAAATGAAAATTGACCGCCACCAAAGCTAGACTTGAGCGATTAGAAGCATCCCAAAAGGAGAACCCCATTGTTGGGGGAGATGTGCAGTCGCAAGCAGGTGGTGTTGGTGAGGAGCCAGCCCCTAGACAAACCCCCACCAATGGCGGGCATGTGGGTAGAGAACGGGCATATTAGGACCGCTTTGATCCTGACGAGAGGGCCATGAAAAATGTCGGAATTGATGTCCCAAGCTTTGATAGTTGCTTTGACCCCAAGACATTCCTTGATTGGTTAGCTGACATGGACTACTATTTTGAGTGGCATGAGATGTCAGAGAACCGACAAGTGCGGTTTGCCAAAATGAAGCTTGTGGGGCAAGTGAAGATGTATTGGACCAATAATGAGCGTAGGATTGAATGAGTGGGAGGAGCTCTCATTACCCAATGGAGCGAGATGAAAACTATGCTAAGAGAGAAGTACCTCCCTCTCTCTTATCACCAAAAGCTCCTGGAACAATGGCAATCTTTACGCTAACGATTCATGCCTGTCACGAAATACATCGCAAAATTTGAAGAATTTATGATGCGGTGTGACATTGAGGAAGACCCTCTAGTAACGCTCACGCATTTCAAGACGGGCCTTCGATCAAATCTTCAGCGTGAGCTTTGAGCTCATCCCATGACAAATTTGGACGAGATATACCAAGCGGTGCAGGAATTAGAGCAGTATTTGAAGACTCTTATCACAAGACAGTTCGATTCCTAAGACTCTAATATTAGGACTAGTTCTCAGGGAACTAGACCCAACATTGATAATCAACCCAGGGCATAGGCGAAAGCCTAGGCCTAGGGATGACGAGGGAAAAGGCGTCCTTGGCACTGGTCTAAGTGGAGGACAGAATGTACGATGCTACAAATGTGAAAATATTGGTCATTTGGCAACTCAGTGTCCCACTAAGAGCAAAGGAAAAGCCTTACTCATAGGCGATTCCCGTGATTGTGAGTATGATCAAGGCGACTCTGAATTCGAAGAATATCAGCCCGTAGGATCATTGAGTGATGAGGATGAGGTGGGTGATGATGCCACACTAGTAGTTGTCAGGTGTGTGCTAGCCCAAACTAGAAGTCGTGTTGACTGGCGTCGCAACACTATCATATACGCGATCACCAAGTGTGGCGAGAAAAATTGTAAGGTGATAGTAGACAGTGGGAGTTGCCAAAATGTAATTTCCACTAACACCTTAGGCCGTCTAAAGTTAGAGGCCACCCCTCATCCTGACCCGTACAAAGTCTCATGGGTAGACAAGACTTCCCTTCTTGTCACCCATCAATGTCTTGTACCCGTCGAGTTCAGGTCTTATAAGGAGTCCTTGTGGTATGATGTGTTGCCCATGACGTAGGTCACATCATCCTACGCAGACTGTGGCTATTCGATAATGACGTCATGATCTACAACCGTTCTAATGTGTGTACCTTCATGCATAATGGTAAGAAGATCAAAATTAATCCTATGCCAACACAAAACACTGCACAGAAGAAATGTGAGAAGGCTAGTGAGCCTAGAGAAGTGAGGAAATCCATACCCAAGTCTCTCCACATCATCACAACTAGAGAGTTTGAAAGATAGACTGAGGAGGATTCTATGGTGTATGCCTTAGTGGCTAGAGAGGCTACACTAGAGGTACCAGTAGGGTTACCCCACGAGGTAGCCCCGGTCTTAGAGGAGTACAGAGATGTATTCCTTGAGGATTTTCCGGATGAGTTGCCACCCATAAGGAACATCCAACATGCCATTGATCTTGTCCCTGGGTCAACAATACCAAACCTGCCTCACTATAGGATAAACCCTGCAGAGCATGTAGAGTTAAAGAAGCAGGTAGATGAGCTCCTACGAAAGGGTTTCATCCAGAAGAGCATGAGCCCGTGTGTCGTACCCGCTTTATTAACACCTAAGAAAAATGACACTTGTCGCATGTGTGTGGACAGTAGAGTCATCAACAAAATCACGGTCAAGTATAGGTTTCTCATGCCTAGGCTTGATGGCATGTTAGACATGATTGCTAAATCCACCATTTTCTCAAAAATAGATCTCAAGAGTGGGTATCACCAAATCCGTATACGTCGCGTTAATGAATGGAAGATAACCTTCAAGACGAAGGATGGGCTATATGAGTGGTTGGTCATGCCTTTTGGCTTGACTAACGTACCCAGCACTTTCATGCGGGTGATGACACAGGTCTTGAGACCGTTCATGAGAAAATTCTTAGTGGTGTACTTCGATGATATCTTAATCTATAGCACCACTAAAGAATCACACCTTGAACATTTGAAGTTGGTCTAAAGTGTCCTTAGGGCAGAAAAATTATACGCTAACCTTAAGAAGTGTTCGTTTATGTCCAGTCAGGTTATGTTCTTAGGGTTTATAGTGTCAGCAGAAGGGATGCATGCAGACCCACAGAAAGTTAAGGCCATAGTTGATTGGTCTGAACCGAGGAACATCCATGAAGTGCGAAGCTTCCATGGCTTAGCCACATTCTATAGTCGGTTCATTAGGAGTTTTAGCACGATTATAGCTTCCATTACAGTGTATGAAGAAGGGAGAATTCATGTGGTCGAAAGCCGCAGTTAAGACTTTCAAAGAAATTAAGGGCAAGATGGTCGAAGCTCCCGTCATGCGCCTTCCTGACTTTTTTAAAATCTTTGAAATTGCGTGTGATGCATCTAGCGTTGGTATAGGTGGAGTCCTGCGTCAAGAGGGTCATCTTGTTGCCTATTTCAGTGAGAAACTGAATGAGGCAAAACAAAAATATTTTACCTATGATAAGGAATTCTATGCGGTAGTGCAGACTGTAAGAAATTGGCACCACCTCCTATCACAAGAATGTCTTATTCTCTAATCATGAGGCCTTATGTTATCTTCACTCCCAGAAGAAACTTAACCCAAGGTATGCTAAGTGAGTTGTATTCCTTCGAGAGTATTCGTTTGTCTTGAAACACAAGGCCGGAGTAGAGAATAAACCAACCAATGCCCTCAGTCATAAAGTGGTGTTGCTCAATTCTTTGAGTGTAGGAGTTGTCGGCTTTGAGCAACCGAGAGATGAGTACCCCACATGTCCAGATTTTGGGGGTACCTATACATCACTCTCGAGTAATCAGCAAAGTGCGGGTGATTTCGTTTTGAGAAATGAATTCCTTTTTAAAGGAAATCGTTTATGTATTCCCCGTACGTCCCTCCATGAATTCTTCGTCGGGAGCTTCATTCGGGAGAGGGATAGCTGGCCACTTTTGCCGTGATAAGACTATTGCTCTCGTAGAGGACCATTTCTACTGACCAAGTCTCAAGCGAGATGTCGCCAAAATTTTAGGGTAGTGCAGAACGTATCAAATGGCGATGCAGCAAAAGAAAAATTCTGGATTATATACGCCATTACCTGTGCCACATGCTCCGTGGCATTAGCATGAATTTCCTACTTGGGCTTCCCAAGATGATTAAAAAACACGATTTCATTTTTGTTGTTGTGAACCGCTTCTCTAAGATGGCGCATTTCATCCCATGTTCTAAAACTTCGGATGCGTCAATATTGCCAAGGTCTTTTTTGATGGTGTAGTCCGACTCCATGGTTTACCTAAGACCATAGTGTCTAACTGTTATGTCAAATTTAGTAGCTATTTTTGGAAGACACTATAGCACATGATGGGAACATATTTGCAGTTTTCTACTGCATACCACTCTCAAACTGATGGCCAAACTGAGGTGGTTAATCGTAGCCTTGGAAACCGCTTATGATGCTTAGTGGGTGAACATATGAAAACTTGGGATTTGATTTTACCTATAGTCGAGTTCATCTACAACGGTTAAGTCAATAGATCTATAGGATTGGGTCCATTTGAAATTGTTAGTGGGTACAAACCTCGAATGCCCATATACTTGTTACCCATGTTCGAGATCTTCTGAGTCAGCCAATGCATTTGCACGACACATTGATGATTTGCATGCACATGTTAGACAACAAATAAATGTGAGTAATGATAATTATAAATGTTCAGCTGACCAACATCCTAGATGGACAGAATTTAATAAAGAGGATTATGTAATGGTTAGGATTAGACCAGAGCGGTTTCTTCCGGGTTCCACTAAGAAATTACAAGCTCGCAGTACTGGACCATTGAAAGTATTGCGTAAAATTGGGTTTAATGCGTATAGGGTAGACCTTTCACCTGAAATGGGAATAAATCCGACGATCAATGTGGAAGATCTAGTCCTCTATCCTAACCCTTTCATTGTTTCTTCTTCCCACCCTTAGCCACTTTTCGACTTTACTTCTCAACCTACTCCACCCCTTCCACCATCAATTGACCGTAAGGAAGAGATTGAGGGGATAGTGGATGAGGAGATTATTTCCACACGAGATGGGGGCTTCCAAAGGTACCTCGTCAAATGGAAGAACAAGCTACCATCCGATTTCACGTGACTTACAGAAGAAGAACTGCAACGGATTGATCTGAACCTTCTCGAGACGCATAAAAGTTTTAGCTCGTTGGAGCCGAGTTCTTCTCACCCAAGGGGAGTTGATGAGGACATCAGACCCTTCAAAGTTTATCAAAGACGAAGGCAACCAATGAATATATCTTTGTGGCTCAAGGATAGTTACATGCACAACTAAATAATGATTTTAAAGATTTGATTACATTCACAACTTAAGGATGATTTTGAAGACCTTACACGTGTCCTTGGATCAATTAAAGGCCCCACATTAAGAGGACACACATGTAGGATGAGATAGAAGACTGATCTGTTACGCGTGATTTTTTATTTTTTTTAGAAGACTTTGTTTTGCGCATTTTTTTAAACTTTTGTTATAGGGGTATTTTAGTCATTTCCTTTTAAATCCGAATTTTATAAATAGGGTGCTTTCTACCCTAAACCGGATGATATATTTTTTTAATGAAAGCTTGGTGCCCCCTTTCCCTTTATCTCTGTGGTAAGTTCTTCTCCTCCCCTAATCTCCTCTTCTTTTAACTTCTATTTCTAGCCCTCCAACCTTCTTCTTCTCTTTCCACGCCTAATATTTTTTCTTCTTTTTTTGCTATTGACCCTAAAAGTTTGAGAATTGATCTCAACCATCTCTAAAATTTTCCAATCGTCCTTATTCCAGAAATTCTTTGATTTCCTGGACTAAAGAAGCTGCCTTGATAGTTGGATTAAAACCGTGCAAGATCGGAAGGTCCCATCCCTCGCCGGATCTGATCCAATCCACGCATGATTTGAATACGATACCGCAGGATTGTGATGATGGTCTGCAACCATTGCATGTTCCCTTTATTATTATCTTTCCTATGATGTGTAATGTGAATATTTCAATTGATTTGCTTAGTTTATTTTGCTGGATCATTTTTGTGCTCACACATGCATTCTAGTTTAGACCATCCTGTATCAGTTATCCTTTTTATCTCTATCTCATTCTCTTATAAAAAGTATTTTTTTATTCTCGTCTCTTTTTAAATCCTTCTTCCCTACCACTTTTCTTCTATAAACCATAAAACCCTTTACCCCTTTCCTTCTAAACCTAAACCCGTTACCTAAATCCATCTTTTTCTATCCATCACTCCTCCAAACTCAACCCATCTCCACCAGCTCCACATGTATGGATAGGGCCGTACAACTATACGGTCAGCCCCTTCCCTCTGTTTTCCTCCCTTTAATAAGGTTACATAGACCGGGATGAAGGGAAAACACAAATATCAACTTGATCCATAACTTCTGTGACCCCCAAGAAGTTTTAATGGTAGAAGTTCAATCATCATGTTTCCTATGGTTTGGTCCACCTGAGATTTGAATTTGCTTCATTTTTGGGCTAATTCCTAAAATGAACTAGCAAAACAGATGGAAGGCATGAATATACAACACATACATCAAGGTGGGTCCGCAATCACAGCCTGACTAAACACGTTGTCACCTCGACGTAACCTAATCTGCTCCCTCTCCTCTTGTTGGACGTGGATTCCACAGTGAACCCAACTCCTCATGCCTAGGCCCACCATGATGTTTCTTACAAATCCACCCCGTCCATCTATGTTACCAAATCATGTTAGCAAGTGGGCTCAAAAATGAGGCAAATCCAAAGCTTAAGTGAGACACATTGAAGGAAAGAATGGAGATTGAACAACCACCATTGAAATCTTCCCGAGGCCCACCGTGCTGATTATATGCCATCCAAACCGGTCATAAGGTCATTCCCACCCCAAAATATCATATGAAAAAACCGGTGGACAGGTGGATATATCAAAAAATAAATGTCGGCCTCCCGATTATTTCATCATGAGAGGGGTACTTGGCAAAAAAACATAAGGATAGAGGAAGAAAAAGGTGATTAAAGCAAAATTGGTAGTGGACACTTGTCAACACCATGTCAAACTTGGGGGAAAGGAAGAATCTGATTAGTTGGACTTTTGGGGGGAAGCAAAAAAGCCGAAGGGGCACATCCCAAGAAGCCACATCAGGTGTTGGAAAACCATTTTTCGCCACATGCTGTCAGCAAGCTGCTGGAATGTGGTGGTAAAAATCCAATTTCCACCACTTGTTTTCGCACCCCCCCCCCCCCCCCCCCCCCCCCACCAAAAAAAAAAAAAAACAAAAGGGTCAGGGGGGGCCCTTATTGTGTTGCGATTGAAGTTTTGGTAGCTTTTGATCAAATTTGGGCTAGGGTTTTGATTGACTGCACAACTTTGTGAAGGAGTGAGCAGACCCTCCTAATCTGATTCAATTGTCGGTTGGGTGGGGTGTCTACAGAGACACTATTGCGGATTTGGAAAAAGATACAAGATAATTTCCCTAGAACAGAGTGCATGTGGCTTACATGCGACTGAAACCTTTCATTTGGTAGGTCCAATAGTTAATGGGCTATAGGCAAGGAGGAATTGGATTTTCTCCTATACTTGTTGAAGCGAATGGGATTTTCTCTTATACTTGTTGAAGCGAATGGGTTTTGGCGAGACTTGGAGGAATTGGATAAAGGAATGCATCGGCTCGGCGCAATTTTCCATCCTCTTAAACAGGTTGCCGAAAGGCTTTTTCAAATAGGCAAGGAGACCCTCTATCCCCTTTTCTATTCCTCATCGTCGGCAAGGCTTTGTCTTCGATGCTCCACAAATGCCAAGCTGAAGGAATCCTTAGGGGTGTCCAAGTGAAAGGGATGCAATCTCCGATCTCGCATGTGCAGTTCGCAGATGACATACTTATTTTCTCTGAAGCAAGCATAGAAATGGTGATAAATTTGCAAACTGCAATTAGATGCTTTGAAGCGGTCATGGGCCTAAAGGTGAATATGCACAAGTCCAAAATTTATGGGGTGAATTTGGATGGCCAGGAAGTCAGCGATCTTGCAGGCCTAATGGGCTGTACCTCGACGTCCTTCCTAGCTACGTATGTTGTTCTCCCTCTGTGCATCGGCCTACCCAAGAAGCATCACTGGGACAAGGTCATCCACAGATTTCAACACCACCTTGCAGCGTGGAAATGCCGATACCTGTCGATTGGTGGACAACTTACTCTGATTAAAGCAGCCCTATCCAATCTTCCCACCTACTTCATGTCATTGTTCCGGTGGCCCGTTGCGTTGCTGAACTCCATCGACACTCTCAGGCAGAACTTCCTTTGGCGCAGCAAGGATGACAAGAAGAGATTCAACCTCATGGAATGGAAGCAGGTTTGCAAGCATATCAAAGACGGTAGAGCTGGCATAAAGGACTTAAAAATGATGAATCGTGCACTTCTGGGGAAATGGATTTGGAGGCTTGGCACAAAAAAAGACAATTTGTGGAACAAAATTATTAAATGCAAGTACAGGAGCTCGGATGGTGGCTGGTGGACAAAAGAATCCTCCTTGTACAGGGCCTCCGCTATTTGGAAGGGAATCCATCGTATGAAAAAAAGAGGTCTTCCAAAGGATTGGCTTTGAAGTAAAGATTGTATCTATTTCTGGACAGATACCTGGCTAGGAGACACCCCTTTGAAAGAAAAGTTCCCCAACATATTCCGGTTGGCTGAGAAGAAAGACAGCTCCATTGCAGAATATTACTCTATTGAAGCAGACAAAGTGGTGTGGAACATTCAATGCCAAAGGAACTTGGAGGATTGGGAAATCGACGAATTTGTGGAGTTGCTTCACTTCATTCAGCAGGCCTCTCGAAATCAGATGTATCGGGACAATCTCATTTGGAAAGCAGACAAGTCCTCAGTTTTCTCAGTCAGATCCCTATACAAGCAGCTTCTCCACAATCCCAGTAGCACTACCTCGCATGGCCCTCACTTCATATGGAAGTAACCCTGTCCCTCCTAAACTACAGGTGTTCGGTTGGCTGGCACCTGGCTGGGAACAGGAAAATTCTTACAGTGGACGACCTTAGAAGAAAAGGAATGATTTTATCTAACGTTTGCATTTGCTGCCTGAAAGTGGAAGAAACAGTGGAGTATTTGCTTATTCACTGCCCGTTCGTCTACGCCATCTGGACAAATATTCTTTCTTGTTTCAAGGTCAGCAGGTGTTTTCCCAGAGACGTGGACCTGCTCCTAAAAGCTTGGCACGGCATCGGAATAGGCAAATTGAAATCTCAGCTATGGCGGATGGTGATCCTGGCCACTTGGTGGGCCGTGTGGACAGAAAGAAATAGCCATTGCCTCCGAAATGAATCAAAGCCCTCTCACTTGGTGGCCTCCAACGTTAAATGTCTGGTCGCTGAATGGGCTTCCTATATTGATGTGTTTAAAGATGTAGATTTAGCCTTTCTTGTGGCCTAGTTAGTTTCTGCTCCCTCAGCAGATTCTAGCTCTCTTGTAGTTCTGTTCCTTTTTTTAATATAATCAGTTATCTTTAAAATAAAATAAAAATTCAAAAAAAAGGGCTATAGACTAAAAAAAATACTGTTCAGACAATCCTAGAATGGACACTAAATGACAGTTCATTCTTTGGATCGTTAGGATAGTATAATAAGGCAGTTTTTGGTCAGTGGTCAATCAATGATGAATGATGCATGGTTCATATTATCATACACATTGCAATATATACAGTCCATGACATGGGAGGCACGAAATTCCATGTCTCCAGAGCCATTGGATCTCTTCCCTTCTCTGGAATGTTCGATTAGCATCAAAGAAAAATACTACTGAATAATTTATTGAAGAATAAAGGGAAAACAAAGTTGGCTAGCCTTGGAGGAACCTTCAAACACAGCACAAGTACAACAAAGCAAGCGTGTGGGACTTCTGAGAGGTTCATAAGGTGGCCCCACTTTGCAGATGACCATACCCAAAAATCAGACTTCTCCAATTGCCCCACCTTAAATGTAAGTGTGTCACCTGCCTGATGAGTGAACCAGCCTGGCTTTTGCATATGCTTGTCTTTAAGGTGGAGATATGTACCACCAAAATGTCGCACACACTTGCCAGGCTGGCACGTCCTGCATGAAATGGTGCATGTGGAGATGGGCAATTGAGGCTAGCAAACCTCAAAGAAAACACCATGCTTTACAACATTTGTCATGGTAGTTAATGGAAATATAGATATTTGCGAGGAAAGGGGCTTCCTCGTAACTAGGCCAAGTCCATCTCTTGATAGGTAAGCTACTTGAATATCACATTATCCCTTTTCAAACATCATAATAAGAGCCCAATGGGTGAGGTCCCAATCCAGACGAAGAAACCCAAATGGTAAAAGATGGTTATAACAGCATAAAAGGATCCAATGTTACATGGCAAACAAAAATATGGAAGGATGGGTAAGGCAGACAAGTAACACACCTCGATGGGGGCCAAAGGCAGTAGCTCGAATCCGTTGTCGGGTTCAAAAGCTATTCCTCCTCTCGAAGCTTTGATAGTATTGCAGCATAATTTTCTGCTGAGCTTACAACCTTATAGTACCTAGCAAGATGCACCTCATGTTAGACCACATACCCATTAGAGTTAGAATAGCACTAATGAACCATAAGAGTTAGAAATAGAATGATGAAAGGCAAGCATTTAGCACAGACAAATCCCAAAAAAAAGGGGGGTCTTTTTTCAAGAGAAATACTCCAGTGTTATTGGTTACAGCGTTGCAAGTTGCGTCGGTTCATTTCGATGATCCAATCAACCAATCTGAAGTGTGCATCAAGTCCAAAACACATTCCATGGGCTATTATACAAAATCACACTAATCAGATAATTCACTCTATCCTTGATTCATCCTTATTTTCTATTGCCACCCACTTTCCAAGCCATGGATGGGATGATTTACGATTGCCTAATAAAAGTGATTATTTAGAATCATAAGCAATCCATGATGGTTCCAAACAAATAGATTGATCAAATTGTTTCGACCTATTTTGTTAAATGATCTTGGTCTATTTGATCAAATGGTTAGATTCCTCAAATCAGTGTGAAGTTTGCATGGTAACCCATAAATGTACACCAGAACTCACGAAGAGTCTGGATTAATGGATTGACTAAGTGTTCCAATGGAACTGGGAGCACTATGACTTATAGTGCTCTGAGATCAAAAAACAGCTCTCTCTCTCTCTCTCTCTCTCTCTCTCTCTCTCTCTCGACTCTCTCTCTCTCTCTTCTCTCTCTCTCTCTCTCTTCTCCTCTCTCTCTCTTCTCTCTCTCTCTCTCTCTCTCTCTCTCTCCTCTCTCTCTCTCCTCTCTCTCTCTCTCTCTCTCTTCTCTCTCTCTCTCTCCTCTCTCTCTCCTCTCTCTCTCTCTCTCTCTCTCTCTCTCTCTCTCTCTCTCTCTCTCTCTCTCTCTCTCTCTCTCTCTCTCTCTCTCCCTCTCTCTCTCTCTCTCTCTCTCTCTCTCTCTCTCTCTCTCTCTCTCTCTCTCTCTCTCTCTCTCTCTCTCTCTCTCTCTCTCTCTCTCTCTCTCTCTCTCTCTCTCTCTCTCTCTCTCTCTCTCTCTCTCTCTCACTTCTATTTCATTATGACCACATGGAATTCCTACAATTATATTGGTATACATGGAGTTGTTAAAAACAACATATGGCATATCGTTCATGAATAGAAATCAACCTTTTATTTTCTTTTCTTTTTTCACACGGACACACACCTCTGCACTCACGCCGTAGTGGGATTTCACCACCTATGGGTACTCAGAACCCTTGACCTAGTGTTGAAACTCTTGTGAGCCTACCACCGGGGGAAAGAGTAAGGACCCAAAAAGGATTATTGATCACAATAAAAAAATGGACCCTCCTTTTAGCCTTCATTGCTTAGTTATCAGCTTCTTTTCATTTAACACAGCACCCATGAAAATGAAACTCCAATCTCTGCAGAATGAATGGTTTATTAAGGGCGCATATAGCTATGACACCTTGATGGGGATA
>CM073581.1:95611099-95930392 GCA_037074715.1 Magnolia kwangsiensis
AAAACTCATCTGGGCCATACCAAGAGAATATTTGTATAATGTTAATCTGGGGCCCACCTAAGCATTGAATCAGCCTGATTTTGGGACCAGCACCAAACCAGGGGTGTTGTACCTGATGGGCGGGGTGGATTGTATGCACGTCATACTGTTTCCCCATGTTAGAGAAAGTTACCCCGGGTAGATACCTACACAAGGTACACAAGTGTTTTCAATAAATTTACAGTAATCACCATCATTGTCGTCATCATCGCAGCCTTGTCCTGGCAGTGGGTTCAGCTTGTAATATTATTTACAATATAACGCATAATATAATGTGTTCTGGATATTATAGTGTAACACATATACTAAATAGTTTTAAAAAATAGCAGGATAAGAGTACTTCCGATCCCTGCCATATCCCTTACCCATATCCATATCGTGCCCCCTGGTTTTGGTACTCTGAGGTTAGGCAGGTATCATGGTATCACAGGCATTTAGATGCACAGTCCATCTTAACTGCAATAATCCAATTAAACATAGAAGAAACAACAAAACAGAGGAAGGATCTTTCTAGTTCACAGTGACAACTGACAAACAATCTGTAGTGGCACATCCATGCATTTCAAGCTGGACTTGAGAGACGACTCAAATTTCTATTTGGAGGGAAGTCCCTCAATATGAAAGGCATGCAGAAGCCCCACTTAGGTCATTCCATTTTATTGAATCAAACTACAGAAATTCAATTCAATTGAGCATCCAAAGGCAGCCTAAGTGATTAATGCAGATATTGAAAAAAACCTATCCACGAGAATGGAGCATGAGACGTTTAAGAACTCAAATATATTTAGTTCATTTCACAGAAAGAGCCATAACCATCTGTCTCAGCATTGCTTGAGTGATGAACTTGGATACATAAACATGATGTTGTCATATAGCTTTTAAAAAAGAAAAAGAAAAAAAAAAAACAAAAACAAAAACTAATTGAAGTACAATCAATGCTAACCAGTGCTTTTTTTTTTTTGAAAGATAATGCTAACCAGTGTATTACCTGGTAAGAAAATGATAACTACAACGTGAAGAGAGAAGCGAAACAAGATTCAATAAGGGATGCATTAACCATTGTATGACAGCATGGAAGAATCCTACCTTTCTGACCGGTCTTCTTCAGGGTCGTCCTCATCATTTGGAGGCTCAATAACATCCTCAGCACCAGAGTCTAAAGCAATAGCAAGGAGTAGGTCTTTGTCGGCATCAGTGACCTTTATATTTACAACCCGTGCACGCTTAAATTTGAATAAAATCGACCCTGGATCTGCCATCTTTCCCCCACAGTCCTTCACCACCTCTCTAACAGCTGCCACCGATCTGTTTATTTTATCTGTTAAGACCTCAACTACCATACCGACTCCACCAAAACCATAGACCTGATTAGAAAAATGGGTTTTGCAAGCACAAATATAATCCACCATAAGTCTCAAAGATAAGCTCAAATAACTAAGACTCTTTTAGGAGGCATGATTCCTAGGCCCTGATGATAAAGCAACATACAAACATTCATAACAGATATTGTAACATGAAACCCACCTCATAGAACTTCTCGATGTAAGCATCTTGTCCCTTTTCAGATGCTCTTTTGATGTTTCGCTCCAAGATTTCCTTGGGTATATCGAGCTCTTTAGCTTTCTCTAGCACAGTTGCCAGTGCTGTATTTGATATGGGGTTGGGGCCTCCTTTCTTAACACTAGATTTCACGAATTTGATATACAGTGATGTATTGTTAAAAAGAGGGCATTTGATATCAATGCAAATTAAATATCATTAAGGCTGGGACTGACCAGACCTTGATTTGATTTAGGCCTGACTTCTGAACCATAGCACAAAAACCCGAAAACAAGAGTCGATGTCCAGTCAGTTCGTGTCAACTCGAAGACTGAAATGAGCCTTAAGTTGACAAGATATTATATCACATAATGAAGAATTTCTCAATCGGTAGTGAATATTTAAACTAGTTAGAAACTCGTAGATATATTATATAGCCACAAATAAATACATCTAAATCATGCGGCTTGCTGGTAATTTGTGGACTATTTAAACTAGTTAGAAACTCGTAGATATATTATATAGCCACAAATAAACACATCTAAATCAAGCAGCTTGCTAGTAACTTGTGGGCGCTTGTAATTTTGGGGCCGCGTTTCTAATAATGTATTTTGCATTTTGCATTTTATCACCAAACGGCCCTTGACAAGTGACTAACTAGGTTTGAGTCATGTCAAGTCAGCTGAGTTGTCGAACTGAGTCAAAGGGTCTTATCAAGTCTGGACAAAGTCCGGTTCGGGACCAAGTTACTTAGAGACTCAGCTCAAAATCTCGTCCAGTCAAGTTGACTTGGCCGATTTTTGAGTCAAGTCAGCGAGTTTTAGAACTATGCTCTGAGCAGCTGGTGCTGGGCCTATTCAAAAATTGAGTTTGCTAGACCTGGACCCAGCCCATTTCCAGCGCTATATCCAAATCATATCTCAGAGTATTTTCACGGTTTGAGCTTTGTTAGCCCTCCCAATGATTAAGAGTAGAACTTACGCAGACACAACTTCCTTCCCAATTTTACTGTACCGCTTTGCCTTCTTCAAATCTTGAGCGCCCTGCATAAACACCACATTCAAAAACTTGAGAAGTTCAATCTGAAGCATCATAATCATCTCAACAAGATGTAACTGACAAACTCATATAAACATAGAATCACTAGTCTAATGCTCCACCTACAGCAACTGATGAACAACAACAATGATAATAAAGAACTGGCTAGCGAAAGAATGCATTTCATTGTCCCTTCATTGTCGAAATTTACATCCACGATATTGTCTCGTCACAATCTCTAAAACCTTTACCTTCTCACCAAGACTGCTCGAATTTTATAGAAAGAAATTCAACATGGTTATCGTGTTTTTTTTTAAAGCCCTTGTGTTTGTCCCACATTGGAAAAGAAGCTTCCTTAGGGGCTTGAGACGCTTTAAGAGACTATGAATTGAGGGGCATGGGGGAGGGTGTGCCCTATGCAATTTACATCAACGATTTTGTCTCGTCACAATCTCTAAAACCTTTACCTTATCACCAAGACCACTCGAATTTTATAGAAAGAAATTCAACATGGTTATCGGGTTTCCGTCAGTCCCTTATTAAATGAATAATCTGTGAAGGACACTATCGTTATTTTTTGCTCCATTCATTCTTCATGTAAGAACATTGTGTTGCTTTATAGTGGTTTCAAAATTAACAAGGTGGTGTTTTTTTTTTAACTCTTGTGTTTGTCCCACATTGGATAAGGAAAGGTCCCTAAATCACCTTTATAAGAAAAGGAGCTTCCTTAGGGGCTTGAGACACTTTAAGAGACTACGAATTGAGGGGCATGGGGGTGGGTGTGCCCTAGGCAATTTACATCCATGATATTGTCTCGTCACAATCTCTAAAACCGTTACCTTCTCACCAAGACTGCTCGAATTTTATAGAAAGAAATTCAACATGGTTATCAGGTTTCTGTCAGTCCCTTATTAAATGAATAATCTGTGAAGGAAACTATCGTTATTTTTTGCTCCATTCATTCTTCATGTAAGTACATTGTGTTGTTTTATAGTGGTTTCAAGATTAACAAGGTGATGGTTTTTTTTAAAGCTCTTGTGTTTATCCCACATTGGATAAGGAAGGTCACTAAATCACCTTTATAAGAAAAGGAGCTTCCTTAGGGGCTTGAGACGAATTAAGAGACTATGAATTGAGGGGCATGGGGGTGGGTGTGCCCTATGCAATTTTTCACAAGCACGCATACCAAGCCAAGCCGCACTAGGCCATGGCCATAGCGCTTGCAGTTGGGTGTGTGATTCTGTTCCTGGTCATATGTAAAATGGAGTAGCAAAACGAAATAATAGAACCTCAGTAGAGATGGTAAATGTGATGCTAATAAGTTTCAGCTTACCTAGAAACCTGTGGAAAAAAGCTCTATTATCTGCATGTTACGTTCTTAACATGGTCCCGTATTCAATATGACACCATGTGGGATTTGGAATGGTAGATTGTTTAATCCTAGTCACTCAAAAGTGTGAGGTTGTCTAGCTTATGTTAGGATGACAAATCCTACGAGATCCAAACTAAGACCTAAAACTTGAAAATGTACATTCATAGAATCTTCTCAGAATAGTGCATCCTATATATTCTTAAACATAGATGCAAACCAAGTCATGGAATAAGTAGATGCTACCTTTTTTACGATACCTTCCCATATCTTTCCAGTTCTAAAATAGATGATGTAGAAACTCAATCTCCAACTGATTCAAGTGTTCCTACGAGGATTGGTGACACCCCTAAAAAACCTAGATTCTAAACCAAGAAGAAATAAGAGAGTTAGGACACCTACTAGCTTTGGACCTGATTTTGAGACTTACATATGGAAGATGACCCTATAGCCTTTCAAGATGCAAGGACCTCCTACGGTGCTCTCTTTTGGAAGGAAGCAGTAAATGATGAAATAGATTCTATTATGTCTAATAAACCATGGATCCTGGTTGATCTACCTACTAGTACAAAGACCTTAGAATCAAAATGGATCTTTAAAAAGAAGCGTAGAGCAGATGCATCTGTAGAGAAGTAGAAAGCTAGACTACTCGTTAAAGGATATAAACAAAAAGAAGAAACAAATTTCTCCGACACATATTCACTTGCTACTAAAATAACATCTATCAAATGGATGCAAAAACTGCATTCCTGAATAGCAATCTGGAGGACGAAATCTATATGGATCGGCCCGAAGGATTTGTGGTAACATAAAAGGAAAATAAAGTATGTAAGCTAGTTAAAACTTTGTATGGTAGAAAACAAGCACCTAAATAATGGCATGAGAAGTTTGACCAAAAAAACTTATCATATAGGTTCAGAATAAAATGAAGCAAACAAGTTTATATCCTGGAAAACTATTGATATGTATACAGTTATTATATGTCTGTATGCAAATGACATGTTGATTTTTTGTACTGATTTAATATGGCATCACAGAAATTAAAGCCTCTTTATCATCAGTATTCAAAGTGAAGAATTTCGGTAAAGCAAACTTAATACAATGAATGAAAATTAGGAAGGATGGAAATGGAATTGCTTTGTCACAATCTCACTATATTGAGAATATTCTTAAAAAACATGGTAGTTTTGATTGTAAAATTGTGAGCACACCATTCAATCCTAATAAAAGATTAACTAGAAATAAAGGTCTTGGGGTTTCAAAACATGAATATGCAAGCGCGATTGGTAGCTAATGTATGCTATGAACTGCATGAGGCCGGATATAGCCTATGCAGTTAGTAAATTGAGCAAATACTCATATAAAGCTAGTAGAAGTCATTGGAATGCTACATTTCAAGTATTAAGATATTTAAAGAAAACTGTAAATAATGCCCTTCAATTTTCTAGTGATCATGCTGTTTTTAAGGGTTCAGTGATGCAAACTAGAACCCTAACATTAACGAATATAAATCTACAAATGCAAATATCTTCATCTTGGGTGGAGATGCAATCTCTTGGAAGTCACAGAAACAGATGGTTATGACCATGGAATTTGAGATAATAGCCCTAGAAATAGTTGGGGAAAAAGCTGAGTGGATTAAACTCTATTGAGTAATTTGCCTTTGGGGGTGAAACCTATTCATCGTATTTTAATACATTGTGATTGAGATACAGTTATCATTAGAGCTCAACATAAGATAAACAATGGGAAATCCAGGCAAGTGAAACTAAAGTACAACTATAGAGGACAACTGTTATATTATGGAGCGTTAACTGTCAACTTTGCCAAACCTTGCAAGAATCTAGCCAATCCTCTAACAAAAGGCCTTGCAAAGACAAAGATAAAAGACACATCGAGGGGAATGGGACTACAGCCCTTAAAATAAATTTCAACCTCAGTAACCCAACCTGGTGATTGAAGATCCTAGGTAATCAAGGTTCAACGGGTAATTGAGAATGGAAGTTTGATTAGAAAGCACCAATGTGAATAAGAATTGACATTCTCAAAGTCCTAATCCTAATGTGTAAAATGGTGCTACTACTATAACGTGAGATAGGCTGGATTAAATTCCTTATGAGTCTATAGCTATTATAGTGGGATATTGGTTACAGGATGTCCTTAATGGACTCACCTATATGAGTGTGGAAGTGGGGCAGTGGGGCAGCTTCCTATGAGGCTTGGGGCTGAATATCTAGAGAGCTCATGAAACAGGATTTTGCACATGGCCATAACCTACAAGATGGTCATTTCTGGAGGTTGAAAAAATGAGTAAATTAACTAAAGTCTTATAGTAAATGAATATTAATTTAAGACTCGGTTGACTAAAATTTTATAAGACTTAGATTAAGTCACAAATGTAAGTTTGAATCATCAGATATCTATATCTATCCATATTTTTCCTACTTGCATGAAGTTCTATAAAAAAAATTTTAAAAATATATTTTTTGAAACAGGGGGGAGATTATTGTATTGATATTAGTTTCAAATAAACATGGTGGCTTTTTTTAGCTCGTGCTCATCCCCACATTGGATAAGGAAGAGCTTTAAATCACCTTTATATGAAAAGGAGATTCCTTAGGGGCTTGAGCCCCTTTTAGGTACTATGCATTGAGGAGCATGAGGGTGTGCTATGTGTAATTTTTCATGCGCAACCCAACTGTGCGGAGCCAAGCTGCAGCCATGGTTGTGCATTGTGCAATGTGGTTGTACTCCTTACCATGTGTTAGAAAATATTGCCTTCTGGAACATTTTTGTTGTGATCCAGTGCACTCTTGTGGGACAGAACTAATCCTAAAGATAGCAACCTGGTCGTGTTCGGTCCCTTCCAATGACACTGCTCTGTTAAAATAAAGCTAGAGAGGTTTGCCAGATACAACAGCCGCCATCCTTACAAAAGTAAGATCTTTCCAGTTCTTAGCCTTTTGATTAAGCTAATAGAAAGGGAATGGCAGAGTTAGGCATTTCCTTCATGCATCAAAAGTGGAAGGCGCTAAGCTACACTTTGTAAAAACTTGTAAAATATGTAAATATCTGCTTTTTCCCTAGCTACTTCTATGCAAAGCCATAATTCATTAGTATTCCAACAAAATGGTAGAATCTCTTACAAAAAACAACCCCCTGTTTCAGATTTTCTTAAGAGGTATATGTGATGCTCAATTGGAAGAAACAGTGTTTGCGACTCAACAAATGACAGTATAGGTGGGGATGCCATTCCTGTAATCTATGAGTTTGAAGCCATTCATCTGGTGGACTCCAGTTTGGAACAGGCCACGCTCAATATCTCCTATATCAGCTGACCCAAGACATCCTATCAGTGGCCTGTACGTGGACAATGACAAATAATGCTCCAGATCCAGAGGGGTCCCATCGGACAGTTAGAAACATCAAATGGGGGAGATTTTTGGCTATCTCCCATGCGCAAATTGCCCACCATATGAATGGCATGGATCAAGGTGGGCCCCACATGCACATTTTTTCTAGGTCAACCAACTGAGCATTGCACATCTCATCCTTGAGCAGAACTCAAAACAAATACCTTCCCATGGGTAATGGAAGACTCCGAAGTTCTTATTCCAAAAGTACCGTTTCAGGGTTTTGATTTTGGATTAAACAAAACCCAAGAACCAGATACTGTTTGGACCAAAGAACAAAACCCAAATATTTAAATGAAAAGAAAGAGAGAAAAACTATGTTTTTTTGCTTCTAGATGAAACTATAATTATTTATAAAAAAAAAAAAAAAAAGTAGAAACAGATACAATTCAAGAAGAATACAGAAACCCAAATGCCTCGAGCAATAAAATAAACTAAAGGAAGAAAATAAATAAATAAAATCATGAAAGAGATGGGTTTCTGAAAATACCATCACAAGGCAGATACCTTTCTTGTAGCAATCTTGCTAGAACGCCTGCCCATACAGACAGGAGGGTATGTCCATATCCTTCTAAATCCATAAATAGATTGCATTTTAGAAGGAATAGAATAAGAGAAATTCCTATCCAAGAAACCAATCCCTGGAAAGAATACCAAAACCAAGTAAGAAATGAAAGACAAGGAAGGAGAAAGAAACGAAGACAGGTAAGATAGTAAAAGAAAAAATGATTGAAATGCAGACTAGGATGAGCAAAATGAGTTTACTTTGAAGAGAAGAGTAGTTGTGACATTTGAGAGAAGAAAACCCATGTGAAATTTTGTGGAGAAATGCTCCAACAGCTCTACCTGACGAAGCCATGGCTCTTCCGACTGCTGCTGACATGAAATGAAAAACAAGGACCTCTGGTCGTTTGGACGAATGGAACTCAATCGACGCGGATTGCGTTCCGAGTAACTCAGCACGCGATTGCGTGTGCTCAGTAAACTCCGTGTAACCTACCGTGATGTATGTGTCTTATCCGATCCATTCATCCATTTTTCCAACTCATTTTAGTGTGTAATCAAAAAATTTAAGAATATCCAGATCTCAAGTGGACCGCACCACAGGAAACAGTGAGGATAATGACATCCACCGTTGAAATCTTCTTAGGCCCACGATGGTGTTTATTTATCATCCAACCCGTTCATAGGGTCAAAAATACATGGATGAAGAGAAATCACAGATATCAGCTTGAACGAAAACTTCCATGATCCCTTAGAAGTTTTCAACAGTTGTCATTTAATTCCCACTGTTTCCTTGGCTTTGGGTATGCTTCAATTTTGGGCTCAAACACTGAAATGAGCTGGTAAAACGGATGCACGGAGTGGATGAGACACATAGATCACAGTGGGCCCCACAGAGTTTACATACTCAGCACACACTCCGTGTCCGAACTCGATTCCATGGATCGGGAACGGACACCCCAAGCCCGGCCCGCTACACTGCAAGCCAAGAAATCCGACAGAGCCTGACCTGCTACCCTGTGGCCTGAACCAACCCAGCTAAAATTTGATTAGTACAAGCCTGCCGAGCCAACTTATCTAATTGCAAATAACCATGGTTGTCAAAATCTTATGATTTAGTATTTTAATCTAATTCGTAAGCAAAATGATTTGAATATGAATCCTATGATTCTTTAATTTATGATTCAAATCTTGATTTATAACTCAAATTATATTTGTTTTTTTAATTGTAAGCATTACTTTGACTTTTACTTTATATTTTTAAATTAGCAGATGCTTTAAAAATCATTTAGAAAAGATAAATTACTTTTCTATTCTTTGTAAGAAATTAAATGATATATATTCTCTTCAATTTTAAATCGTGAAGTTTTTTTTTAATGATTTTTGAATTCTTGACAGGTTGAAACACCAAATTTATATATGTTTCATCAAAAAAAAATACAATTACATGTATACATAGAAAGAAAATTATTTTTCTTCACTTGTCTACAAAATCAAATGCCGCTTTCTCCACATGATTTTACATTCAAGAAAGATAAAAATAATATTAATTATTAAAGTATCCTTATATATTTTGTAAGGAAATTTTCTTGAAAAAAAAAGAAAGAAAATAATACTTTTACATTATTATGATATGGTATTACTTGGCATATATTGATGACAAAAGGATGATTGATGAGTTTTTATTTTTTTTCTAACCTATTTATATGTTTTCTTAAAAATAAATAAATTTTGCAAGTGTTAACACCCATTTTTGGCACACCCTCATGGACCAATAGGGAGTGCCACATATCAGCACTACGCACTTAATAATGATGAAATTGTACCCATACTCGATGATATCTTTTGTCGTTTATCCTTCAATGATACGTCACATACTAAAAGTAGAATAGTGCAGAATCATACACATATCTCTAGGAAAGACGAAGTGATGAATGACATGTAATCTTAATCCATGTGGCACATGCAATCGAGGGAGCGTAATCGACAAATCTAAAAAAGACCCACCGAAGCAAGGATCTTATGACAAAATAGGATATACTTGGTACGGTTGTCTCTCACAATCTTTTCAAAATAGGATATTTTTCAAAAGACGATTGGATCTTTTCATAGCAATTACAAATATTCAAGAATTAGACTAACATCAAAACAAATAGGAACTAATGGATGGGGTGTATAAGATCCACAGATCCTACCACCGAATACCTCCTAAGAATATTAACACGTACACACTTGTGTTTGGTGAATTCGGCCCTATAGACGAACCTATACAAGTTTGAGTCAAAAACTCTATACCTATTTCTACACAATGAGAAAGTGTGTTGACTCTTAGATCAACAAGTTACTTATTGGATCGAGCTCCTTTTTGTAGCGCCTTGCTTAAGATACTTGATCGATATTCTCTCATGCTTAATTCAGCTTCCTAATCATTGATGTCAATGTTTTAGCACTTACGATCAATTATCTTGTATATGATACCTGATGAGGTGACCAAGGTTGTGGAGGGACGGTGTAATCTCCTACAACTAACAGATAATTAATTTCTAAAAGGGATACACCTAGATGGGTGTTATAGTGAATTTAGACAAGGGTTTGACTATTAATTCATGTATAATCTCTAGAACAAGGTGGAGATTAAGTTCATTTTCATCATGGAGATTGGAATCCTTGTTATAATGATAAAACTTGAAAAGATGATTTAAATCTTTTTTATTTATAGGCTTAGGATGATGCATATGAGTGAGGAATCACCTAAACTTCTATTGCACTAAAAACTCATCCAAATGCCCAATAACTGAATATCTATTTTATAGAGTTCGTATTGCAACAGCTATAAAATGACTTTTTCAATAGGATAGAAAGTCCTTTAATAGGATCAACCTGACTCTCAATCCTATTGAGAAATTTTAGGGATTTTTTGTTTAATTATTGGATTGTTTCTTTGATCGTATCGAGCAGTTATTCGATTCCATCAAAACCCATCGACAACCTGTCAATATAATCGGGAACCATTTAAAAACTATTGTTTTGGGTTATATGATTTACAATAGCTTTGCACCTCTTTTAACTTATATTATCGTGTTCCAATTTAACTCATAAGGCTTTGTAATGATCAACTAAGGATTTACCTAATAAATTTAAGTTCACTTAGAGGCTAAGTTGTTTTGGATCTAATGATAGGGTCACAAAGGCACATAAATTTACCCATTCATCACTCATTGATGCATCTTGTCCTCTTGTATCTTTCAGTCTTTACTTCCAAAGGCTTAACCAACTTACTGGCAGACGGACTCACTTAATTGACAAATAGGTGCATAAATAAGTGCACTAACAAAAATATACATTTGATTCTCTCCATAATAGTGTGATTCATCTTTTTTGACACTATTGTGTTGTGAGGTCTTGGAAATGGATTGCTCATGTTAAATTCAGTGACCTTTATAATACTATTTAAATGGTCCAATATATTCGTCAACATTATCTATGCATATACACTTCAATGATTAACATGTTTCCCTTTCCACCATAGCATGAAAATGGTTAAACACGTCCAAAATTTGGTCTTTAGTCTTTAAAGCATATACCCACACCTTTTTAAAAACATCATCAATGAAGGTAACAAAGTAAGAAGCGCCATCTAGAGTTTTCACTTTTATAGGACTATGAACATCAGAATAAAATAATTCCAAAACATTTTTTTTCTTTTTTCAGGTGAAATTTTATGAAATGAAACTCTACGTTGTTTTCCAACCAAGTAATGGACGCAACTATTTAAAAGCGTACCTTTTATATCAGAAATGAGTTGCTTCTCAGCGAGGATTTGTAAGCCCTTTTCGCTCATGTGACCCAATCACTTGTACCATAGATCAATAAAAGAATTATTCTCTATTGTGTTCCCATCATCCTTGCATAATTATGCTCGTGTCTTATAAAAAGTGCAACATCCCTTGCCTCTTGCCACTACTAGAGAGCCTTTTGTATACTTCTAGCCTTCTACTGTCTGCCACCAAAATGATTGTTGTAGCCTTTTTCATCTAATCTTCCCATGTAAATTAAATTGAAGTGAAAATCCGGTATATGTCTCACATCCTTAAGAACCAACATACAACAAACATTAATCTTAACATGTACGTCACCTATCCCCACAAATTTTGAAGAATCATTGTTACCCATCCTTACAAAACGAAAGTCCATTGACTTATAAGATGTGAAGAGGTCTTTGCGATGAGTGATGTGATATGAAGCATCGATGTCAACGACCCAAAGTGTATCTTGACAAGTAAGATTGAGACATGCCCGTCTATAACTCGAGAAGATAATAACATCGTCGTCTAAGATAATCATAGTTGGGTTATTCTCTTCTTACTTTACCTTCTTTTTTTTTTTTTTGTATTCTCCTCCTTTTTCGGCTTTGGGCCCTCATTTTGGTAGTAGTTTAGCCTACCGCAATTATAATAATTAACATCATTTCTTGACTTGGATTTGTCCATTGACTTCTCATGGTGGTGAGGTTTTCTACTTTTGTTTCTCCCACAATTTTTTGTGACAAGTGCTTCTGATTAAGTGAAACTTGATGATTTTCTTCTTGTTTCCTCATCCAACAAGCTTCTTGACGCAGGGATGAACGTGATGAGGTCGATCACCGTCTTCCTCAAGGATAACTACTCCGAATCCACAGAGCTTCTCTGAACTCCTCACAGAGACTTCTTGAATCCACGAGGAAAGAAAGCAAGAAAATTGGAATAAATTCTAATCAAATTCAAAATTGATTAATGAATCAATAAAAATGAGTTCACAACTCTTTAAATAAGGGAACCAAGCATTAGAAAAGAAATCAGAATCAAACTACAACTAAAACTCCTAGAATCCGCAACTTACTATAAATAGTAAACTTACTATTTATAGACTACTAGTGTGCAAGGTTTTCAGCCAAAAATGGTAAGTGTCCTATTTGGCTTCACCAAACGGTTCTCCTAATTATCCTAAGCACTTTTCATGTTGGACACAACTCCTAAAGCCCAACGGATGAAGGGCTATAATCAAACTAAAACTTACTATTTATATCAAAAACGAAAATAAAACAGGGAAACGACCGTCGATCAGGGGACTTTTCACAAATTCGGGCTGCGCAATCTAGCATAGCTGGGTTGGTTGTCTAAAGTAGCTTGTTCTACCCCAAAATCATATATTTTACGTCAGATAACTCATTCTGGATTGCGAGATACATCCGATCTAAGGTCCAATGGTCTGGATCACTTCTGTCGTCGACCGGGCCTTTTCTGATCCATCTTAGCCATGAAACTACCCGCGACCCGCTCTACATCAGTCCCCTCCACTTCAAAAGAACTCATCCTCAAGTTCACATCCTGTTTTGGTTCATGATACTCGGTCAGGTACGTGACGTTGAAAGTCCGTGAGACGTCATGTCATCTGGAAGATCAACAACATAAGCGTTGTCATTGATCTTTCAAATGATTGAGATGAGTCCAATCTTCTTAATTTTCAACTTGTTGTACATCCCGGTCAGAAATCTCTTTTTACGCAGATGGACCATAACGCGGTCGCCCACCTCGAACACCTTTTGTCGCTGGTGCTTGTCCTCTTGTTCCTTATACTTCTCGTTCGAGGCATGTAACTTGACCTGCACTTCTGCATGGATGCCCATGATCTTATCTGTCATATGTTCTGCTACAATGCTCGTGTTTGGGTGCTTGGGCAGAAGGACCAAGTCAAGTGTGTGGCGAGGCACTCGTCCGTAGATAATCTGGAACGACAATTTTCCTGTCGAACGGTTCACCATGTTGTTGAATGCAAACTCTGCTTGAGACAAGGCCAAGTCCTACTGCTTCGGCTTTTTTCCTACAATACTGCGGAGGAGATTTCCCAACGTGCGATTCACAACTTTAGTCTGCCCATCAATCTATGGGTGGTAAGCACTGCTGAATTAAAGTCGTGATCGAATCGAGTCCACAAAGTCCGTCAAAAGTAGCTAATAAACTTCGTGTCACTATCAAAAGTAATGGTCTTGGGGATCATGTGTAGTCGTATGACCTTCCTAAAGAATAGATTCATCATGCGTATTGCATTAAGGGTCTTTTTACATGGGATAAAGTGCGTCATCTTGGAAAAACGATTGACCATCACGAACATCGAATCCATGCCGCGTTGTGTTCGTAGGAGACCAAGTACGAAGTTTATTAATAAATCCTCCTAGGGACCATCAGACACGGTAACAGGGTGTAGAGGCCCGTATTCTGAGATTGCCCCTTGGAGGTCTGACAAATATGACAACGTTGTACTGCTCTTCCCACATCACGTACTAATTGCGTCCAGTAATATCGCTATTTCACAAGAGCTCACGTCTTGTCTTGCCTAAAGTGTCCACCGAGGCCACCTCCATATAGCTCCTGAATAATCTGCTCCCTCAGAGAACTTTGGGGGATGCACAATTGATTCCCTTTGAAGAGAAAATTATCTTGTATATGAAGGTTATTGGGGTGACCTTATTGACACTTTATCTAAGAACCTTTGAAGTCCTCATCCTCGGCATACAGCTCCTTGAGACAGTCGAAGTCGACCACCCCGTTGCTCATCGTAACAAGTAGTGATGCACGACGGCCAAGTGCATCAGCCACCTTGTTCTACTGTCCTAACTTGTGCTTCAGAACGAACATAAATTTTTGTAAAAACGCAATCCATCTAGCATGCACACGTTCACGTTAGTCTGACTATTAATAAACTTTAATACTTAATGATCAGTGTATATAATAAACTTCCTTTGAATCAGATAATGCCGCCAATGTCCCGATGCTTGAACAACTGTGTATAACTCAAGCTCATAAGTTAAACACTTCTTTCGGGCTTCGCTGAGCTTCTCGCTGTAGAAGGCTACCGGCCCGCCTTCCTGTTATAATACTCCCCCAATTCCGACGTACGAAGCGTCGCACTCAACCTCAAATAATTTGTCAAAATTAGAAAGCACCAAGACTGGTGTTGTAGGCAAACGATGCTTGATCTCGTGAAAACTCTTATCAGCTTTATCGGTCTACTGGAACGGTCCCTTTTTCATGCAATCTGTTATAAGCACGACTATGGTGCTAAAATTTTACACAAATCTACGATAGAAAGTTACCAACCTGTGAAAACTCCTCACCTCATAAATAATTATCAGAATCGGCCATTCCTTAATAGCTCACACCTTTTCATCGTCCACCCGAATGCCTGTGGACGTTACAAGAAATCCTACAAACAACAGGCTGTCAGTTAAAAAACTACACTTTTTTAAGTTGAGGTACAACTTGTTATCTTACAGGACCTGCAGCACATGTCTGAGATGTTTCTTGTGCTCCGCCTCATCTGGATATATATCAATATGTCATCAAAATATACTACCACAAATTGGCCAATGAACGGTTTTAGAGCTTGATTCATCAAACGCATAAAAGTACTTGGTGTGTTTGAGAGGCCAAATGGCATGACCAGCCACTCATACAACCCTTCCTTTATCTTGAATACCGTTTTTCACTCATCACCGGGTCGGATACGAATCTGATAGTACCTGCTCCTTAGATCTAGTTTAGAGAACACCTTAGCCCCTCTTAGCATATCGAGCATGTCGTCCAACCATGGTATTGCGAACCAATATTTGATAGTAGTTTTGTTGATTGCTCGGCAGTAGATACACATGCGCCAGCTTCTATCTTTTTTTGTTGTTAATAATACTAGTACAACACATGGTCTCATGCTCTCTCTCAATAGACCCTTACGGATCAATTCTTTCACTTGCCCCTGAAGTATCTCACACTCCTTCGGACTCATCCGATAATGAGGGAGGTTGGGCAGGCTAGCTCCAGGGATGAGGTCTATGTGATGTTTGATGTCCCTCATGGAGGGTAATCCATCAGGTAAATCTTCAGGCCAGACTTCTTTGAAATTCGTTTAGCAACAGTCTTAAACTTGAAGGGATGTTTGAGGATTCATTTTCCTCGTCCTCCACTACTACGGCGTATACCTCACCGGTTTCCTTATTCCTCCATGAAATCCTGAATGGTTAAGAGGAAACTTCCTTCCACTTTAAAGGCTTCAGGGTGGTTCTCTGGTGTCATAGGGGTAATGATTATTTTTTGACTATCTTTTACGAATATGTAGACGTTGTCTCGTCCCCGATGGGTCGCATCACGGTTCGACTGTCAGGGTCAACTGAGTAGCATATGACAAGCTTCCATATCGACCACATCATAAAGTATTTGATCCTTATAATGTTTACCAATTGAAAACGAGATAGTGCATTATTTAATTACCTTAGTCTCATTCACATTTTTTATCCAACCAATTGAGTACGGGGAAGGATGTCTCGTTGTTGGTAGCTGCAACCTGTCCACCATCACCCTTGAGACGATGTTCTCACTGTTACCACTGCTCATGATCACATCATAGACCTTTCTATTGACAGTGGATCGAGTACGAAATATATTGTGTCGCCGTGGGTGTAATTCCGTTCATGGAGCTAGAGATTCGCCATGATCCTCGCCCGTCAATTCATCGTCACCTGATATTTCTTCAGTAGTTTGTTCATATTCATTAAAGCCATGATCTTCTTCTCTGGCCTCATCTTTAATGCCCCATTCGTTTATAGTCAAGTGTGCTACGGGACATTTAGAATAAGTATTTGATAAGTGGCCTGGTTGGCCACAGCGGTAACAATTGTTCGGCCTTGGCCGAGCATAAAGATTTGGAATCATACTCGAGCCCGCTATTGTGGGTGCTGCCTGTTGAGGTCCGAATGAGCCACTCCCTGTATCTCGATTTGCGGGTGGATGAGGTTGATGACATTCTCCTACTGAATATTTTTCTCGAGCCAGCACTGGATCCTGTGTGCGACCCGTCATGGGAGGTCGATTTGAAGGATATGGACGAACGGGAGCTCTTGCAAGTTGTGTTTCTGCCCTCCCCGTCAATTAAACTGCTTCATCCACGGTCCTAATTGGGTACATCTGAACTCGGTCCTAAATTGCCGGTCGCAACCCACATATAAATCGTACCACCTTATGTGACTCAGATTCTGACAGATCGTTTCGTGTAGCCAACCGCTAGAATTCTTCAATGTAATCTGTAACAGTTCGATTTCCTTGTTGGCAATTCTGATATTGCTGGAATAATATCCGCTCATAATCACTGAGGAGAAATCATGATCGAAGAAGATGTCTCATTTGAGGCCATGATGCGATGGGTGCCTTGTTTTAAAGGGCTCATGAGAGTTGTAATTGTTCCCACCATGCAGAAGCGCCATATATTAATTTAAACGCTATCAATTTTACCTTTTTATGATCTAACACGTCCATATAATCGAAATATCTCTCTACTTCAGCTAGCCAATCGAGAAAATCTTTTATACGTAATAAACAGTTAAAACTAAGAAATTCAGCCTTACCTCGATAGTCTCTTTCAACACGATTTAGATTATTGCCTTTATGGATTGGTTGTCGGGCAAATCCCTCATTAATGTCATCGTCGCTAGAACTTAAATCTTCTGGTGTAGCCCTACGGTTTACCACAGGTAGTGTTTTACGATAATCGCGGTTGTGTCGTATAGCAACCATAGGTGGTGGAGCATACATAGGTGGTGGAGCACCACTCAGGGCTCGGGGCAGAAGTAACGCATCCGCAAGACGATCGAGGGTTACCTGCAGCCCTTATATATTCAACTGACTCTCCCGATGGAAAACTTTCATTCTTTCCGAAAGATAACGAATCCCTATATCACTGTCCACAGGATTTTGATTCATACCTTCATTGTTTGTCATCGGTCCGAGGGGAAACCTCGCTCTGATACCAATTAACGCAGGGATGAACGTAATGAGGTCGATCATTATCTTTCTCAAGGATAACTACTCCGAAACCATGGAGCTTCTCTGAACTCCTCATAGAGACTTCTCGAATCCACAAGGAAAGAAAGCAAGAAAATAGGAATAAATTCTAATAAAATTTGAAATTGATTAATGAATCAATAAAAACAAGTTCCCAACCCTTTAAATAAGGGAACCAAGCAATAGGAAAGAAATCAGAATTAAACTACAACTAAAACTCCTAGAATCCGCGACTTACTATAAATAGCAAACTTACTATTTATAGACGGTCGTGATGTCTACTAGTGCGCAAGGTGTTCACTCCCCAAGTGCAGGGTTGTGATGTAGTAATAACTCGGTAAGACCGAGGTCGAATCCAAAGGGACTGAAACTCGTACGTTATCTAAAATTAAATAGAAATAGAACTAGACTAAGATGTACACTAAATCAAATAGAATTTAAGAAATAATGATAAAATATTTATCTAAAACTTAGGAGAAATCAAAGGAAAGGAAACTAGGGATTCAGAGGATCCACTTGTAGAGATCAGGGAGATCTTATGCCTGCTTCAAGAATCATAGAATTTACTGAACTGCCATTGATCTAGTTTTCAAAGAGATGAAAGGTATATGAATTAGAATGGATTCCATCACCAAACCATGTTCAGGAGACTATGACAAATAAAAAAATTAAACTAATTACCAACCAATCACATGTATGAAGGTTAGGAAGGGTACCGTCATCCGACCATGCCCAGGAGACTATGGTGAACAATAGGGTTTCCTGACGTCATAATGTAACATCCTAAAAATCGGGGGTCGAGTGTAAACTCCACTACCTAGTTCCAGAATATCACTTATGCAACATTTTCAATGATGGATGAATGTCGGCGGTAATAATGTATAAAACATGAAGTGGATTAAGCCAAAACAACATATCATACTCTAGAGACAGTTTAATTAGCAAGCGGAAGAATGTGATAGATATATAAAATATATAAGTGATTGTAAGTCTCCAGAGTGTGAACATGTTACCAGGTTAAACATACACATGTATACTCCAAAAATGATCAAAAAGAATATACATGAGTGCGAAAATAAAAGGTAAAATACCAAGTGTATTAGCATTCAATTAGTAACCCTGTAACCCCGTCAATCAGAACCTGCATATAGGAGGGATCCTCCTCATCATCATCAAGTCCGGCTCTGCTTCGCAAGCATCGCCATTATCTGAAACTAAAATAGGGACTGGTGGGTGTCCGGAACACCGTCCCGTAACGTGAGAGTGAGTGATCAACTCAGTGGAATCATATAGTAAAGGTTAACATGTTATCAAATCCATCACGCGATAATAGTAAAACAAGCAATCAAACATTCACAAACACTGTGATTAATGCAAGCATGAAATGACATGATGGATGCCCTCACCGACATACTCCCTCATGCGACACCATCTTACGTCCGAGACATGCTTTCTTCCCTCAGTGCTCCACATCTTCCATGCACATGCAGTGCGATATGAATATGAATACCGAGTTATTATTAGTCCTTTTCATACAGCATGATTGGGAAACTAGGGTACCTCCCTTATATCAATACCCAAACAATGATCCATTATAGGGTCGTCAGTCCTATCATATCTCATACGAAGTATGGATCTAGGTCGCTGCAAGGGCTGCCAGGGCTGTTGCACGGCTCCCCCATCACCTTATCAATACAGGCCTAGTTTATATCCTTAAGACTGCATCAGGACTCGTCGCCCCCATGCAGTGTTAGGATAAACTCAAGGTCACTACAAAGGGCTGCCAGGGCTGTTGCTCGCACTCGTTACTCCACTCCCCCATCACCTTATCAATATAGGCCGACAGCAAGAATATAGTGTCCCATACCACCACAATATGCTCAGAGTAGGGTGCTCACTGGTCACTATGGGGAGGTTTGTGGCCCCAGCGTAGGCCGACATCTCGACCACGGTGTCCCATACCACCATGCCCCGCTCATGAGTCTTAGGGGATCTAGGTACCAAGGTTAGAGGAGCTTTCCAATGGTAAGTTCAGTACTCTAGGTTCAAGCAGTTATGACGAATACAAGGTGAATATACAATGGTCAGTCGGGTTACTTGATGAGTCTGACTAGCACGAGCGCACGTTGAATCGACCGACATGAAGTGCACAAGCACTTCGTGTGGCCTAACCACTGTCGACGACTCTAGTACGACTCGGGTTCGTCATACACATCCTTCGTGGCGAATAGAATCCAACCACGAATTCTAAACTATTACCGACTGCTTGGACTAGAGTATAGCCCCAAGTACATGTAATCTAAATCAATAATCATATGAGGGAGACAATTGAAATATAAGAAATTTCAGCATGTTATCAGTATATTATAACATACATCATAAGCAGTTAACCATACACGAGTACTTCACACATAAGGTAATCAATTGAAATACAACAATCATGGAGGAATCATGTACATCATCAAATTAGTTGAGAATCTAGTCTCAACGTTAATCTACAACACCATTTACTCAATACTTATTAATACGTACATTTATACAAACACCTAGACTACTCAACTCCAACGTACTTGACGTATGTTGATTTCGATATATGATATGACAAATCCTTATATTAAGGAATTGTCTAATACACAACAATCATGTTCTTACATTTAAAACATATAACAGGCATAAATCATCTTGATTTAGGCCTTTCAACAAACACTTGGTCTACACACATTAGTCTATATAGTATGTGTCGGTCAATACGTGCATTAGGGCGAATCTCTTCGCCAAACAGATCATATACACATAACCAACATAGGTACATGACAAATACTCATGGCAATCATATCGGCAAAATACGTACGTGTATAGTATTTCCTATAAATACCTAAAATACCCTAAATCTCATATTCTTCGTACGTATTCTAAATGAAAAACGGACAGCATGTTATACATGTCAAACAACATCCTTATCAGCAATTTACCATTAAACGACATTGAAAGCTTTGAAAAATGATAACCAAAGCGTCTAAAATCCGCACCTTAAGCCGTAGGAGCATAATGAATCGAATAGAAACTTCTACGCTTTGTCAACACCTGTATGACGACCTATAGCACAAGATACATCAACTACGTCGCTACATGTATCGAAGGAATCCCTAAATCAGGTTGAGGTTAGGGTTTACTTACCTAGAACGAAGTTGGAATCGCCAGAATAGCGATGTAGGTGGATGGCTTTGGCATTTGGAGCAGCAGGGAAGAATCCCTGGAAGAATCATCAGCTTCTCCCTCACTTTCTCTCTCTTTTCTCTCCTCTCTCCTAGGGTTTTCCCCAAATTCGTATGGGTTAGAAGGCTAAGGGTTTAAGGCCCTTTTACAAGCCCAAACATAACCAAAACAGACTCCAAGTCAAGGTCTACTTGGGTTATAGCCAAATCGGGTCTTTCCCAGTTCAAAAGAGCGTTTCTGGAGGTCCCCTGACCAAATGCGGTCTGACTTAAGCTCATGGATATTGGATCCTGATCACATTAAGTTTTCAGTCCGGTAGTGTTCCCAGATCGCATGTGGCGGACCAGTTTCAGTTCAGCGGTCACGGAGACTCGATCATGGATTCCAAGTACACTGACCTAAGTGGGAAATGTTCCCTGATCCGAGGGTGTATTTGGGTCAGATTTCAATGGTCAGAACGCTTAAAAAATGTCGCGCAAGCGACATGTGCCAGATTTATTTAAATTGAATTAATTTTCTAAATATTTTTCTTTTCTCACTCTCTTCACTTCAGACTCAGTAAAATGGTCTCAGGATATCGGCTGGGCTTGATTTTCGAAACGATTGTCAAGTCTAACCAAGCGGTCATAATGGTCTGAGATTGTAGATATCGGACCTTCGACGTGCGGTCTAGATCCAATACAAAGTTTCAAAGGGTTCCTGAGAGCAACTGAGTTTAGAGTTGGATCCTAGGTTTCAGGGTAACGTAGCGTCAATAATTCTATAGGTTTTGGGTCTTACAGATTGTATTTAAAGTGGTTGGTGATAATTTTACAAGAAATTTAGTATAGCGCTAGCTAATTCACGTTAAATTTCTAAAGAATTAGGTTCTGAATGATTTATTTGGCTTTGGAATTGGGTTCTGAGAGGTTACCAAAGTGCTATGGTTGACTCATTGCCTAAGGACGTCTAACCCCAGGTTGGCAAAAATTTCAGGTGTTACAATCTATCCCCCTTAAAACATAATTTCGTCTCCGAAATTGGCTAAGGGTAATGAGTCCCTAGAGAGACTTTAGTATTGACATCCTAAGGAAAGTTCAAATCTTACTTAATGACTTAACCTTACGTATAACCTAAATCAACTTCTTTGATTCTGGACTAGTGGGAAAGATGGCTAACCACGCTTCCGCTGCGCTACTCTAATTCAACAGTTGTATTAGCTAATCCTAACTAAATTGGGCTCAATACGTTCTACCCCCCTTAAAACTTAGTTCCACTTAAGGTTCAAGAATCTATTTCTCGATCCGTATATCGGAACGAGGTGTAACTTAGGGCTTATCCTTGACATGAAATGGGAAATAACTTCTTACTACCTTAGTCTTCTTTTGCTAATGATGCGTTCTATGACATTGATACCTATGGTTGTAGAAAGAAACCTAATCTCTATTGTGATTGAGTTCAGGGGAAGGTGTGAGTTTGCGACAAGATGTCTAATCTCTATTGGTTATATGTCTTCAACCTTTTCCAAAGGTAAAGCAATAACTTTTGGTTATAAATGGTCGAGGCAACATAGAAGAAAAGTCGTGTAGTGGGTCTGCGTCGGATACATAGACTTTCTGCCTAGACTCTGATAGAAAATTCTTTGTATCATTTCTTAATCCTAGTCGATCCCGATCTTTTGCTTGATCAGAGCATTGAATTTATTGGTAACTACCAGGATTGAAAAGTTAATTCAAACCGCGAATACTTCGTTTATATATACAATTCCTTTACTCCGCATTCCCGAATGTAATAAGCCCTTGGGGAAGGTAATTCTAAGGAGCGTGTTGGTTTATTCTAAGTTCAATCTTAGGGATGTATAAGTTTTTCCTGAGAGTGAATGATTCTAAGTTAAAACAACATTCTTAAGGGTTATAACAGAAGTCTATAACTATTAAGGGGATCTATCGAAGGAATGAGGTTCTACTCCAACCAAATCTAACCTACTATTCTTTAGCATATACAGGCTTTACACTGCTTAATTCAACTAGTAACCTAGTCTGTAACACTAGCTGTAATCTAAAATCTAGGCTCATATGCTAAATGGTTTCATACCATTTCTACTACAGGGAATTGTTCTATCACTTAGGGTCAAGATTGTCTAAATGGAATTGGATTCCCTATATCGTCAGATCTTTCAAATCTAGGAGTACTAACTCTAAGTCTAAAACTCCAAGGGCATAGGTGGCCAGTGGTCTCAAGTTGTGTTAACTGGGACCGCATTACTAATATCATGTCGGGATTGGGAGTGGCATGCTTGGTAGGAGGGTGGGGTGGGATAAAAAAAAATTAATTTTGTAAGCTTAATCCCGGGATTTACTTTTAATCATATACATTCCAAACATGGTAGTGAAAACAATAGGATACACCCAATCTAGGGACAATATCTTACAGCAAACGAAACGGCATGCACTTCATTTAACAAAATTTGTCACAATATATGGAATAAAGTTACACATGCATTATGACAGGAACGACTGCGGCTATGCTAAACCCAAACTACTAAACAAAAACACATTTTCTACCTATGACATCACTAGACCCAACAGCAACAAAACACAGAAATCCTTAAAATAATAATCAAACAATCTACAGGACAATGGCATAGATGCCTAATTCTACCAAAGTACTTCTACCATGGTCCCAACTTACCTTCTTTAACACTGTCTAGTTTAATACTGTCCGTTGCCCATTAGAGCTCTATCGGCCATGTATTCTCAATACTCCTCAAGCAAAGAAAATGGAGAAAAAGGCTAAAATATCCCCTATAAAGGCCATGAAAAATGGAGAAAAATGAGAGAAATGACTGACCTAGTGGGCTGCTACGAATCTAGGTCCTATAGAGGAGTGAAACAGGCCTCAAAAGGCTGGGATTGCAAAGGGAAAAGGGTGAGATGGGTTGGTTTTGAAGCTCACACGATTTCTAGCCTCAAATGGAGGATGAGAGAGCTCCAACGGACGAGAATGGAGAGAGAGGGGAGAGTGTATGGCTGTGAACGATGGATTGGCGTCGGTTGTAGCAGAAAATGGGAATGGGAGTGATTTGAAACGGTATTTGAGAGGGAAGACAGCAAAAACGTGAGAAAGGAAGAGCTTGGAAGGGGTTTTTATGAAGGAGGTAGGGGATTGGAGGTGTTTTAAGGTGCGGCCCACCTACCAGGGGGTTACCCTAACCCCCAAACCTCGTCGGCCCGACAGCCTGGCCGAGTGGGGCCCATTGTACGGCGAAGCCTTACCGACCATCTTCACTTTCGGCGATGCCCCACCATTTGGGCGGGGTCCCCCTACCCTAGGGGTCCCAAATGTATGTGGGTCCCATCCTGGATCATTGTATATTAGCGTGAGTAGGCCCACGACTCCGTTTCAACCTATTTCGGGTCATTTCGGGTGTCAACAGCTACATATTCGCATTTAGCGACTTCTAACAGCTGGGATTAGGTCCAGAGAGGTCTAGACCCGTCCCCACACGAACTAGAAGTGGTCCGGGGTCGTTTCATGCGACCACGGATGCACACAGACTCGATCAAAACGATCAATTTGAGTGAACTTCGCCAATTGGCAAGACTGGGACCTTATGAGTGTTTCTATGTTTTTCTTACACCCACCTAAGTCAAAGGGCGACAACGTACGTCGCGTGTCCATAACCCAGGTCCGGTTTAATCCAAATCATGCTCTGATACCATCTGTAACATCCTAAAAATCGGGGGTCGAGCGTAAACTCTACTCCCGAATTTCAGAACATCACTTATGCAACATTTTCAATGATGGAAGAATGTCGGCGGTAATAGTGCATAAAACATGAAGTGGATTAAGCCAAAACAGCATATTATACTCCAGAGACAGTTAAATTAGCAAGCGAAAGAATGTGATAGATATATAAAATATATAAGTGATTGTAAGTCTCCAGAGTGTGAACATGTTACCAGGTTAAACATACACATGTATACTCCAAAAATGATCAAAAAAAATATACATGAGTGCGAAAATAAAAGGCAAAATACTAAGTGTATTGGCATCTAATCAGTAACCCTGTAATCTCGTCAATCAGAACCTGTATATAGGAGAGATCCTCCTCCTCATCATCAAGTCCAGCTCTGCTTCGCAAGCATCGTCATCATCTGAAACTAAAATAGGGACTGGTGGGTGTCCGGAACACCGTCCCGTAACGTAGGAGTGAGTGATCAACTCAGTGGAATCATGGAGCAAAGGTTAACATGTTATCAAATCCATCACGCGATAATGGTAAAGTAAGCAATCAAACATTTCTAAACACTGTGATTAATGCAAGCATGAAATGACATGATGGATGCCCTCACCGACATACTCCCTCATGCGACATCATCTTACTTCCGCGGCATGCTTTCTTCCCTCAGTACTCCACATCTTCAAGGCACATGCAGTGCGATATGAATATGATTACCGAGTTATTATTAGTCCTTTTCATACGGTAGGATTGGAAAATTAGGGTACCTTCCTTATATCAATACCCAAACAATGATCCATTCTAGGGTCGTCAGTCATATCATATTTCATACGAAGTATGGATCTAGGTCACTGCAAGGGCCGCCAGGGCTGTTGCACGGCTCCCCCATCACCTTATCAATACAGGCCTAGTTTATATCCTTAAGACTGCATCAGGATTCGTCGCCCTCATGCGGTGTCAAGATAAACTCAAGGTTACTACAAAGGGCTGTCATGGCTGTTGCTCGTACTCGTTGCTCCACTCCCCCATCACCTTATCAATGTAGGAAGACAACAAGAATATAGTATCCCATACCACCATAAGCTGCTCAGAATAGGGTGCTCACTGGTCACTACGAGGAGGTTTGTGGCCCCAGCGTAGGCCGACAGCTCGACCACGGTGTCCCATACCACCATGCCCGGCTCATGAGTCTTAGGGGATCGAGGTACCAAGGTTAGAGGGGCTTTCCAATGGTAAGTTCGGTACCCTAGGTTCAAGCAGTTATGACGAATACAAGGTGAATATACAATGGTCAGTCGGGTTACTTGATGAGTCCGACTAGCACGAGCGCACGTTGAATCGACCAAAATGAAGTGCACAAGCACTTCGTGTGGCCTAACCACTGCCGACGACTCTAGTACGACTCAGGTTCGTCATACACATCCTTCGTGGTGAATAGAATCCAACCACGAATTCTAAACTGTTACTGACTGCCTGGACTAGAGTATAGCCCCAAGCACATATAATCTAAATCAATAATCATATGAGGGAGACAGAATTGAAATACAAGAAATTCCAGCATGTTATCAGCATATTATAACATACATCATAAGCAGTTAACCATACACGAGTACTTCACACATAAGGTAATCAATTGAAATACAACAAGCATGGAGGAATCATGCACATCATCAAATTAATTGAAAATCCAGTTTCAACGCTAGTCTACAGCACGATTTACTCAATACTTACTAATACGTACATTTATACAAACACCTAGACTACTCAACTCCAACGTACTTGACGTATGTTGATTTCGACATATGATATGACAAATCCTTATATCAAGGAGTTGTCTAATACACAACAATCATGTTCTTACATTCAAAACGTATAGCAGGCATAAATCATCTTGATTTAGGCCTTTCAACAAACACTTAGTCTACACACATTAGTCTACATAGCATATGTCGGTCAATACGTGCATTAGGGCGAATCTCTTCGCCAAACAGATCATACACACATAACTAACATAGGTACACGATAAATACTCATGGCAATCATATCGACAAAATACGTACGTATACAGTATTTCCTACAAATACCTAAAATACCATAAATCTCATATTCTTCGTACGTATTCGAAATGAAAAATGGACAGCATGTTCTACATGTCAAACAATATCCTTATCAGCAATTTACCATTAAACGACATTGAAAGCTTTGAAAAATGATAACCAAAGCGTCTAAAATCCGCACCTTAAGCCGTAGGAGCACAATGAATCGAATAGAAACTTCTACGCTTCGTCAACACCTGTATGATGACCTATAGCACAAGATACATCAACTACGTCGCTACATGTATCGAAGGAATCCCTAAATCAGGTTGAGGTTAGGGTTTACTTACCTAGAACAAAGTTGGAATCGCCAGAATAGCGATGTAGGTGGATTGACTTTGGCATTTGGAGCAGCAGAGAAGAATCCCTAGAAGAATCACCAGCTTCTCCCTCACTTTCTCTCTCTTTTCTCTCCTCTCTCGTAGGGTTTTCTCCAAATTCGTATGGGTTAGAAGGCTAAGGGTTTAAGGCCCTTTTATAAGTCTAAACATAACCAAAACAGACTCCAAGTCAAGGTCTACTTGGGTTATAGCCAAATCGGATCTTTTTCGCTCCAAAAGAACGTTTCTAGAGGTCCCCTGACCAAATGCGGTCGGACTTAAGCTCATGGATATTGGATCCTGATCACATTAAGTTTTCAGTCCTGTAGTATTTCCAGATCGCATGTGGCGGACCAGTTTCAGTTCAACGGTCACGGAGACTCGATTAGGGATTCCAAGTACACTGACCTGAGTGGAAAATGTTCCTTGATCCGAGGGTGTATTTGGGTCAAATTCCGACGGTTAGAACGCTTAAAAAATGTCGCGCAAGCGACATGTGCCAGATTTATTTAAATTGAATTAATTTTCTAAATATTTTTCTTTTCTCACTCTCTTCACTCCGGACTTAGTAAAATGGTCTCAGGATATCGGTTGGGCTTGATTTTCGAAACGATTGTCAAGTCCAACCAAGCGGTCATAATGGTTTGAGATTATAGATATCGGACCTTCGACGTGAGCTTTAGATCTAATACAAAGTTTCAAAGGGTTCCTGAGACAAACTGGGTTTAGAGTTGGATCCTAGGTTTTAGGGTAACGTAGCGTCAATGATTCTATAGGTTTTGGGTCTTACAGATCTATTTAAAGTGGTTGGTGCTAATTTTGCAGGAAATCTAGTGTAGCGCTGGCTAATTCACGTTAAATTTCTAAAGAATTAGGTTCTAAATGATTTATTTGGCTTTGGAATTGGGTTCTGAGAGGTTACCAAAGTGCTATGGTTGACCCATTGCCTAAGGACGTCTAACCCCAGGTTGGCAAAAATCCAGGGTGTTACACATAAACATAAAGGAAAAGGAATACGTTCAAAGCCATTGCAGACCCATTATAATTTCAGTTACAACAGACCATTAAAGACTAAAAACATTCTCATTAATTAAACTAACATCAACATTAATTCAGTTCATAAATTAAACAAAAATTATAAAATAAACTCTCCCATCTCACTACAAGCTTCACCTCTTAGCCCTAGTTAAGAGGTTCAGCCCACTTTGATGAAGCTGGACATCTTAAACAAGTAAAATAAAATAAAATAAAAAGAAAATAAACAATTACTCTCTACTCTCTCTCCTGCCAATCCACGTCCAAGCCAAGATGAAGATCCGGTCATGAATCCTTCTCTCTTTCTCTCTCCCTTTTATAACGTCAGCAGGGTCGGTGGAGAGCTGCGGAAGTTTTACGCAGCAAGGAGGTCGGTCGGCTAGTAGAACCGACCTCTGTTCTTTCGCAGTGAGAAACGCACCAACAGGCTGCGTTTGGAATGAGATTGCCGTGCGAAATGAACACATTCGTTGGTTCTGACACCTTAGCTAGGGTTATGGCCACTTGTTGCAATATGTGAACGGTCCAGATTATCAAAAATATCAACGATAGTAGGCCACAGAGCCCCGAAAGTTTCGGTATTCACGTACATACGCCATTTGCACGTCATCGTGCTGACGTGTTCGGTAGGCCTCGCAGTGATGTTATTGATGAAATCCACCCCATCCATTAGCTTAGTCACGAAAAATTGGTCGGACATGACCGTTTTCGGATCAGCTTCTTGGTGGCCCATGGATGATTTCATTCCACCGTCCGTCCCTCTTTAACGGCTAAGATTTTCCTATAGCTTGCATGGGGTCAGACTGACACCTAGGCTGGGGTACAAGGACCCGTGGGCTCCTAATAAACGGCCCGGATCAGAACATTGCATCATGATGGTGACCCACAAGAAAAATTGCAAGCTCTGTTGCGGAATAGAGCTTTCACATTAACGCTATGACGTTTGGCGGACCTCGTAGTGATGTCAGCGGCGAAATCCAGTCCGTCCATTGGACTGCTCTCAAAAAATCATTAGGAAAGGACTGTTTTTGGGAATAAATCAGTGTGGTAGATAGGAGTTTCTCCTCCGCCGTCTGTCATGCGTTTAACGGCTGTTAACACACATCAGCTTGCCTGGGATAAAAAGGCCACCTTGGCGAGGTTGATACCCCCTCTCTGGACCCCTTGGACAGTCCAGATTCATGCTTTGAATGAGAGGTGGGCCCCACTGAAATTGTCCGTGCAGATGCTGGCGAAGAAGAAAAATAAATATTTCCGTTTTTGAAGATTACACGGTCAGCGGTTGCTGAAGATTCGGTGCACCTCTTATGCACGTGTACCCTCTACACATGCAATGTACATGTGGGGTCCATCATCATGTATCTTGGGAATCTGCTCCGTCCATCCACTTTTTCATATCACTTAATGCGTTGAGACCAAAATTGAAGCATTCCCAGATACCAAGCGGGCCCCAATTCATGATTTTATGGGCTGATCTGTCCGTTGGGCCACTTTTATAGGGATCCAATGGCTAAAATTTAACATATACGGTTAATTTATGGTCCTAAGGATATGTATAAAATTTCGAACCAATCGAATGGCGAGAACCATATGATCTTGCATTCTACACCAATTTCGGGCCACTTAAACTTCAGTTTCTCGATTTTCTCGGGTCTCTAGCATGTAAATTTGTCGATCTTAGTCTTTTGAGGTCCGTCCCATGTTTTGGTGAATTCTGAGTATTAAATCTCAGCTTTTAGCACTCTGTTTCGGTCCCAGCTCGCAAATACACTCTGTAACACAAACACGATTAAGTCGGGCCATTAAACAGTATCATGCTCATAAATTCAGGCAATAACTAAGGTCTAATATGCAATATTTGACCCTCAACACAAGGTTTTTGGCCAAAAATAGTAAGTGTCCTATTTGGCTTCACCAAACGGTTCTCCTAATTATCTTAAGCACTTTTCATGTTGGATAAAACTCCTAAAGCCCAACGGATGAAGGGCTATAATCAAACTAAAACTTACTATTTATAGTAAAAATAAAAATAAAATAGGAAAATGACCGTCGATCAGGAGTTTTTTCGCAAATCCGGACTGTGCAACTCAGCATAGATGGGTTGGTTGGCTAAAGTAGCTTATTCTATCCCAAAATCCTATATTTTACGTCAGATAACTCATTCCGGATTGCGAGATACGCCCGATCTAAGGTCCAACAGTCCGGATCACTTCTGTCGTCGACCGGGCCTTTTTTGATCCATCTTGGCCATGAAACTGTCTGCGACCCGCTCTACATCACTTCCCGTTACTTGACTTATGATAACAAACTCCATTTGGAGCAAAGTTACTTAGAGACACAGCCAAGGTCTCCCAATTGTCAGGCAAAGAACCAAGTAGTAAAAAAGCTTGCAAACTATCATCCAGCATCATTTCTGTAGAAGTGAGCTAATTCAAAATACTTTGAATTTTATTAAAGTGTTCCACAAATGAGCTTCCGTTTTTATACTTCAAATTCACAAGTTTCCTAATCAAGAAAGCCTCCTGTGGTCTTTCTCTCATACAATCATTTTAATTTCTTCCAAAGTGATTAGGCCAAAGTCTCTATAGACACATGATGAAAGACACCATCGCCGAACCATTATTGAATAAACCTAATGGCTTTCCAACCTAGTTTCTTCCGCTCATCATCGATCATATCTTTTGGTTTGGCGTCATTACCTTTAATGGGTGCGTACAAGTCATTGTAATACAATAAATCTTCCATTTTGTCTTTCCAAATCATTCAATAGTTTCCATTTAAACTAACCATTTGATTTGTGCTTGCCTTCGTAATTCATACATAAAATAATTATAATCAAACTTGGAGCTCTGATACACTTTTTGGGAAACCACACACCCTTCCCTTTTATATGCAAATCAATGAGATTAACAATACATGAAATTTAAAGGATTGAAATCACTTTTAACACAAACAAGCAAATCATCAAACATGTAAAATACAAGAGACATCAAGATTTTTTACATGAAAAACCTTCTGACGTGAAGGGAAAAGACATGAGATCTAGTTTAGTACAAGTTCAGTATAATCAAAATAATGGAAGTACAATCATAAAAGAAATATAAATTACAAGTAATATGAAAGAAATAAATTTCTTACAAACTAAGGATTGTAGAAACCCCCCAACATAACCCTTGGAGAAGACAATCAAAGAAACCAACATTGTGGATGGACTCTTACAAACCCTGATGTGAAGATTTCGTGGTAGAAGATTCTTAATCTTCTCCTTCTACAAAACCCTCTATTCTCATCTTTCTCATCTTTTTCTCTAAGAAAGAAAACCCCCAATGTTGCTACAAAACTCTCTCAAGGTAAAAACCATTTTTTCCCTCTTTTTAGTTGCTTGGCCAAAAGACCCTCACACACATGTAGGGTTGTACACGAGCCAAGCTAGCTTGAAAAGCTCGCTCGGCTTGATTTGGCTCGACTTGACTCGGCTTGAATGAAAATTTAAGACGAGTCAAGTTTTATATGATGTCGAGTTCGATCATAGTGGATCTTGACTCGACTCGAATTTGGCTCGGCTTGAAGCTCGAGGTCAACTCGAATATTTTATATTTATATATATATATAAAAAATTAAAAATAAAAATAAAACTTAAACACTACTTTATCCGTTCATCTTTTTCTTACCATTTTCCTTCCCTAACTCAACTTGTCGCGAGCTCCACAGTCTCTCTCTCTCTCTCTCTCTCTCTCTCTCTCTATAGCTTTATCTTATATATATATTGAATATTTGATTTGGGAGCTAGGTTGGGTTAGGTGGCTGGGTTGAATCGGATGTGGGTTTGGTTGGGTCAGGTTGGGAGCAGGCTCGTTTGACTTGAGGAAAGCTCACCTCATCTCGATCCACCAACTCGCCTCGAGCTCAACTCGAAAGGTTTGGCAAATAAGCCAAGCTCCAATGGTAAGCTTGAAGCTGAGCTCGAGCTTAATTAGAGCAAGGATGAGTCAAGCCAAACTTGGCCCACCTCCACTACTCGGCTCGATGTACCGCGCTACACACATGTGGCAATAAGAGGCTACTTAAGCCTACACATGTGGGTCCCATCTCTACACAAGGAGGGATCCCAACAGTGATATTAGTAGCTATTCATTTGGGGTGCAAATGAGTTCAGCCGAATTCAGGTAGGCCAAACCAAACCCATTTAAGAATCAAGTTAAAATTTTAAACTCAAACCCAATTCATTAAAATTCAGGAAGGTTCATGTCAAAAATGGCTAACTGATTTATTGAACAGGTCAAGTTTGGATTTTGGAAAACCTGTACCTGAATCATCTATTACATGGGTTTTAGTTGAGTTTGGAATGGGTATAGAAACTAAAATCAAGTTTTCACACAAATATTGTTCGAAATCATTTAATTGGTGATGTTTATCAATTTTGATGGCAAAAAATAAAATAACTATTTATTCAAATTCAATGGGTAAAATCAAATAAATAAAAAACTTCAATTAGTATGATTTTTAGTATATTGTCTATCAATAATGTGCTGCGATTTGCACAATCTGTCACAAATAGTGGACTAGTACCACCGTCTGAGAAAGGCAGTAAATCATTGTTGTGACTCAGTCCATCCAAAAAAGAAAAGAAAAGGACTCTGAGAACTACTTTTTCCGGAATCTGGGTTGGGTCGATTTTAGTACGGCCCAAATAGATCCCATTTAGAAACCAGTCCAAGCCTGGCAGGGTTAGTATTGACTCTGAAAGGACCTAAACCTAACCGATTTACTAATTTATGTCACACTGTTGAACCCATATTCATCCATGGCTCTAAATTTTGGAGTTAATTTAGAGCCAGACCCATTGTTGGGTCAGGTCCAATGACCTATGGGTCGACCTGACCCATTTGCACTTATGGTTTTAAGAGTCAGGTGTGACTCATCCGAGTCAACTCGAACTTGATTGGTTCCCTTCTAATTCATTACTGTTGTTGGACAACAAGAGGGGTGAACTCAAGGCGACCCATCCTGACTCATTCAAGTCATGTCGTCTCGGTCGATACAGCCAAGACTAGCAACTTGTCTTGTCGGGATGGGCCCACAGATAGCATTTCCTGACCTGCGAGATATGGCCCAATTTATTTGATAAAATAACAATAACAAAAACCCCTCCTACTCACAACCTTGTCACAGGAAGCCCTTTCAAGGCCACAATGTCTGTGTGACATCCACTCATCCATCAGGTTGGCAGGATCAAATTAGGACATAAACTCAAAAAAAAGTGGCAGATGCAAAACTCAAGTGAGCCACACCACAGGAAGGGATGGAAACCCCACCGTTAAAACCTTCCTGGGGCCCACCGTGATGTTTATATCCCATCCAACCCAATCATAAAGTGATTCCCACCAGGATGAAGGGAAAACAAAAACATCAGCCTAATCCAAACACAAAGTGACCCAACGTGTAAAATCTAAAACTTCAGTGGCCCCAAGGTGGTGTCAATGGTAGGCGATCAATCCCCAATTCTTCTTGTGGTGTGCCCCACTTGAGTTTTGAATCTACCTAATTTTTTAGCTCACATTCTAACATGACCTCTTGCAACAGATGGACTGAGTGGATGTCACACAGAAATCATGGTGAGCTAGAACTGGTAACAGGAGGCAACTCAATCTGACTCAACCCAGACACCCCCAACCATTCTAGTTCAACCCAAGACCAAGCTCCAAGTCTTTTAGCTATGTTTGCAACCCTACCGGCCCTGGGATCCAGAATATTTTTGGCACATGCTCCATCCGCAGTGGGCCTACCAATAAATGGTACAGATATCAAAATCATTAGGCCATGTATCCAATTAGGGCTCCTTTCAATCAGCTGAATGGTTTTCTTTTTCATGCGTCTGCAAATGCATTTGTTTTGCAAGAAACAATTGCCTCCAGTGGCCTCTTTAGTTACCCCATGAGCTAAATGCTCTCTATTCTCCGTCCACATACATGGGGCCCATGGTAAGGTAACCCAGACCATTGATCTGTCAGCGCTCATCTATCCAGACCATAACATCTTCCCTTTTTCTTAAGAATGTATTTTTAGTCCATTGATCAGAGGGTATGGACCATCCAATTACTATATTTAGGCAAGCCCTTGCATTTGTGGCCTGTCAAGTTGATGGTCTACATCAGCAACCCAGGGTCCCCGTCTGTCAAATTGGGCAAATCAAGATACCATCACAGATTCACATCTGGACCTTAAAAGTTACAAATTCAAGAGGAAGTACATAGGAGGGAAGCAAAGGGAATCAACTGAAAGTCCTAACTTGTGCAACACTCCAAGTTCGACCTTATTTCACTACTGAATTGTGGTGGTGCCAATCAGATTTTACTTGGTCTGAGCCAACCCAGGATGAGTCATATCTGAGTTGTCAATCCATGCTTGTGAACCTGTGGTGGGAATGGTTAGTGCTGACTTTTCAACTGCTCAGGAGAGCCTATTCAAAATCTGAATTTGCCAGGCCCAGGCCTAGCCCATTGCCAGCCTTACATGTCAGTTGGTTAACCTAGCCAATTAGGGCTGTCAACGGGCAGCAGCAAATGTAAACAGGTCTTACAACCCAAGCCCTGCAAATGTGAAGGGGCCTTGAATGAGAAATGCTTTAAAATTCAAGCCAATGGCAGGTCTGCTTGCTTTGTGTTTCTATGACATATTTCTTGGCGATTGACCAAATCACAAGGAATCCCAAACAAGCCGAAGAGTCAGAGCAAACCCTATTCTAGATAACCAGATGTATAAAATCTCATGCTTTCAACTATTGTTAGACCAAATGTAGCTTACAGTAACCTTTTCCATTTGGCTGTTGATGAATTGTGGATTCAAGAAGCCTTGGTAGATTCCTGTATTGTATGTTGTGCCTCCTGAAGCAGCTCGCAAGAGCTGGCCCAGAGTTTTTCGGCTAGTTTGGCATCGTAAGAAAGCGGGGAGGACTTCATTGTCCTACCTTTGCCTCCAAAGAAGTATTGTCCCGAGGCTTCCTGGAACATAGTACAAATGTAAGGAATGAGCTTGGAAAACACTCAAAAGGGAAGATCCAGTTCTGAACGCGTGTTATCCACATTTAGTCGTCAAGCATTCAATCTTCAAAATAATTCCATGTTCAACATGAATCCAACTGAAAATAAAAAACCAAAAAGAAAAGGCCGTACATGCATCATATATCTCAGCCAAAATTGGAACAATATGGGTCTCATGCATAGTTTAAAAACACGAAAACTTGACTCGACTCGATCTTCAGCCAGGCCGGGTTGACTCAAAGACTCAATTCAGCTCGACTGATATTTAATGATTAAACGATGAATTTAATTACACCAATAATGGAAACTTAAAATAGTGTGAATATAAAAATATGTAGTTTTAAATACAAACAGTGCTGGGTCAGCTAGTAAATGCTATTGCTCAGCTTGGTTGATGTCAAGAGCTCAACTCACAGAACCTGCACTTTTTTTTCTTTTTTTTTTTTTACTTAAAAAATCTTGACTCAAGCAATTGACTCTGTTCAAGTCATGCCGAGCCATGTCAAGACGACCAATTACGCTTGCCAACTCAATGACTCAAGCCGAGTCTGAACTGAGTCAAACTTCTTAGCGAGTTTCACAGTGACTCAGCTCAATTTCTGGCCAACTCAAGTTGAGGTCTCATGTTTGACAATGTCTATGACTTTAAAACTAGTTTTATCTTATGGATCTAAGGGTAAAATTGTAGGAGGTAATATTCTATTACTGAATCCTCTCTAATCTTAGGCTGGGGTGAATGTTCTGCGGAGTTCATTACTACACATAAACCCCTTTGAAAACAACAGGTTGACTAAATCCTAAGTGGAAATTTAGAAAATTGAATGGGATGAATTTGGGGAATTCCTTATTGTTGAGTTGTTTCTGTGTTAGAGTAAATTTGATTATTAAATTAAAATAAATCCCCCAATCTACAGTTTGATTCTATCCAGCTCTCTCACAATTTTATGACCCAATTCAATTTTCGGAACAATGAATGTAGGCACCAAAAGTGAAATGAACAAACTCAAGACAATGCTGAAGAAGGGTATGGCAGCACATTGAAGGTATACGACAAAAAACAATTGCAAGTTAGAAGAACAGAGCAAACTCACTCGTGGTGCAAGGGCTGCATCAATGATTGAATCAACTCCATTGTCAGGTGATTGCAGAATCCCCAGAGATTTCAGAGCAGTGAAAGCCAATTGAGAGACATGTCGAGGGACTTCTCGCATGATGGCGGTCTTGACTGCTCCAGGATCCGCAGCCCTGTGCAGTTCAGCAATGGAAATAGGAATACTTTACTCATGGGCATTCCTTGGCAGGAGCATAATGATAATCACTGCATCTACGTGGGCTCAGAAATACCTGAATTGGGGATAACGGCAATAACTTGCATGAGAGACAAATGAAAAATATTTCAATGTCAATGATGCATATTATGGTTGTTTCAGAAATCTGGATTTTCAAAAGTTTGCACGTAGCCTTAAAGATCCATTCCAAAACACTCACATGAAATAGAAGAAATAGAGAACTTGAAAGTTTTGGCAAGCCTCCCCAATTTGGAAAAACATAATATAAAAAAAATAAAATTGAGGATACATACATGACAGATATATGATGAGATGGATCCATCAAGAAAAGCTGTCGATGAAGCTCGTATGAGAATAACAGTAAGCAAACTGTAAAAAGAGAAGTAAAGCCACTGGTTAGATGCGAAGGATACAAAATTAGTGTAATTGCTTTCTCCTTTCACATGTATCAACTTACATTTGGAGTATTCATAAGTACGTGCAAATGGATAGCGTCCTGATTTTGAGAAACACTTGAGATATTTCCCAGACAATGTTTCCTCATCTACCTCTATCTGTGATACTGCAAAAGGAAGAAATAAAGTGACATAATTTTAAATTAATATAGGGGTCAGTTCTCCCATGAAGTTCACAAAAACCTTCCTTCCTACCTGTAATTTCCACAGCCAACTAGCGACTCTTTGACATCATTGACTGAGCCTGTAAACAGGTTGGGTCTGGGTCGAATGAGAGCCAGCTTGGATCCAAACTGATAGTTACTTGGATCTCAAGATCACCCATATTGGTCCCCAATTGAATTACCAAGTGCAGGTCCAAGTTAAATCAGGTCCACTAAATCATCAAGTTGACCACACCCATTGAGGGCCTTTGGTTTCTATGGCTGGCCACAGGTTCAAGTCGGCCAGTATCTGGCCCAATTGCAAATCAGATGCCAGGATCTCAAACCAGATCTGATTGGACCCCAAATGTTTTCTGAACCCACCCGTTCTCCCGTGTACTTGGGTTGACCCAACATATTGACAGCCCTGTTAGTCTCCTACATGCATTTCCAGCAATTTAGGGCCCATTAAGGACAAAACAAGCATTTACTTTGACTAAGATTTGAAAATTGTGGTATTGATAAAGCATTTATACACTATGGAAAATACTACTATGACTTGTGCAAATCATCGTACGCCATGACTCAACATCCCCACAATACACTTGGTACACACGTATGGTGATCATGGCTGTTGATGTGACAGGTCATCACATTAGTGGGTCATGACCTAAAAATTGCATTGATTGGAATGATCCAAAGTGCAATCTTTACATGTTGAAAATATGCATTTTTTTGGTCAACTTTTACAATTGTCCATTTGCAAGCCACTGATCAGACAACTTAGTGATCATGCTCACTGAACCAATGTCAAGATCACATTGGAAAATTGCCACATGTACAAAGGACATGGTAGGGACAGTGAGTCGTGATTTGGGTGAATCAAAGAGACATAGTACCATTGCTCCATAATAATCACAAGAAGCGACAACCTAAGGATGGGCTAGAAAGTGCTCACCACATCGATGAGTAAAAGATGTCACATTGACTATCCGAGATGGTGTGGAGCTGTTTTTTAGCATTGGTAAAAGAAGATTGGTCAGAGCAAACGCACCAATGTAATTTGTCTCCACCATCCTGGAGTGACAAACATTAGCACAAGGTCACAGATTTGTACAGAAAGATGTCTAATGTTACCATGTATTATCAAACCTGAAAAGTTTCATCTATAATTTTGAAGTACAAAAACAAGTCTCGGCCTCAGAGTAAACACAACAAAATCCAGACAACCCAATTTCCTAGCTAGTTCAACTGAGAAAAAGATAAAGAACAAATCAAATCTTTCTTTTTCTTTTTCTTTTTTTCCTTTTTTTGAGAATTAAAAAAGAAAAAAAAAACACTTTGTCAAAGAGAATGAGACAATAGGGAAAGAAATCTCAATACAAAGTCTAAACAGACGACAGCATCTTTTACCAAAGTTGTTTGAAATAAATAACTGAAAAGGTGAAGGCAATTTAAACAATTGAAATTTTGATGTGGGATCTAAACTCCATGACTATCTGAGATCCTTACTATCCATTAAATTCAAGAAATGCTGAAGGAGATCTGCAAACGGAAAGATTGAAGAGGCCATTAGCAGCATGCATGCTGCCGTGGCAGACAGGTGAGATCCTGTCCATTCATCAGGTTGGACCAGCCATGAACATGCCCCCTGGCCCAAAAATATGAGCTGTGTTCTTTTGGATATGATCCTTGCAATATTAGATGTTTCAAGAACCCATGTGACAAAAAGTAGAAGAAAACAGAAATAAATAATGCCAGCAAAACCCATCTGAAGAAGTACTTAGGATATACCATCATAATCTTACAGGAAAAAAAAGAGAGAGAATTACTGATCATATCCTTCAGTGGTGAATCTACATGATGTTGCCAATATCCCTGCATTGTTTATCAGGAGTTGGACAGAGGGATGCAGATTCGTATCTAGAAGCCATTGTTCAAGAGAACTTTTGAACGACAGCATAGACTGAAAGGATGACAAATCAACCTGAAATGCTTTCAGATGAACGTCTTCCTGTTGTTGCTTGATCTCTTGAATAGTCTGTTTCACAGGAAGGTGGAGACAAACGGGAAATGATTAGCATGGAGAGGCGATGGTAGGAAAGCAGAATGCATTGAACTCCAGCTCAGTACCTTAGACAGCAAATGAGACGACCGTCCAGCTGCAAGTCAAACACATAAAATGAACTTCATTTATATAGAAAAAGATGCTGGTAGACGAAGAGTCTCAGATGACTAGGACAAGTTTAATTCAGTTCATGCTATATTTCTTACTACATAAGAGTGTGTTTGATCGATATTTGGTGCAACTAAACACACCTAAGTCTTTCAATAAGAATTTTCAAATGTAAGGACATCAGAAGTAACCTAAGAGTAGTTGCAATCTGAGATAAAATGGAGGAGATCTGATTGAGATGGCCCGGCCATGTGTTACAAAGGCCAGAAATGGCCCTGAAAAGGAGAGGAACTTTGAGTAGGGTTGAAAAGGTCTGAAAGGAGGGTGAGGGGAAAACCCAAAAAGGACTTAACTCTAGGTGGCAAGAAGCAATATGAAGGCTTGTTTGCTTACCGAGGATAGCGCCTTATGAATGATAAACTAGACAGGATTCCTAAAGCTGACAAGGCTATGACAATCATGATCAGTCTTTAAATATCCAGTGCTTTGGTTTGAACATTGGTTTCCAAATGAAATTCAGTCTATGAACGAAGATAGAGGCCTCCACCCAAAACAAAAGAAAAAGATAGCCCACGAGAGAATGCATAGAAACCCAGCCCAGACCGGATTGCATGATCTCCAAAGAGATAATCGAGTTAACACAGATGTATGGAGGTTAAACACTTCTCTTGCAGAGTAAGATTCCCACCACATTATAGGAAGAGGCTTTACCAACGGCAATCTATCCAATCCAATCATTTGGCATTCTACAGGATTAATAGTCTCTTAGTGAAATTAGCTTGAGGCCAAAGTATATATTCTACTGCAGATGATTTGTGCTTTTTGAGGATTCATTTGATGACAACCTTCAAGTCAAAAGTGAATATTTGAACAGTGGCAGTTAGATAGTGTTCTTCTGACAATATACCACAGAGGCAGCTGTATACACTACAAAGAGAGCAGTGGGTGGTTTACATACACTAGAAAGATGGGAGCCTTACCAAGAACAACATAGTAACCTTCCCTAGAAAGATATTTTGCAGCTGCTGCCCCCAAACCAGAAGTGGCCTGCATGCATATAATCATAAAATGGAAAACTTAAGTGGCCTGCATGCATATAATTGTAAAATCGGAAACTTAAGTCCTCAGCGTAACCCTAGGATAAGACAAACAACAAAGCTTCAAGTATTGTCATGTCTGGATGAACTATGGTCTAAGTGAAGTTATGGCCCTTGATAGAGTAGAATGGCGGAAAACAACTCATGTACGCAGGGGGTTTCATGGGGTGCTGCATCACGTGGACCGTTCAGATTTTGGGCTCATATCATGGGAGATGAGTTCTGAAAAAGTTTTCACGAGAACGCACACACATCACCACACACACACACACACACACACACACACACACACACACATATATATATATATATATATATATATATATATATATATATATATATATATATAAAAACAACAGCAGCATTTCACTTTTCACAAGTACAGTCATGGCATATGATGGATATCCACCAGAACAGGGAAAAAACTAATTAAACAAAAATTACCAAGGCGAGATTTCCTTTTTCTTTCTATCTTTTCTTTTTTCCCCCTCAAATACGTTTGTGAAATACTAGGGATATGCACCAGAATCTAGAACGAGCGGTTACATTAGAACTATGAGACCCCCAAAATTTGGAGGATTTTGTAAATCAAAATGCAGTTCCCATTGGTGTATTCGAATCCAATTTCGAAAGGGAGAAAGGTGGCCACTATAAGCGCCCCTACGAAAACCATGAATTAATTTCAACCGATAAATACACCCACTCTTCTGCTTTTGGTAATACAAACAGTACAAAATTTTAGAATTCTTTAGGAAGAGGAGATGGATGATGAATATAATCACCCCAGTGATGATGCAGATGGGCTGCTCTGACGAAGGGTGCAGGGAGCAGCGAGGGTAGGATTGGGATTTCTGAAAAATTCCTCTGAAGAGGAGATGGAGGTATGAGAAGATGAGAGATAGTGTCCAGAACACAGCCATTCTCCAGGATTCAACGGAAAATAGGAACTGCACCGCTTCCATTTTCAAACCCTTTCTCCTTTCTGCAGCCTTCAGAAGTCGAAGAACCAGATCGACGGTGGGAGTTGGTTTTTCTGGCGCCAAGATACGGTGCACGGGACGCGGATTGCGTCCTAACCCCGACCGTCTCTATCCACGAACGGTCAGTTCTGTGCGCGGGTCCTGTGATTTATCTGTTTACCCACACCGTCTATTCATTCTCTCACATCATTTCAAGGTATGTTCGCAAAAATGAGGCAGATACAACGCTCAAGTGGACCATGGGCAGTTGGGTGGCAACCGCTGTTTTTAAAACCAACCAGTACCGAGCAGTCATTCCAGTTGGCCAGATGGGCCCACGCATCAAGTGGCCTGACCGCTTCTGATGTGGTTTTGGGCCATGCCATATGGGTAATGAGGAAATCAGATTACGCACTGGGTAGGCTTTTATCGTACTGAGTAAACTCAGTTGGGCCCACCTCGAATGTAAGTGGTCTATCCACGCCGTCCATCCGTTTTTAAAAAATCTTATTTAAGGGGTTGAGTTCAAAATTGATGCATGTCCAAAGATGAATTGGATCATATCACTGGAAACAGTGGGGATAATGATATCCACCGTTGAAACCTTTCTAAGGCCTCACCATGATTTTTATTTTTCATTGAATCTGTCCAGGAGATCATACAGACATGGATGAAGGTAAAACACAAATATAAGCTCGATCCAAAACTTCTGTGGCCCTTTAGGTATATTTTTAACCGTAGATATTCAATTCAACCGTTTTCAATGGTGTGGTCCGTTTGAACTTTAGATATGCTTCACTTTTTGGCTCAAGGCCTCAAATTATCTGTTAAAATGTATTGACGGAGTGAATAAAATAAATAAACCATGATAGAACTTACGGAGTTTACTCAGTAGCGAGTTGCTCACTGCACAAGCCGCTTGCAGTAGCGATATCGTTCGGGTTACAAATGCGGCAATTTAGGTCAATGAGTCCAACTAATGCAGCCCGAATTACAGTATATGGCTTAATTAGTTAAGAAGACATGTTAGATGGAGAAATATCAATATCTTAATTTTTTTTTCTTTTCACCCCAGTTGTCATCTTTCCATGGGAAAAGAGGAGAGTTTGAATGGGACTATTATCCTTATCTCTTCATCTGAAATTTCCAGTTGAATTTGTATTTCAACTTTAAATAAACAAAAGAAAAAATGATTATAAATGCCACCCACTCACTGGCCCATGTCCAACATATATAATACCTAATTTTGGACTAAAACCACCTAATTTCGGACTAAAACCACCCAGGTCCTGAAGGGACTATTGGCCTGAGATGGTTTGACCACCCTGCCAGTCACTATCTCTCCGCACTCTCTTACCTTCTCTGTAATAATTAAAAAAAAAGGGAAAGATATAAACAACATGGCCCACCTATTGTTAAGCTCGATTGTCTATTTCAATGGAAAGCGTGCCCCACCCATTGAAAAACTGATGTCATCTACGGAATACCTCAACGGTGTAGAACAAGTGACGGATAACCCGGTCGGCGAGAAGATCCAACCACCTCTCTTCCACCATCTCTCTCTCATGCGCCGGCACTTCCAGATATTTAGAAATTGCATATGACGCACACGCTACCACCTATGCAAGCATGCACATAGGTGCAATATCAAAGCCATCTACTGACAAGTACCAATATATAGATTCCACAGCCCACCAATCAGGTTCGTCCACTAGTTTGGTGGGCCATAATTAACTGAACAAATATATAATCATGAAAAACTCATTCGAAGTTTTCTAACCTGTCAACTCATTTTTGATATCATGGCACACTTGTTGAGTGTACTGCAATTATCTTTAGATAGTAACATCTACATGGATATTCCTCCAACTGTCTGCCATGCAGACATATGTGATGGTGTGTGCATTAGCAGACCTGTAACATGTCTGTAGGCTTAGATGGACATGGACCAAAATCATTTTAATTTGTTCATTTGACCTTTGGATTGAAATTTACTATAGAAAAAAAGAAAATTAGCCAATAGTTGAAATGGAAGGGGTGGCCGGTGGAAAGGAAGATATAGCGAAAAAATAAAAGATAACTAGGTAGAATCACTCTACCCAAATTGGTAATTTAATTCAATAACATCATCAAGTTCAAGCCACATGTTTATTCCATCGACAACGTTTAATCGTATCAATAAACCACATAAACCAATTGGACTATTAAATTGGGTTTATGTATCTGCCGATCATGGATCTGGTCTGGATCCGGTCAATTTGAACATTTAAAATGGCCTAAATAAGTTATATGGTCTAGATCTTTAATGTGGACAGTTGAATGCGTGATAAAGATCATTGCATGAACTTGATTAAGGTGTGATATATGTTCCAATTGCTTGTCAGGAATTGGATTCCATTAGTCATGTGTGGCAACCTGAAATTAAAATGTATGAAATGGGGCTGGAATCCATAAACTGTGTTTGGATGTGAAGAAGAAATGGGCCTGGAATTGGTAAGCTATAATTGAAAAATGGGTATTCTTCTGCAATTGAATTCCAATTGGAATTCAATTCTCACATTTTTAAGGACTTGGATTCAAATCCAAATGCCTCAAATGCCAGGGTGCCAAACGGCAAGTGTCCGATGGGAGGGGGTATAATATTGATGGACCATCTTCTTCAGCTGAAACCACAATAATAAATATTCAGCAAAAAGGTTAAAATGCAAAATAAATACCTCATTTTAGCTCAAAATGATAGAGCTGCAGCTCATATGAGCATAAATCTACTTCGATACATTTTGCCTGGAGTAGAACTTTGAGAGCGTTAACCAGTTCGCTCGACCCATTAAAGTGTCACAATCAGCCTAATCTACAAAATCTTGCACCCCTATTGGCATACAATATCTCGGCCCTCTGTCTAACCCAACATACCTCACAATCCTCACTCACCCATCTATGGCTGACAAGCTAATCTAAGCACCGTGGGGCTCTTAAAATCTAAACCCAGTCTAAAACCTAAGCCCATTTAGCCCTAGGACCATAATAAAGTAAAAGGCACTAAACCAGAGAAGAACCAAGACCTCACCCCCATGACTGTTTAATAAGAATCCCATTCCCAAAATTTATAAGATTGAGATGAATATGAAACTGGACTATGATTTTGGGTGTGTTTGGATGCTCAATTGGCCTGGATAGCAAACTGAACTAAATATATAGTAAATATCCAAGATTGGGTCAGCTATTGATGAAATAAGGTAACGTAAAGAATATCATCAACCAATAATTTTCGGGTGAAAGAGGAAGACAAAATCATAGTTGCTTATAATTTTTTCTCATTTAACTTTTCCCACACTAGACCAGGCTGATTTGCATAACCTTCGTCAGTAATTGAGAGAGAGAATTCACCATTGAACTACAAACAGGGAAGGGAAAAGTTTAATTTCTTGCAACATGACACTAACCCGCAAATGGGAACAACAAAATTTTTGCAATTGGTTTCTTAAGAGTGTCATATGGTATCTTTGATTCTTAAATGAATGGAAGAATCAATTGAAATAGTATGGTAGGGCTATGACTGACCTTAAAGATAGTACTGAAGTGATTGTTACAGAAAACAACACAAAGTTCATGTTCATTCGGACCTTTTAGACATGATAGGCTGAAAAACATGAATCTTGTAAAGAAACGCAGTTCCAAATGGAGGCTCATGATTGGAAGAAAAAGGGGTGTTACAAGCCAAAAACAGTGTGCATACCCATATGTGGTCAACTGGCTTGCATTACTTCTCAAAAAGTTTTGAATCAGTTCCTTTGAAAGCATTGGAAAAAGAGTTCTTCCAAAAACCTAACACAATGAAAATGATACATTGGAAAGTCCAACCATATAGCAAAAAAATAAAAAAATAACCTTTTTTGCTTCTTTTAGTAAGAAGTCAAAATCATCTTGCTTAACAAGAGACATAGCACTTTGATCCAATCGCAGCTAAAAGATCAGAATCCTGATTTGCATCAATATCAAATTTCCCAGTGAGCTTAACCAGATCAGAATGCCAAACCAGAGGGAAAGAAAGTACATTCCACTGAGGGTAACCAAAGGTAATGCTGAACAGTTGTTGGAACTAGATATGCTGTATCAATCACATTTCTCAAACATTGTCATTTTTTTTTCCAAACTTTTGCACCTTTTTTTTTCGCAATCATAAACTTAAAAAAAAAAAAAACTTGTCAATTTTCAATTTCAAAATGTTAATTTTTTTTCAAAATCTCAGTGTTTTTTAAATATCATTTTTAATCATTAAAAAAAATTAACTAAATTTTCTTTTTCAAAATGTCAATTTTTTTGTCAAAATCTCTATTTCTTTAATCTTAATTTTTCTTCAAATTTTTTAACAAAATTTCATTCTTATTATCAAACTTTTCAATTTTTTCAAAATACAAATTCTGATTATTTATTTTTTCAAAATCTCATGTTTTCCCAAAATCTAATTTTTTATTCAAACTTTACAAAAATTTCAAGATGCCAATTTTATTTTTTATCAAAAGCACCATTTTTTTCAACTTCTCAACTTTCTTTTTCAAAATGATATTTTTTGTCAAACTCTTGGTGTTTTTAATTTCTTTTTTACAAAATCACAAATTTTTTAACTTCTCAATTTTCCTTCTCAAAATGTTAGTTTTTTGGTCAAAATCTCGATTTTTTTTCTCATTTTTTTTCAAAAATTCTATTCTTTCGAACTTGACGAATTTCATCTTCAAAATGTTTTGTTTTTTCGAACTTGTCTATTCTTCATTCAAATTTTATTTTTATTTTTTCCAAAATCTCATTTCTATTGTTCAACTTTTCATTTTTTTTCAAAATACAATCTCAATTTCTTTTTCAAAAAATATATTTTTTTCAAAGTTGTCAAAATTTTCACAATTTGTCTTTTCAATATTCTTTTTGAAAATATCAATTTTTTTTATATTTTATTTTTTGCAACAGAGAATGTCCGTCGTAAATTAACCATTTCTACACAATTACATTAGCCAACCACATTATTAAATTAATTTCTATCTTATCTTTTCTCAATTACACTATTTCAAGCTCAAATCCTATTTCTCTACCTGTCTTTTAATCTTTTTATATTTGTTTTCCTTGATAGGAGGCAAAACAAGTTTGTGTGGGCGGCATTAAGATAAAGGCCTTCTCTCTTGATATTTGTTTCTTTTACAGAACTCGTCACAGTTTGTAAATTGTATGGGTCTCATGGTGTGTAGAGGAGGTAATGCAAATTATAAGTTTGGGCCACGATGGTGCCTATCTTCGATCTAACTCGTTTGTTGGGCGCCCACCATTAGGATGAATGGAAAGTTAAAAATAGGGCCCAAAACTCAAGTGAGATAACATCTTAAACATAGCTAAAAAAAATGGATAGACTGGATACAAAGAGCATTTATCAAGCCCTACAGGATAAGAGTAAAGTGTTACTCGTACCATCTAATCCACTCTCCCACACACAATTTACTTGCTCCGTTTTTGGTAATTACAGTCATATCTGGTTAATCCAAACAAGCCCTTCAAATTACTATACTACTGGATAAACCCTGTGAAACACATGAAGTAACCGGCAAATCCACTCACAACAATATAATACTGGCCAAACGGTTTTAGCCTTCTTTTCCAATGCTTGTGTGTTGTGGCCAACCTGAGCTGGGAACGGATTTTTTTTTATTTTTTTTTTCTCCTCTTTATTCTTTCAAGCTATGAATATGGTTGGCGGAGTAGATATCATACCCACATGACAGTGGACCCCGTAAAGGAGAGAAGTCATACAACCACATTAGCTAAGATAAAGTCACGCTTGTGGGTTCGGGCATCACGCGGACGTTGTTAGTTTAATTGAGAAACTATTGATACTCTGGTAGAACGTGATGGATGATACACAGTCGCTTAGAAATTATACATTTGACATGCAAAGTCAAATTAAACCGTTCAAGTCATTGTACCTACTGTAGATGTAGAATGACCCAGAAATTAAACTTATTAATTATCTGACTATTGGATTCATGAACACTTATTGGACGATTAAAAATGAAAAAAAATCCAAAGGTCCTATTTCCACAGACGAGTGTCCACGAATAAGAGGTTAGGATTATTCAACGAATATAATCTAGTGGTTATTACTCATCGACAGCCAGATTCAAGATCTAATCGGTTTTATTTGAGTTCATATATGCAACGTGCAGAATTTCTGTGTGCCTGCATATCAAGGGTCGTACCCAACTTGCGTATCATATAAGCCTTCTTCGTCTTTATGTCAAGAGATTGGAAGGTCAAACACCCCGTAGTTAAAAAAATAAAATTCTAGAAAGCGAGAAAAGATCACGTACTGCCTTCCGTACCAAAAACTTACTACAGCACATATTTTCCACTGGATATTTATATATTAGAGAATCCGATCCGTCAAAAATATCTGTCACACTTTGAAGTTGTTATCTTATGGAAATGAGGATTATCTGTTTATCAGGTTAGACTAAGATATATAAATAAATATGTTAGGAGATCTGAATCTTAAAATAGTTTTGGCCCATTTAATAATAGATATCTCTACTCCTATCTCTGATGATATTTTTCATGGCTCAGATTTCTTATCCGTATGAGATTTTGGCAGGAAAAAGGATCAGCACCGTAAACTTACGGTACTAACGACGGTACAAGATCACTAATATAATAAAGAGAGATACGTTAATACTCTGGAACAGCCTTATGGATGATACGCTGGAACTAAAAATTTACTAGCAACTGCATAAGTTGCATATAATATATTGAAATAAACCGTCCAAATTACTGGCACGTGTTTAGATGCACCAAGAACGAAAACTTACTCTTGTTTAGATATATAATTATTAGATTTCTGGATGCTTGTTGGACGGTTAGAAATGAAATATATCCAGTGATCCTGTTTCAAAAAACAAGTGTTCACGAATCAAAGGTTAGGATTGTTTGGCCTATCTGATTTTTAGACTGTAATTCATCGACAGTGGGTTCCACAGTGTAGTCCGTACAATTTGAGTTAATGCATGATAAGTATACCATTTGTAAGAGCCTGCGTATAAAGCGTCATGAGCTGCAGAGTATCAAGTGACTGCACTCAATAAAGGGTTTTATTGTCATTATCAAAGCACCGTGATTTGCGGTAAATGATGGGATGATTAGATCTGGTCCATCTAGATTTATGGTTTGTCGGGATCCAGGGAGTGCCAGATTGAATAGGTGTCCCTTAGACGTTATTATTGTAAATTGTTTTGTAGGCAAACGATTTCACACGTGGCAATGAGGCACTCGTGTCAGAGATGGGATCCGCTCATCAAGCCGTACACCTGGTTTAGATGCATTGTCCCAACAAAAATGTAGCTGATCCTATTGTCAGGTGGGCCACAAGCGTGCATAGAATTTGGACCCACGGAAATTTATTAACCATCTATTTGTTTGTACACGTGTGGCCCACCAGATGATCATGTCCGGCCGGATATGTAGACCAGGCACGGTGGGGATCAATTGATAGGCAGATCGTACTCGCGTAAGATGCGAGTTCACTCGCAGAATGTCCCCATCTTCAAGAGCAACCAAAAGCCCTACACGTGCCTATGCGGCACGTGTGCAAGATCGAGGCTGTTCAGATGATAGTCCCTAATCATATTCCCACGTCCCATACCTGCAACAGTGATTGTTATCGAGAAATGATCACGTACAGTCCCCTCTGTGCGGAAACTTTCATATCCACACTTTTCTTTTCCACGAATGTGTCGCATGTGTAGGAAATCCGACCTTACAAAAGGTGGGCCCTGTAATGAAGATCACTTGTCGTGAAAAGTAGGTCAATAAACTCATTGGGTGGGCCACTCCAGTGCAATGGATCATAGACGTGCCCCTCTCGACGAATGGATTGGCCCGATTGTTGTTGCAGGTGATCATCACGGCGTGGCTGATGACTCACCACTTGCACGGCCCAGATATCCTACACGAGGCAGGTTTGCAGGAAAAACCAAAACCGCACGTGAAAAATCACTACAATTGCTGTATGTGATCAATCCAGGAATTACAGGGTAATCCCACCGTTGATGCTGGATTTGTTCCTCATCCAATGGCTTGTCACATAATAAATGATAAAGTACGGGTGTGCGTGACATTCTTTCTTACCAGAATTAAAAACAAAAACCAACCGTCGGATTCTTTGTAGGCCCATCGTGGTATTTTATTTCATAACCAGCAAATGATGATGGTGATGATGCTGATATCCGATGGTTTCGGATACGTATAGGGCGAGGAGCACAGCTCGCGGGTATTCGTCTTTATATATATAAGGCAGACACCGTCGCACCTACACGCACGCCATAGTAGGTACCCGAATCCATGACCTTAGTGTTGAAACTCCGGTGAGGTGAGGCTACCAACTAAGCTGAGTAAGGACCCACTAATTAGCTTCTCAGACAGTGTACGCACATGTAATTAATGCATATGGAGAGGAGATGAAGACAGGGATAAATGGGGAGCAGTAGAGGTGTAACCCTTACCGTGTGAGGCCCACCTTGATGAATGAGTTGTAAATCCACCCTGCCCATCCGTTTTTCAGCTCATTTTAGAACTTTATAGGAAAACTTAAGCAGATCTAAATCTCCGGTGGAACACACCACTAGAAAATTTGGTGAATAGCCATTGAAAAACTTGTACAGGCCACAAAAGTTTTGGATCATGTTGATGTTTGTATTTTCTCTGCATCCAGTTCTATTTAACCTTATGGACCGGTTGGATGTAAATTAATTAGCATGGATCTTCAAAATAGGCCCAGAAAGTTTTTAATGGTAAGCATTCCATCACAGTGGTTTTCTAAAGGGAGGTTTGGATCTACTTAATTTTTTGGAAAAAATTCTAAAATGAACTTGAAAAACTAAGTTGACAATATAGATATACAACACATCATCAAGGTGGGCCCTACAGTAAGGGTAACACCCGCTTGCACCTAATCTGACTCCTAGACAAATTGGATTATAAATGGAAAGAAAAAAAAAGTGTTAAATGCAAAGAATGCTAGAACGTGGGCTACATGCACGTAGGAAGAGAGAAGCCGAGTACATGCTAATAAGTTTTTGTGGGTGAATCTGAATGGAATATTGATGAGTAATGGCATGCACTTCACTCAAAGGTTGACAAGCTGATCCGAGACCCCAAGCGTAGCCTAAGCCTGAGCCAAGTTTGAAGCCTAGTCAAAACCTAAGTCAAGGACCACGAGTATTATTATTGTCGAAATTTGAATGAACCTGCGACTACACTTGTAAGCACATAGATACTTGCACTAGTGAGAGATAAAGGACAATCGAGATACCAGTGTTAGCTGGGGGCCTTCCGATGCCTAAGTTAGGCGGGTGGGTTTATCACATGATAGGACTCAAGTTAGAAATTTTTATGTGCACCTTCCTCCGTAGACAGTGGGTATATTTATAGGATGCTTTAGGTGGCTTGCGTATCTTAATAAGATCTGTTAGATATATTTGAAGGGTTCGAATTTGAATAAGGATATTCTCTCAAGATTATCGCCGAGCCTGCCTCGATCGATGTGATTTTCAGCTAGGATTTCGTTGGGTCTATTCTTGCTTAGTACGATGCGGAATTTTTTTTCGGATATTCCTCATCTGAGGTCGAGATCGGCTTGGGAGCTCAATCCTATCATTGAATTCTGTTTTTAATCAGTTCAGCTCGATTAGTGAGTCTTTCCTCGGAGCTCATTTCTTTCTTTCTTTTTTACTCACAACTCGGCTCGTCTCGTTCATATGGTCGATATGTTGGTGGTTTGGAGAGCCTGTCAGGTGATTCTTCACCAACGTCGCCCTAGTCCTCCCCATGATGTATATGTGTCTCACGTAGCATGTCATTTTGATTTTCCCCATAATAGGCATCATATCCACAATAAAGCGAAGGGAAGTAGACTAGAAGGTAACCCATACCTCACTTGGGCTCCCGCCAAAATTGGGACTCATCCATGTGTCTAGTGGCACCTCATGCACCACCAGTGGTGCATCAGGATTAGGTGAAGGAGAGGAAAAGAAAACCCCACCAACGGAGTTCCACTCAGGCCAAAATGACCCTTTTGCCCATAGTTTTCCACTAAATTACACCACTTACCATCCGTCTATCAATCATAATGCCCCAGTTAGCATACCCCCTTTCCAACAACCAATCACAACCCTTAAAGCTTCTTGTAGCCCATAAGTTCTCATAAATTACAAAAATAACGTCCTTCGCACTTGTAAATACCCCCATCCCGCTTCACTTCATCACTATTCACAATTACCAAAACATCTTAAGGAGAAGAAGAGTAAGAGAAGGAGAGTGAGTCTAGTCCATCCACCCACGAATTGGAGAGAGGTAAAATAAAAGAGAGAAAGCTATCTATCCTTAGGTTAGCTCAACCAAGCTTAAATCCTAGTCATTTCATCCATTAGAAAGGCCGATCTAGCACATTCAATCAATCCTTGTGACAACTCGTTCACCCACTCATCCAGCCTCAAACAGCTTTGTCTTATTTGCATCAACATTGTGCATCATCATCTCTACTTACAATCCTCATGCTCATCTAATTGATTCAAGTGTATACTTTGGAGCTTGTCAGAATACTGAATCCTGCCCATAAAAAACTCAAATTGACTAGATTTCAACCATACTTAAGTAGGTGAGTCTAAGTAAAGAAATCTTTCTCGATTCTCCGCTTAAAGCAAGCATCACATCCCCACATTGCATTCCACATGCTACATTTTATTGTTTATACATAAGAGCCAATTTAATTCATTGCATTTTATCAAATCATGTGAAGTAGATAGCATAGTTTTGTACAGGCAAAGTGGGTGTCTAAAACATTTCTTCTTTATCACTGTAGTCCTTTACCTAGAATATCAAGTCGTAGATTAAAAGTCATTTTAAGACATGAAATCTTTCAATTTTTTAGCTTGAACTTTTTTATATGATATAACCAATTATAAAAATTTGAATAATGGGCTAGTAATGAGTTATAACTGCATTAAAAATCTTGAAAATGCCCTCAAGAGCCTGATCCACACGCAATCCAGTCTTAACAGTAGCCACACCACCAAAATATTAAACTACCTCACTTTAGTTAAAATGTCTTCTCACATCCATTTAATATGCAAACTCAATTGCTCAAGGAAAAACTTACATTTTAGGCTTAAAATTGTCCACCAATGCTTGCCTTATATATAGCATGTAGATTAAGATGCTAGTAAATTTCAATTATGATTGCAATGTAGCACTTACCACCCAGTACTACAACCAGTTTGAATAAGAGATTCAACCTATTGATGATTATCCTTGTGATGTTAATTAAGACTGATAATGACAACTTAATTAGGAGGTTAATATGTCAGTGCATACATCTCGCTTCCCAACAAACACGTAATATGTGGGACCTACGTGCAGAGGATGGGTGGCAATGGGCCGATTAATTAGTACGCAAGTGCATATATTCCATCCTACAAACATGCCTTTAGATACTTGATTAGATGCATCTTTCAATTATTTTTTTTCCTGGGCACAGGATCGTGTATGAGACCGCTGGATATGGGCCCCACCGTGATATATGTGACTGCAAGCCGTATTGAAAACTCGTCTCAGGGAACAATTCAAAAAATGAAGCAAAACAAAATTTCAGAGAGACCATAGTAAAGGAAACAACGGTAATTGATATCGTGAGCCACAAAAGCTTTATATCAATACGCTGTTTGTGTGGTCTCTTCATCTACGTCTTTGTGGCCTTACTTACAGGCTGGAAGAAAAATAAACATTCTGGTGGTCTCTATGAAGTTTTTAATGGTGGGGATTCAATCCCAATTATTTCATGTGCTGTGGTTCACCTAAGATGTAGGTCTGCTTCATTTTTTGATCATGTCCTAAAATGAGATATAAAAATGGTTGGATGGTATGGATTTAAGGAACATACATCACCATAAGCTCCAAAGTCATAGGTCCCACCCACCTTGGTGGATTAGGAATCCACGAAGCGACGACCATTTTTATTTGTGAACGTAGATGAATTAACTTCAAATGCCAGAAAAGAATTTGAATAGTTTTCAAGCTGGGTAGGCCAGGCCTAAGTGACCAACTCATTTTCAAGGGCCCCATTTCAGAGCTTAGGCTCAGTAGTTTCTGGAGAGAGAGAGAGAGAGCCACGTGGCATATGATAAGAGAGTGAGGTAGAATTAGATAAGAAAATGAATGCCTACCCATAAAAAAAGGCCAATGAAGAAGGCTCCGTTTTTCTTGGCATTATTAGCATGGTTGGACATTTTTTTTTTTCCAATTACTTATAATATCTCATTCTGTAGAGGAATATTAAGATTCCTTTATTACAATATTATACTTATATAGCATTACTAAGTTCACACGCGTGTACAAGGCAGGTCATGCACCCACCGTAGGTGAAAATGCAGGTCATTTGGGCTGAGCTTGTATATATTCTTACCCCCGAAAAATAAAACTGGTCCGTTGAGAAGGTGGGCCACGATGTCGGAAACTGTTTGACTGGTAAGAAAACTTCGGTCTTAAGTTTTTCCTGATATATGTTTATTTATTGGGAGCGGATTATGTGCGGCCTGGGAATTACCCAAGACGGTGCGGCCTTATGGTAGGGCCTACCTTGATGTATGAATTCCATATCTAAGCGGTCCATCCGTTTAGTGAGATCACTTTAGGGCATGATACCAAATATAAACTGACTCAATTTTTAGGTAGACCATACCATAGGAAACAGTGTTGATTGACCATTAATGGGCCATGAAAGTTTTGGATCAAGATTATATTTTTATTTTCACTTCATCCAAATTTATGTGACCTTACCAACAGGTTTCATGGGAAATAACATTAAAGAAAAATTATGGTGGCCCCAGGGAAGCTTTTAGTAGTAAGGCACTCAATCACCATTGTTTCCTATAATATGGTCCACCTGAGATTTGGATTTTTTCGTATTTTATTTAATGGATTAGAATGATCTTAAAAAAGGGATGAACGGTGTGGATATAAAATAAAGGCATCAAGGTGGGCCCCACCGTAAAGGAGGCACCTTCTTGGCTGAGGCTGGGCTGCACCAAATCCGCTCTTCTATTTGGTAAAGCGCAATTGAGCGGACGGAACTACCCATAAAGGCGACGCGGATTGCATCCTTACACCGCCCGTCTGGGCAGGGACAGGCAGAGCCCTGCCCGCACGTATTACTGTCCAGGCACGGGTAGGATGCAATCCACGTCCCTCGTACAGAATGAATTGAACCGGACTCATTTCAGTTCCTGCGCGAGGAATTTAGGAATTTAGGTGGTGCCCACTATGATGTTTATGACAAATTTAATTTGTCTTATCATTTTTTAAGCTCATTTTAGGACAGGCAACAAAAGCTAATAAGAATCCAAGACTTAAAGAGTTCCATGCAAGCAGAAAAAACTGCGGAGAGAAATGCCTACCGTTGATACTTCCTCGATCCACCACGATATTTATATCTCATGTAAACTGTTTATAAGGATATTATCATTAGGATGAGAAATCCAATCCTTCCATCCATTTTTTGAGCTCATTTTGAGGCATGTGACAAAAGCTAATGAAAATCCAAGACTTACGGGGGCTCATGCGAGAGGAAAAACTGAGGAAAGAAATGCCTACCATTGAGACCTTTTTAAGTCCACCATGATATCTATATATTGTACAAACTGTTTATAAGGCCATTATCGCTGGCATGAACTGAAAATAAAAAAACATGGTAAGAAAAGTTTTATAACTATGCAAATGTTCTAATTGTAGGATCATTGTTTCCTCATGTAGCCAGTCTGGTCTTAGATCCAACCAAATTTTTGTTGCATGTTTTAAAATGAGCTCAAAAAATGGATAGACATGATGAATTTCTAAAAAATATCATGGTGTGCCCCACTAAGATGGATGTGTTTTATCCGTTACATTAAGTTCTTGGGAATTCAGGTGGGGCTTACCAATTGTAATTAATAAATCCACACTATCCATCCTTTCGAGAGCTTATATTCAGATAGGAGATTAAAAATAAAAACAAAAAAGAAGTTAAATAAGTCACATTGAAGCATAAAGGGCCAAGCCTCCGAAGGAAAAATTAGGAAAAGAAATGCCTATCATTAAATTCTTTATAAGATCCACCTTCATGATTTTATATACTATTCAAATCATTTATATAGAAATGAATTGAAAACCCAAAAAAACTTTTGCAGCCATGCAAATGTTTCATGGGTGGCTCAATTTTCGCCACCGTGTAGCCCACTTAAGTCTTGGTTGCATTTTATTTTTTGTCCCATCCATTAAAATAATCTACAAAATTTAAAATATATTTCTCACAAACATGACGGTAGCCTCACCTAAATTTCCAGCGCAGGCAATTACTGCAAACGCAAATCCGCGTCTGATTGATCCCAGCGCCAACGTGCCATGCTGGCACATGCCACGTGTATATAGCAAAGCTTGGTATTTCAGGAGTTTTGCTGAGGCAACAGGGTGCAAGGCATCCGATCCGTGTATCAGGTGGGCCATGTCAAGGCCCCCAAAACTCGTCGGATGGGTCCCACATGAATGCCGCCCATGCGGCCATCTCATGAGTTGGTCTATCTTATATTCCTCGTTCAAGCCATCTAGAAGACAACTCTCATTCCTAGTGATTTCTCGGCGTGTGAATTTCCCGAGAGATTTTGTGTTTTTTCTCGTGGTGCGGTATTATTGGAAAAATCTTGTTAAAAATAATATAATAAAAATATATTATAAAATATTAATAAATTTAAAATATTTAATTATTTGGATCTAACTGAATTCCTTTAGTTTTTAGATAACTTTTACCTTAAACTCACTCCAAAATTGCCAACATTTTCACAATCTCACGATATTACCATTTGATCAAATTTCCGAAAAAATATCCGAGATTTTGAAAATTTCCACGATATTTGTTAAAATGGGTGCATCCACATGATTGGGTGTTACACACGAGTGACAGATTGGCAAGTGTAACAAGCGTGTAAGGCTTAGCAAAGCTGTATAAGACAGCGTTATACCCTGTCATCATCTTTCATTATTCAATGATGTTGGCTTATTTAATTAAAAGCTCAAATGTCCTGGCCAGACTCATATATACCCGTTGGCATATGAGGATGCATGTTACTCTATTTGAGCAAGTCCACTGTCCTTTTCATCTGGCCCACCTGTTGCTGTCATCACAGCACAGCCCCAAACGTCTACTGGCCGACGTACAATAAACAAAACGGCAGTATATAATTGCGTTTTCACCCTTTTCTTAAACGGTGGTGAATCATCATCTGTACACGTGGCTTGTATTCTAAATCTATCCATAGGACGCAACTTTGCTGCTACCGGGATCCAGGAGCTCCAGCCTGGATCCAGTGATGCTAGGACCCACCTCGATATATGAAATACATATATATCCATGCCATTCCTCTGTTTTTTCAGCTAATTTTAGAACACAATTCCAAAAATGGAACGGATAAAATTTTCAGTTGAACCACATTAAAGGAAACAGTAGTTATTGACCGTTAAAAACCTTATGTGGACTACTATAGTTTGGGATCAATCTGAAATTTTTTCCTTTCATCCCATCTTTATTACATTATTAATAGGTTGGATGGTAAAAAAAAAATTAGGCATACAACGACCATTGTTCGTATGGTGTGATCTACCTAAATTTTTTATCCAGCTCATTTTTGAATAAAATGTTTTAAAATAATCTGAAATTTATATCTGGCCCATACTAGGAAAAATGCTTTACAATAATTGAATAAAACAGATAAACAATTTGTACATTTCATGAATCGAGGTGAGCTTTATTGTTAGGGTTACTACCAAGTTTGCTCCGGTGATGGATTCTCACGAGTTTCAACACTAGGGCTTCGAGTATTCATAGGTGGTGAAATCTCGCTATGGTGTGAGTGTATCGGGGTGGGTGTGTGTGTTAAAAAAAAAAAATTAAGAAAAAAAAGTTTGCCCGGAATCAGGGTGTGGTTGCAACCTGCCTGTAGGCCCACCTCAATGCATGCCGTCTATGTATTTTGCCGATAGATTTTAGGGTATGAGCTGAAAAATAAATTAAATACGAATATCAGGTGAACTACATTATATGAAACAGCGGTCATTGAAAGCCTTTTATCAGGTCCTTTAAAAATTTATTAGGGTCCAGAATATTTACCTGCCATCTAAATTGTTGATAAAGTCATGCACACCCACGATGAAAAACACAAATATCAGCGTCATCCAAAACTTCCGCAGCCTGAAAAAGTTTTTAACGATCCTTCACCGCTGTTTTCTATGATATAGTTCATAAAATGATTTTAAAAAAATTAGTAGACAACATAGATAAACAAAGCATACATTAAGGTGGGCCCATGGACAGGGTCCCACCCACATCTCTGGATGTAGAATCGCATCCAACTCTAATGATCCTAACCATCCGGTCACTGGACACCAGATAGATGCTTAAAAATTAAAAAGGTCAATGGTCAAAATAGAATGGGTGACATCCAATCAATGGTTAAGATTGTTTTGACTGCTGCGGTGTATGCTCCGTCAGCAATGGGACTGACAATTTGAAGGGCTGGATCGGCTTAAGTGTATGACCAGTGGACAGCCAATGAGAGTCATCACCATTTAAGGAAGGGTACTGAACGCACACGAATCTTGCGAATAAATAAAAAGCCATGTGTCTAGAATCCCGACTATTTCCCATGATACGTAAAAATCCTGCGAAGTTTCGAATTCTGACCAGAAAATGCAAAAGTAATCCATGCACGCGTTTGTGTCTGCTGAAAATTTACATAAATTCATGTATTGGAAGTCTCTTCTATCCCAGCGCACGTGCCAACACGTCATGTGTGTCCACATTCATTTGAACAGTGCAAAAGGTAGGCCTTTCCAAGACCATGAAATCAATCAATCCACTCATCAGGTGGGCCACATTTGTATTTTCCAATCAGAATGTTAACGGGTCCTAGTTTAATCATGCATTGTTTTGGGAGACCTAATGACTGGATGAGCCTGATTGTTTGATCCATGAAGTACTGGGACCTTTGACATGTGTGTATGGGATCATTCCCAGTCAAGAACTACGGCATTTTTGACACAAGATATCGCTACACGACTTGGTCTTTTTTCCAATATAAACTTCCTTTAATGGTATCATCATTGGCATATGACTAATTTTTCACGCGTAATATTTTCATCCAAGAATTATGTATGTTCTTTGCTTAGCGTTGATTTGGTCTAACAACATCTCATTCAATTTGGCTTGAAGATTCTATGGATTAAGAGATTAATGATGGATGGGAAGCGGGCATATGTGTGAGATATTTGAGACATTCACCTATTGGTGTAACACAAATATCGTTAAGAACGCAAAGCATCCTAATATGACTTATCTGGCGCGGAAGGAAGCTCACATGACATAATAAGAAAAAAGAATATTTTTTAACAATCACAAAAAACATATAAATTTTACGTGAAAAGACCCTTGTGAAAAAAAAAACTATAACACCAAGTAATAATAATTCACTAAAATTAATAAGTTATAAGAGATTGAACAATTTATAAATAAAAAATCCTAACTTTTTCCTCAGGAATCCTTGAAAATGTACCAAGCTCCTTCCATTCTCTCTAGCTTATCCTAATTTTGTATTAACACAGTTTTTATATAACATTTGTGCATAATTAGAAATAAAATCACACACTTATGCATTGCGCTCAGTCACACCTTTGATTGATCGAGACATCAAAAGGTCTCTCAGTCATTCGAAACAGATCTCAGTCGACCAAAAACATCATACCATACCTTGGGCAACCAAACAACACTGCACTAAATTAAAGGTACTTGATCAACAAACATGACATTAGCTATTCATAAGATAGTACACACTGCAAACATGTCATGTATCAAAATTAAGGGATGTAAGAATCATGTAAGCCACGTGTATAATAAATTTTAAATTCAACCATTCGATTTCTTTGTTACTATGTTAATTTTCTCAAGTTTGAACTTCATTATTTTGATTTATGATGGGCAAGTGCCTTCTTTTTTTTTGTTGTCTTTTGTTGGCTATCATAGATCACGGGATGTTTTGCAAGTAGCCTAAATTGCTGTGTGTTTAGTAATGAATGGTTGGAAATGGACTGAACTTAAGTACTAACCCCATCTATACAAGAAAAACTCTTAGACCTCACCATAATGTATATATGACTTATCCATATTATCCATCCATTTCACCAACTCAATTTAAGGCATGAGCCCGGAAGTGAGTCAAATCCAAATCTCAAGTGGACCATACTTAAGAAAACAATGGTGATCCCCATTGTAATGTTTATTTGCCATCGAACCACTTGATTAGGTTACACCAAGGTAGATGGAGGGAAAATATAAATATTAGATTAATCAAAAACTTTTGTGGCCCTAAGAATTTTTTAACAGTGGGTGCTTAATCACCATTGCATCCTATGGTATGGTCCTCCTGAGATTTAGATCTACTTCATGTTTAGGCACATAGATGGACGGCATGGATATAATGCTGAAAATCAATGGTTTTTAAAAATAAAAAATAAAAAATGAAAATTTCAAAATTTTCAAAATTTCAGGATTTTCCGGCCAAAACTCTTTTAAAATTTTTTGAATTAAAAAGTGCGGTGTGTATTTTGTCCCACATCGGAAATGGTTGAAATCTTTTTGAAGTTTATATGAGATGTTGAGAAGAGTATTCTTACTTGGAGCTTTTGAAGGAGATGAAACCAGGTTGCGTGTTGTAAGACCCGTATCTTGGTCCGTACCTTTCCGTACACTTCCGCGGTCTTACCGGTCGAATTCCGGCAACTTTTGACCCTTAACCAGTATCGACGCGCGATCCTGATTCATGTGCCGACAACCCGAGTCGACTCAACCCGAGACCAATACCATAGCGACCGCACCGTCGCCGCGGTTCCGATACCGCGACTCGCGCGCCGAGGTGATACCCTGGTCAAGAGTTATGGGCCAACGTTCGGTGCGAGAAAACGCCGCGCGTTACGAAAACCAAGGGAATCTCTACGATGTGTCACATCAATCACATCAATCTCATCAATCAATCACCCATCAATCCATCACATGTCAAGTACACATCACTTCCATCCCTTTTCCCAAGCAACCACAAAAGTATTCACCACCCATACCTCTCTTACACAAAAAGCAACAAAAGTCTTCACCACCCATACCTCTCTTACACAAAAGCCACAAAAGTCAAGTTTTTCTTACACAACCATCACTCACCCATCCATCCATCACTCTCTCTCTCTCTCCTTTACATCACTCTCTCTCCTCTCTCTTTCTCATTTCAAATTTCCAAGTAACAAATGAGCTCTAAGAGACTCCATACGTATGAGGTTTCTCCAAAATCCCTAAGCTCCAAGTGGCCCACCTTCCTACCCCAAAATCTTCCATCTCAACCCTCCATTCTTCATCTTAACCATTGAAGTTGAAGACAAGGTGCCAAGGAACCCCTAGGAGCGAGAAGATCGAACGGTGGGTGCCTCTTTAGAGTAGTTTTTCTTATTTTTATGGTGGACCAAGTGAGGCCCACCGATCAATGATGTGAATCTCACTTGGGACCCTAAAATGTGGCCAATGGACCATTTGGATCATCATGATCGTTCCATGATGGGGTCATTCTCCATGGACCCCATCATGATATTTATTTTCATTTAGAAAGGTCATCTAGACCGTCCATATCGGTGGAGAATGGATCTCCACCGTTGATTTACATTTTTAATGGTCTCATGTGCAAGGGATCTATTTATTGTATAATTTTCTTGTAAGGGAGGGCCTATAATGACGGGGTCCCTCCATCACAAGCCGTGTCCCACTCTCCATGTCTCTCTCTCTCTTTTATTTATTTTATTTTATTTTATTCTATTTTATTTTATTTTTGTGCAAAAGGATTGTGTGGCCCACTTGAATGGATCCCACCTTGGCATTATATTTTTTTTTCTTCAAGATTTATTCAAGTGGGGCCCACCATATGCGTTATACACCCATCAGTGGTGGCCCACTTCATCAGGGCCCACCACAAATTTTTTTAAAAGAAAGCCAGCCGTCCAGTGTCTGGGACGCTGGACGTTTCTAAGGAAATGAGAAAAAGAAGAAAAAGAAAGGAAAAGGAATGTAAGGGACTTGGGTGGTCCCCTTGCATAGGCCCCACCCTGATGTTTATGTTCGATTCAAGCCGTCCATCCTCTTACCCACGGCAATTTAGCCGTTGGGTAGAAGTTTGGAGCTGATCCAATCACCTGGTGGGCCATAGCGTCAAATATTGCATTTCCACTATTCAAACACTAGTTTCTTATTTTATTTCACTTCCAAGCATCAAAAAAATTCAAACTCTGGACTCATTTGGACGGCGTCGAGCCACTAAACGCAATGACTAGGGCGGATTTCATTTTAGCGGGCTCCATACGTGAAAAATCCCAGGAAAACGGGTTTTTCCCGAAATTGAGAAGAGGCAGAGCCTCTGTTTTTGGGTGTCAGGCGGGTGGCGGCGCTGCACGCTGCTGCGTGCAGCCGTCCAGCGGGCGGGTGGCATCCGGTTAGGGACCCACGGCTCCAGCCGTGGGCCCCACAAAAATGTTTATTTTGTCATCCAACTTGTTTATTAGGTGGGCCACCCCAGTGGTGGGCCCCCCTCCAAAAATGAGTCAGATCCAAAACTCAGGTGGCCCACACCATGCGAAACAGTGTGAATTAAATTCTATCGTTGAAAAGTTTCTGGGGCCCACAGAAGTTTTGGATCAAGATGAAATTTATGTGGTCCCTTAATCCAGGTCTGTTTGACCCTACCAATGGGTTGGATGCCTTATAAATATTACAGGGTGGGCCCCACATGGGACCCACCATGATGCATGCGTTTAGCCCACCGTCCAGTGGACGGTGGCGCCCACCTGGTTGCTGCTTTACCTCCACCGTCCAACGGACGGTGGAGCCCTCCTTGATGGATATGCCACCCCGCTGTCCAGCGGCAATGGGACCCACCCATGATGCTTGGGCTGCATCCAAACCGTCCATTCATTTTAAGAACCTGTTTTATGTCATAGGCCTAAAGAATGAGTTAGATCCTTAGCTCATATGGACCCCACGTTGGCCTGTTTTGAGGACCATCCTAATGCAGTTACAGTAGTTCATTGGGGCCCACTTTGATTTATGTAAGGCCATAGGATTGGGCCCAAATTGATATGTTCTAAGGCCATAAGGCTAGGCCATTTGATATATTGTAAGGCCCATGGGACTAAACCCATTTGATTATAAAAAGGGTCCATGGGTTTAGGCCCACTTTGTTATGCATGCAAGGCCTATGGGTTAGGCCCATTTGGACTATTTAAGAGGCTGTCGGCGCCGGATTCGGCGATTGGAAATTTTGTGAGCCCGGTTTCTGAGTTTGGGGCGTGACACGTGTTCTAGTGCATAGCACAGGAACATGCGCGCACGCGCGCTCGGGCTCGGGCACAGGCGAGGGCGAGGGCGAGGGCATGGGCAGTGAGGCAGTGTGGCTGTAGTGGTGCTAGATAGCGTACTTCGCACGTACGCATCGTGTCGCAGAGTAGTCGCTTCTTCGCAACCTCGGTGTGATCGCGGTGCGATGGGTCTGGTCAGTGCTGTAGGGCGGTGTGGATCTGAAATGAGACTGGATTTTTATAAGTGACTGAGAACGGTCGGATATTAAATCTGAAACGTCCATCCGTTTCTAACAACGGATAGCTACCTTAAAACCACAACGGTCCGAAAATGGACGAACCATGATGATCCAACGGTCAGATCCTGTGATTCGACGACCAGAAACACCTGAGATTAATGGACAATGGCTAGAAACGTTTTTCAAACGTTCTAGACCATTGATAGCGTCTGGCAACGGTCCACTACTGGATGCCTATATAAACTGGACCATTTCAGTTCAATTTCATCATCTCAACACAACCATCTCTCCCATCATCAGATACGATCCATAGCTCCATCATAAAATACTTAGAACATCTCCACCGTCAGTGTCTGCCAGAAGAAATCCTCTGCATTATAATTGTTCCACAGTGGACCTATCATAATTGCTGCACGCTAGATCCAGAAGGCTTGTCTTATCCTAGAAGCAATGCGTCTGTAACTCATCAGTAATAGATAAGGGAGCGAATTAAGAAACCATTCCCTAGTGATGAGAGATCATCTCAAATATTAGACCTAGTGCATACTGACATATGTGAACTAAATAGCGTTTTTACTCGTAGAGGTAAAAGGTACTTTATAAATTTTATAGATGATTGTTCAAGATATATATATATATCTGTTAAAATCGAAAGATGAAACATATAATGCATTCAAAATCTATAAATCTGAAGTAGAAAATCAATTAGACAAAATATTAAAATCCTTCGTAGTGACCGAGGAGGAGAATATTTCTCTAATGACTTTTTTAACTATTGTGAAGAATACGACATAATACATCAGTGTACAACACCTTATACACCACAACAAAATGGTGTAGCAGAGAGAAAAAATAGGACATTAGTAAAAATGGTCAACTCAATGCTAATACAAGCACAATTGCCATTAAACCTATGGGGAGAAGCATTGTTAGCTACATGTCACGTTTTAAACCGAATTCCATCTAAGAAAACCAAGACCTCTCCATACGAAATATGAAAAGGAAGAAAATCAAACATAGGGTATCTTAGAGTGTGGGGGTATCTTGCATGATACAAGCACAGTTGCCATTAAACCTATGGGGAGAAGCACTGTTAGCTACATGTCATGTTTTAAACCGAATTCCATCTAAGAAAACCAAGACCTCTCCATACGAAATATGGAAAGGAAGAAAATCAAACATAGGGTATCTTAGAGTGTGAGGGTGTCTTGCATGCTGCAGAACACCAGGTATTAAAAGAACTAAATTAGGACCAAGAGCTATCAAGTGCGTTCTTGTAAGATATGCACAACATAGTAAGGCCTATAGACTTCTAGACTCAGAAACTAATGTAATAATAGAGTCTAGAGATGTAGAGTTCTTTGAGAATTCTGTATATATGGAGAAAAAGAATGCTGAGATTCAATCTCCTAATGAAAATATAAAAGAAACACATATAGAAGAGAATACACCAAGTGAACCTCGTATGAGTCAAAGAACAAGAGTAGAAAAGAGTCTTGATCCTGATCAAATAGACTCTCAGTGACTCTTTTTTCATCTAGTTGAAGGTGATAGAGAGAATGTGATTAGGAAAATACTTATGGTTTTAACTATAGAAGATAAATTTAAAACTTTTAGTCAAGTTATGTCTTCAAGAGACTCCACTTTTTGAAAAGAAACCATTAATGATGAAATGGATTCCATAATGTCTAACCAAACAAGGGAATTAATAGATCTACTTTTAGGTTCTAAACCAATAGGATGTAAGTGGGTATTTAAGAGAAAATATCACACAGATGGTACAATTCAAACCTTTAAGGTAAAATTAGTTGATAAGGGTTTTCGACAGAAGGAAGGAACGATTATTTTGACACTTATTCACCAGTAGCTCGAATAACATCGATTAGCATTTTATTCACTCTGGCATCCATACATCATCTTCATATCCATCAAATGGACGTAAAAACAGCATTCCTGAATGATGATCTCGATGAGGAGGTCTACATGGAATAACCAGAAGGATTTGTTCTACTAGGAAATGAAAGAAAAGTGTATAGACTTGTTAAGTCTTTGTATAAATTAAAATAAGCACCAAAACAGTGGCATGATAAATTTGATTCTAAAGTTTAATCTTATAGTTTTGAACATAATATTACTGATAAATGCATATACTCAAAAGTATGTAATGATTATATTGTAATCATATGCTTGTATGTAGATGATATGTTAATAATCAGTAACAAAATAGAAGGTGTAACTGAAACCAAAAAGTTTCTCTCTTCAGTTTTCAAAATGAAGAATCTTGAACAAGTGGATACCATATTAGGTATCAAAGTTAAAAAATATAGTGGGGGTTTTGCATTATGACAGTCTCATTATATTGAAAAAATAATAAACAAGTTTAGTTACTTGAAAATTAAAGAGACAAAAACTCCGTTTGATCCAAGTATTAAGTTAAAAGAAAACGGTGGAAGAGCAGTTGCACAACTAGAGTATGCTAGTGTTATAGGTAGTCTTATGTATGCAATGTAATGCACAAGACCGGATATAACATACGCTGTGAGTAAACTAAGCAGGTTTATGTCACGCCCCAAACTCGAAAACCGGGCTCACAAAATTTATGATCCCCGAATCTGGCACCGACAGCCTCCGTAGAACCCCATTCTCGGCTCCCAGCTCCCATTCGCCAGGTTCCGATCCTGAGATGCTACGAGGAGGATTTTCAACGTCAGTTTAATTCGTAATAAGCATAACCAAAGGTATAACCCACAAACAACAACCAAGAACTCCATTACATTTTCACTATGATCAAAAACTTTACAAGTATAATGAGCATAAAGGAAAATACAATGGTAAAGAACAAAAACTCCAAAATGATCTGCAACGTGCTCCTGACTCAGCGCTGCTACGCCCCAACGTCACCTGCACGCAACGGTCGTGCATAAGCTTATAGAAAGCTTAGAGGGTGGTGAAAGTGTGTGCGCAAGGTAGTAATATGATTATGCAATATCAGAGTAATGCAGAATATGCAGATGGATCCATAATATCATGAGCCGCACCAAGGCTATGCGATGCAAGATGCAAGTCAAGCATACAATTCTCATCTAAGTCCACATATCAATACAGCTCATATCTAAGATATCACCGGGGTCTAGTATACTCTAAACCGGATTGCCGCCACATCGCGTGCAATAAGGTAAGTGGAAGAGACCTCACTATCCGTCTGCCAATATCGGACGCAACTTGTCAATAGCGGACCCATTCCTAGAGCTGGTCAAACTCAGCCTAGCTTTGCCCCCTACACTCGGACAGGTAAGGCCGCACCCCCTTCCAACCGACCACGACACAGTGGAGAGCGCAACCGTTTGGTAATCAGCACTCAACGCTCATCTACCCACTCGGTCTAGACGTTGGAGCAACCTCTTGGTACCATAAGGGTTTAGGGACTTTCACCCAGGGATATCTATAGCACCCCATGTAGAACAAGATTTTCGATATCTAATCCTGCTAACCACGATGCGTCTGTGGAGGCTACGACCCCGATGTCGCTAGGGCTTACAATAACCATGTCACACAAATGTGAAATGCATGAATCACGCTATCCAGTCATGCAACAAATCCTGCGCATATCGTGCGCTCATGTAGGGCAACATCGCCTAACCAGGAGCCCATAAACAACCTGATCAAAGGCATATGCTATGATCAGTCAATTTTCATATCAAGCATACATATAATGCGTATGATCATGAGTCATGGAACTACACTAAACATGTAATAATGAAATGAACTATCCTTACAATGCAGATGGGCCTGGACGGCCTATACACAATAAGTGTTGCCTATCAAAGGGGCCCTAGGGAGAGTCATAATGTGGACATCCAACCAACATTACACTTGCAATGTGGATGTCAAACCAACATTGCTCCCAAGGTATGATAGTCGCAAACATTGTTACATAATCAGCGTTAGGATCACACATTGCAATGGACCTCAGGTACATCCTATTGGGTCTCAAATACATCAAATGGGCCATGTCATATGGCCCTTTTATTTATCAAATGGGTCACATAAATGGACCGCACCAATGGACCTTATGTGCATTGCAATGGGTCATAACCCGTGGGCCTTAGATTGCATCAAATGGGCCTAATCTTATGGGTTTTAAAGTACATTAAATGGGTCCAATCCCATGGACCTTGAAATACATCAAATGGGTCTACTCCCATGGGCCTTATAATACACCAAATGGCCCCATTCCATGGGCCTTAGAACCACATCAAAGTGGCCCTAATGGACTACCACAAACACCTTAAGATGAGCCTCAAACATGCCAAGGTGGGGTCCACTTAGGCTATGGATCTGGCCCATTCCTTAACTCATTTCATAAAATGAGCTTTTAAAAATGGATGGACAGATTGGATGTAGCTCCTGCACCAAGGGTGGGGGCCCACATGAAGGCCCACCATCAAGCATGTAACATAAAATCTACAATTATATATATATATATAATATATATATATATATATATTCATACACACGCTGCATGCACACACACTACACACACACACGCTGCATGCACGCATACTGCACACACTACACACACGCACGCTGCACGCACGCACACTGCACACACACCTACGCACGCTGAGGGCCCCACCGTCAGCGTGACGGTGGGAATAAAACCCATACATCACTGTGGGTCTCATGTGGGGCCCACCATAATATTTATAGGCCATCCAGGCCGTTCATAAGGTCACTCAGACTTGGATGAAGGGAAAACACAAATTTCATCTTGATCCAAAACTTCTGTAGACCCCAGAACGGGTTTCAATGGTAGATGTTCATTCACACTGTTTCTTATGGTGTGGGCCACCTGACCAGCGGTTGCCGAAATTTGGAGGGGGCCCACCTGACGAGGGGGCCCACCACATGGACGGCATGGATAAGACATATGCATCATGGTGGGGCCCACGGCAGCAGCCGTGGGTGGCTGCATGGCGGCCCGTTGCACGGCCGCCCGCCCGCTGCTGCAGGCGTCAGAGACAGAGGCTATGCCTCTTTGAAATATTTTTTAAAAAAATGGAAAACCCTATTGTTTGAGATTTTTCGCATTTGGGGCCCACATCTAGCAGATCCACCCCGTCCATTGGCTTCAGTGGCTCGAGGCAGTCCCAATGAGTCTAAAGTTTAAAATTTCTTGGTGCATAATAACTTCAGGTTATGCTTCAATGGTAACTACCAATGTTCTCAATGCTATGGCCCACCAGATATTCAGATCAGCCCCAATCTTCTACTCAACGGATAAAATACTGTTGGTAAGAGGATGGACGGCTTAGATTGGAAATATACATTAAGGTGGAGCCTACACAAGGGCCCACTCCCAAAGCTTTGAGCCAAGCTTGTATTTGTGTTTTCCTTTGTACAGGGACGTCCAGCGTCCCAGATGCTGGACGGTTTGGGACTTGGTTATGCATTGAGGTGGGCCACCACTTGGAGAGTGGGTGGGTATAATGTATTTAAGGTGGGCCCCACTTGTAGACAGCTTAGTCAACATACTTTACATCATGGTGGGGTCCATCCAAGTGGGCCGCACGGCCACACAATCACACAAAATAAATAAACAAATAAAAAAGAAGAAGAAAGAAACAGAGGAAGGAAGACCGGATGATGGAGGGACCCCGGCACTATGGGCCCTCCCTTTCATATTCTACAACATACATCAAGTGGGTCCCATTATCATGAGCCCATTAGATCCAAAATCCAACGGTGGAGATCCCTTTTCCACTAAAATAGACGGTCAAGATGACCCTAAGTATGTAAGAAATCAAACATCATGATGGGATACATGGAGAATGGCCCCATCATGGAACGATCATGATGATCAAAGTGGGCCATCGGCCACATCTTAGGGTCCCAAGTGAGATCCAAACCATTAATCGGTTAGTCTCACTTGGCCCGTCTTAAAAATTAGAAAAAACTACTATGATTAAGCACCCACCGTCCGATCTTCTTGCTCCTAGGGGTTCCTTAATACCTTAGCTTTGATTTCAATGGATGAGATGATGGATGGATGACTAGGATGGGAGATGATCGGGTAGGAAAGTGGGCTACCTCGGAGTTTTGGAAAGAGAGGAAGAGGCTTAGAGAGCTCTCATACGTATAAGGGTTTTTTGCTTGAGAGAATGAGATGAGAAAATGAGAAAGAGAGAGAGTGTTGTAGAGAGAGATGAAATGATGGGTGATGGAGTGATGGATGGGAGAGAGAGGGGCGTGTAAGAAAATCTTGACTTTGGTGCCCTTTTGTGTAAGAAAAGCATGGGCTTTGTAAGACCTTTTTGACTTTTGAAGATTTTTGGTGTAAGAAGGTATGAGCTTGCTTGGGAAGGGTGAAAAAGTGATGTGTACTTGACATGTACTTGACATGTTGATGGATAGATTGATTGATGGGATTAATGTGACACCTCGTAGAGATTCTCTTGAGTTTTACAATGCGCGACGTTTTCCTCGCACCGAACGTTGGCCCACATCTCTTGATCAGGGTACCGCCTCGGCACGCAAGTCGCTGCATCGGAACCGCAGTGACGGCGCGGTCGCTATGGTAATGGTCTTGGGTTGAGTCGATATGGGTTGACGGCATTCGAATCAGGGTCGTGCGTAAGTATCGGTTAAGGGTCGAAAGTTGTCGAAATTTGACCGGTAAGACCGCGGAAGTTTACGAAACGGTACGGTTTAGGATACGGCTCTTACAGTTTATGAGTAATCCAAGTGTTGAACACTGAAAAGCAATAAGTAGAGTTATAGGTTATCTTAAAGAAATCAAAGAATTAGGATTATTTTACTCAGAATTTCTAGCAGTATTGGAAGAAAATACCGATGCAAGTTGGATATCGAGTGCAGGGGACAACAAGTCCACTACAGGATGTATATTCACCCTAGGAGGTGCAGCTGTATCTTGGGGATCCAAGAAACAAACTTGTATAATGCACTCAACTATGGAATCTGAGTTCATAGCTCTAGCTGCTACAGGTAAAGAGGCTGAGTGGTTAAGGGATCTTCTATTAGAAATCTCATTCTATGCGAAGCCTATATCGGCTGTTTCACTTAATTGTGATAGTGAAGCCACTCTAGCGATAGCCTATAACGATACCTATAATGGAAAGTCCAGACACATAAGTTTGAGACATGACTATATAAGACAATTGATTTAAGATGGAATCATCGCGATCTCATATGTAAAGTCGAGTAATAACTTGGCTGATCGTTTTACTAAACCTCCGACGAGAGAGGTAGTAAGGACAACATCTAGAGGGATGGGGTTGAAACTCTTTACTCAAAGTTTCACCAGTGAAAGAAACCCAACTCAAAATTAGAAAATCTATAAATATTTGGTTTAATGGGTAACAACAATTCACTGATAAGTGAAAAGTTTTAGCACTAAATAAATCAATAACCTAATCCAGGATGATAGTGCTGGCTGTTATAAAAGAGGGATGAATATTAAACTCTTAATGAAATCCAGTCGAACAGAACAAGTGTTTTAATGAAAACACTGGAAGGATTTCACTTATGTGAACGTAGAAGTAGTGCCGCTTCTCATGAGAGCTAGAGTTATCTCGAGATCGTTCAAGAAACAGGATAAGCACATGGCCATTAAAAGTGCTAAGTGAGATTATGAAGGAACACCTAACGCAGGAGCTATTATGTGTGCGGTATTTTCGGTTATATCATACAGGAATAACTGGTTCAATGCTGCGACAACTAGAAATTTTGAAATAACTTTAAAATACTTACACTAAGGAAAGATTTAAATCGCAAAATATCTTTCTTTATGCATAATAAATATTATTATTCTGGCAGATTTTTTATTATTTAAAAAATCACTAGGGGATTGTTGAAAATCAATGGTTTTTAAAAATAAAAAATGAAAAATGAAAAATTCAAAATTTTTAAAATTTTGAGATTTTCCCGCCAAAACTCTTTTAAAAATTTTCAAATTAAAAAGTGCATTGTGTGCTTTGTCCCACATCGGAAATGGTTGAAATCTTTTTGAGGTTTATATAAGATGTTGAGAAGAGTATTCTTACTTGAAGCTTTTGGAAGAGATGTGTAACATCTCGAAAATCGGGGGGGTCGAGCAAAAACCCAACTCCCGAGTTTCAAAATGTTATTTATGCAACATGGATATGTATGATTGAATATTGTCTGTGATAATGTATTAAACATGAGTGAGATTAAGCCAGAACAGCATATCATACTCCAGAGACAGTTAAAGTCACAAGCGGAAGACTGTGATAGTAGGTATAACATATATAAACTGTTGTATGTCTCCAGAGTGTGAACATGTTACCAAGTTATATACATACATGTATACTCCAAAAGTAAACAAAAGGAATATACATGAGTGCTCTGAAAATATAAAATGACAAGTGTCAAGGTATCTAATCAACCTCCCTGTAATCCCGTCAATCAGAATACGCATAAAGGAGGGATCCTCCTCATCATCAATATCATCAAGTTCGGCTCCGCCTCGCAGGCCGCGTCATCATCTGCAATCACAAAAAGGTCTGGTGGGTGTCCAGGAACACCGTCCCGTAACGTGGGAGTGAATAGCTAACTCAATGGAATAATAGATCAAGGATTAACATGTTCTCAAATCAATCATGCGATAATAGTAAAGCAATAAATCAAGCAATCCTAATACTGTTGTTAATGCAATATGACATGACGTGATGTATGCCCTCACCGACGATCTCCCTCATACGGCACCATCTTACGACCGAGGCATGCCACACTCCCTAAAGTGCTCCACATCTTCCAGGCACATGCAATGTAATGGTGATATAATTTTCGAGTTGTTATTAGTCCATTCAAACAGCAAGATTGGGAAACTAAGGTACCTCCCTTATATCAATCCCAACACAGATCCTGTCTAGGGTCGTCACTCCTAGTAATCTCATACGATGTATATTTTGTAGGTCGATGCAAGGGCTGCCAGGGCTGTTGCTCGCACTCGTTACACCGCTTTCCCATCACCTTATCAATACATGCTTACTGTACTCTACTGCTACGGAAGGGTCGTCGCCTCCCGTAGACTCAGAATACGCTCGCGGTCACTACAAAGGGCTGTCAGGGCTGTTACTCGCACTCGTTGCACCGCTCCCCCATCACCTTATCAATGTAGGCCGACAACAAGAATATAGTGTCCCATACCACCATAATCTGCTCACAAGACTAGGTGCTCACTGGTCACTGCGGGGAGGTTTGTGGCCCCAGCGTAGGCCGACAGTTCGACTACGGTGTCCCATACCACCATGCCCGGCTCATGAGTCTTCGTGGATCAAGGTACCATGGTTAACAGGGTTTACAATGGTAAGTTCAGTACCCTAGGTTTAAGCAGTTATGACTCATGCAGGGTGAACATACAACGGCCAGTCGGGTTACTTGACGGGCTCGACTAGCACGATCGCATCTTAAGTTGAACGACATGAAGTGTGTAAAACACTTCGTGTGGCCTAACCACTGCCGCCAACTCCAAGACACGGCTCGCATTCATCGACGCGTCGTTCGTGGCAAAGATAAGCTAACCACGAATTCGCTCGGTTACCGACTGCCTGGACTAAGTACAGTCCCAAACATGTGGAATCACATCAGCAAAGCATGTGAAAGAATTGAAAATGAAATACCACCATATGAGCATGTTAACACATGTTGTAACATACAACTTAAGCAAATCACCTGATACATGCCTTTCACACATATAATGAAATTATGCATGTAACATACAACTTAAGCAAATCACTTGATACATGCCTTTCACACATATAATAAAATTATGCATATCGCCAACATATAGGAAATCATTTCCATCAGCAAATTAATTGAGAATTCAATCTCAAACTAAATCATAATGAAATCACCAAGCACATGTTATAACATACACCTTACGTGAATCATCAAGCACATGCATTTTATTCATATAATGAAATCATGCATATGGCTAACATGTAAGAAATCATTCACATCAGCATATCAATTGAGAAACCAATCTCAAGCTAATCCATAACATCATTTCATTCAATACATACTAATACAAGCATTAATACAAACACTTACACTACACACTTAAGTCTACATATAGTATGTCGACCCGAAGTGCGCATTTAGGCGAATCTCTTCACCAAACTAATTATGCACGCATTCCTAACATTCTAATGCGACAACAAATCATGTCAATCACATCAGAAAAATATGAATGAAATCAGTACTTCCTACAAATGACTAAAATGCCCTAAATCTCATATTCTCCGTCGATTTACGAAACAGGAAACAGACAGCATGTTGTACATGTCAAACGGCGTTGCCGTCAATAATCTACTATTAAACGATATTGAAAGCGTTGGAAACAGTCAATCAAAGCGTCTAAAATCCGCACCTTGTCTCTTACAAACGTGTCGTTTCGAATGGAGCGTATACGCTTCGTCTACGGCGAATAGAGAACCTAATACACAAGTTCTATTAGCTACTTCGCTAGGAAACGAAAGGAACCTCAAATCAGCAACCTCTAGGGTATTTTTTTACCTGAAAACGTGGAGGAATCGCCGAAAAAGTGATCGGAGTACGTTGCCTAAGCACGTACAGCACGTGGCATAAGCAGTAGGGAATTCTCTCCCACCTTCTCTCACAAACTCTCACCTTTTCTCTCTCCCAATCTAGGGATTTTTACAAATTCGGATGGGAGAGAGGAGTGAGGGTTTCAACCCCTTTTATAAGCCCAAACTTGCCCGAAATAGGCTCCGGTACAAAGTTCACTTAGTGCATATCCAAATCGGGGCTGTTTCGGTCCAAAAGATGCTTTCTGGTGGTCCCCTGACAGAATGCGATCGGACTTAAGCTCACGCGTACCAGATCTAGCACGTATTAAGTTTTCAGTCCGGCTGGGTCCGCAGATCGCACGTGGCGGACCAGTTTCAGTTCAGCGGTCACCGCACGTAGATCAGGGCTGAAAGTCTCATGATATAAAATAAAAATTTCTCCTGATCCAAGGGTGTAATTTGGATGAATTCTGACGGTCAGAATGCTTAATACTGACACGTCAAGTCGTGTGCCAGATTTGAATTTGAAATTCCAATTCTGTCCCTATTCGCACTCTCTTCGATCCGGGCTCAATGAAATAGCCTGTGATTATCGGTTTGACTTGATTTTCGAAATGAGTGTCAAGTCCAGCTAGGCGGTTCTAACGGTCTAAGATAGGAGGTATCAGACTTTCGACGCGCGGTATAGATCCAATACAAAATTTCAAAGTGGTCCAGAGAACAAACCTGCTTAGAGTTTGGTCCGAGGTTATAGAGTATTATAGAGTCATTGGTTCTACTCAATTTGGGTCTTGTAGAACGTATTTAAAGTGATCAGGGACTATTTCCCAGCTACTCCAGCGTTGCGCTAGCTAACTTACGCTTAATTTCTAAAGGAATTAATCCTAAGTGGTTTCTTTGGCTATGGAATTGGGTTCTGAACGATTTTCCAGGTATTTTAGTTGACCCATTGCCTAAGGACGTCAAATCCCAGATTGGCCAAAATTCGAGGTGTTACAAGATGAAACCAGGTTGCGTGGGCAGTGAGGCAGTGTGGCTGTAGTGGCGCTAGATGGAGTACTTTACACTTTGCACGTGCGCATCATATCGCAGAGTGGTCGCTCCTTCGCAACCTCGGTGCGATCGCGGTGTGATAGGTCTGGTCAGTGCCTTAGGGCGGTGTGGATCCGAAATGAGCCTGGGTTTTTATAGGTGACTGAGAATGGTCGGATATTAAATTCAAAATGTCCATCCGTTTCTAACAACGGATACCTACCTTAAAACCACAATGGTCCGAAAATGGACGGACCATGATGATCCAACGGTCAAATCCTTTGATCCGACGACCAAAAACACCTGAGATTAATGGACAACGGCCAGAAACATTTTTCAAACGTTCTGGACCATTGATAGCGTCTGGCAACGCTCCACTACAGGATGCCTATATAAACTTGTAACACCCCGAATTTTTGCCAACCCGGGGTTAGACGTCCTTAGGCAATGGTTCAACCAAAACACATTGGTAACCGCTCAGAACCTAATTCCATAGCCAAAGAAATCACTTAGGATTAATTCCTTTAGAAACTAAGCATAAGTTAGCTAGCGCTACGCTGGAGTAGCTGTGAAATTGTCCCTGATCGCTTTAAATACGTTCTACAAGACCCAAAACTTGTAAAACCAATGATGCTATAATATCCTAAAACCTTGGATCAAACTCTAAACCCGTTTTCTCTCAGGAACTCTTTGAAACTTTGTATTGGATCTAGACCGCGCGTCGAAAGTCCGATACCTACAATCTTAGACCGTTATGACCGCTTGGCTGGACTTGACAATCGTTTCGAAAATCAAGCCCAACCGACGTTCAGAGGCTATTTCATTGAGCCTGGAGTGAAGAGAGTGAGAATAGGGTTAGATTTGAAAATTTTAATTCAAATCTGGCACGTGACTTGACGCGTTATTATTAAGCGTTCTGACCGTCAGAATTCAGCCAAATTACACCCTTGGATTAGGAAAAATTTCTCTTTCATATCATGAGACTTGTAGACCTGATCTAGGTGCGGTGACTACTGAACTAAAATTGGACCGCCACGTACGATCTGCGAACTCTTCCGGTCTGAAAACTTGATGTGTGCTAGATCCAGTATGCATGAGCTTAAGTCCGACAGCGTTCGGCCAGGGGACCTCCAGAAATGCTCTTTTGGACCAGAACAGCCCCGAATTGGTTAGACCCCAAGTAAACATTATTCCCAAGCCTAATTTGAAAAGAAATTAGGTTATAAAAAGGGGTTTAAACCCTCACTTCTCTCACCCATCCGAATTTGCTAGAAACCCTAGCAGAGTGAGAGAAAAAGTGAGAGATTGTGAGAGAGTGTGGGAGGGATCTTCTTGCCACCTGCACCAGCTGCTATACGTGTTTAAGCAACGCACTCCATTCACTTTCTCGACGATTCCAAAGCACTTTTAGGTAAGGAAAACCCTAACCACTTGCTGATTTGGGGATTTCTTCGATTCAAATAGCAAAGTAGCTGATGTACGTGTGTATTAGGTCGCCTGTACGCCGTAGACGAAGCGTATGCGCTCCGGTCGGAACGATACACATCTAAAGTGAAAGGTACGGATTTTAGACGCTTTGATTGGCTGTTTTCAACGCTTTCAATGTCGTTTAATAGTAGATTATCGACGGCAACACCGTTTGACATGTACAACATGCTGTCCATTTCCTGTTTCGTAAGCAGACAAAAAATATGAGATTTAGGGCATTTTAGTCATTTGTAGGAAATACTGTATACATCCATATTTTGCTGGAACGGTTGACATGGCTTTTTGTCGCCTTAGGATATTAGGAATGTGTGCATAATCAGTTTGGCGAAGAGATTTGCCCAAATGCGCACTTTGAGTTGACATACACTATGTAGACTTAAGTGTGTAGACTAAGTGTTTGTATAAATGTTTGTATTAGTATGTATTGAAGTAAATGGTGTTGTGAATTTGTTTGAGATTGAATTCTCAAATAATATGCTGATGTAAATGATTTCCTTCATGGTGGCTATATGTATGATTTCATTATATGTATGAGATGCATGTGTTAGATGATTTACTTAAGTTATATGTCATAATATGTGTTAACATGCTCACATTGTTGTAATGCATTTCCATTACTTTTTTATGATTGAAGAAGTGGATTCACAAATGTTTGGGACTATACCTAGTCCAGGTAGTCGGTAACCGAGTAAATTTGTGGTTGGCTTATCCAGCGGACGGTGGGGCCCTTTGTAATGTATGTGCTCCATCCGCACTGTCCACTGGACAGTGGGACCCACCATGATGCATGTGATGCATTTAGACCGTCCATCCACTCGGTATGATCGTTTTAATGCATGAGTTGCCGATTGGGTGGGCCACTCATGTAAGGGTTAGGCCCCTTTGATTCATGAAAGGCCTATGGATTAGGCCCATTTGATGGATATAAGGCCAATGGACTTGGACCCACTTGATATGTAAAGCCTATGGGCTTAGGCCCATTTAATATCTAAGGCCTATGGGTTTAGGCACACTTGATACGTTTCAAGACCATGGGACTAGGCCCATTTGATATATCCCAAGTCCCATGGGATTGGACCCATTTGATGTGTTCCAAAGCCCATGGGATTAGGCCCATTTGAGGTAATTTAGAGCCCATGGGATTAGGCCATTTGAGGTAATTTAGAGCTCATGGGTTAGGCCCATTTGAATTGTTTAAGGCCTAGGGGTTTAGGCCCATTTGACTCATGTTAGGCCTTTGGGTTGAGCCCCCTTTTATGTACATGTGGGGGCCCAATTGGTGTGGCCCATTGGTCACATATTAGACGCATGAGACTAAGCTCATTTGATGCAACCCAAGGCCCACGGATTTTGACCCATTGCAATGCACATAAGATCCATTGGTATGACCCAATTATGTGGCCCATCTGATGAATAGAAGGCCCATAAGATATGACCCATTTGATATATATGTAAGGTCCAATGAGAAGAACCTACGGTCCATTGTAATGTGTAAATCCATTACAAACTAAGTACCGATGTTTACAAAGATCATGCCTTGGGAGAAATGTTGGTTTGACGTCCACATTGCGAGTGTAATGTTGGTTGGATGTCCACATTACGACTCTCCTTAGGGCCCATTACTGGCCCGTACTTATTGTGTATAGGCCGTCCAAGTTCATCTGCATTGTAAGATAGTTCATTTTATTATAACATATTTAATACAGTTCCATGACTCATGATCATACGCATCATATGTATGCTTGACGTGAGAGTTATCTGATCATAGCATTTACCTTCGGGTAGGTTGTTTATGGGCTCCCGGTTAGGCGGTGTTGCCTACATGAGCGTACGATATGCGCATGAATTGTCGCATGACTGGATAGCATGAATCATGCATTTCGCACTTGTGTGACATAGTTATTGTACGCCCTAGCGACATCAGGGCCGTAACCTCCACAGACGCATCGTGATTGGTAGGATTGGATACCGAAAATCTTGTTTTACATGGGGTGCTATTGATATCCCTGGGTGAAAGTCCCTAAACCCTTATGGTACCAAGAGGTTGCTCCAACGTCTAGACCGATTGGGTAGATGAGTGCTGAGTGCCGAATACCAGTTGGCTGTGCTCTCCACTATATCGTGGTCGGTTGGAAGGGGGTACGGCTTTACCAGTCCGAGAGTAGGGGGCAATGCTAGACTGAGTTTGACCAGCTCGAGGAATGAGTCCGCTATCGACGAGTCGCGCCCGATATTGGCAGACGGATAGTGTGGTCTCTTCCACTTACCTTGTTACGCGCGATGTGGCGGCAATCTGGTTTAGAGTATACTAGACCCCGGTGATATCCCATATTTTGAGCTATATTGATGTGTAGACATAGATGAGGATCTGTATGCTTGAGTTGCATTGCACATCACATGGCCTTGGGTGACCGATACCATTCATGTCTTGCATTGTATAGCCTTGGTATGGCTCATAATGTTATGGTTCCATCTACATATTCCGTATTACTCTGTCATTGCATGTTCATATTACTACCTTGCGCACACACTTTCACCACCCTCTAAGCTTTCTATAAACTTATGCACGACCGTTGCGTGCAGGTGACGTTGGTTCGCAGCAGCGCTGAGGCAGGAGCACGTTGTAGAGCGTTTTGGAATTTTTATTTTTACCATTGTATTTTCCTTTATGCTCATTGTACTTGTAAAGTTTTTGATCATAGTGGAAATGTAATGGAGTTCTTGGTTGTTGTTTGTGGGTTATGCCTTTGGTTATGCTTATTACGAATCAAACTGACATTGAAAATCCTCCTCGTAGCATCCCAGGACAGAACCCGGCGAATGGGCGCTAGGAGCCGAGAATGAGATTTTACGGAGGTTGTCGGCGCCGGATTAGGCGATCGGGAATTTTGTGAGCCCGGTTTTTGAGTTTGGGGCGTGACAGGAGACATACAACAGTTTATATATGTTATACATACTAGCACAGTCTTCCGCTTGCTAATTTAACAGTCTCTAGAGTATGATATGATGTTTTGGATTAATCTCACTCATGTTTAATACATTAACACAGAAAATATTCAATCATACACATTTATGTTGCATAAGTGATGTTCTGGAACTCGGGAGTGGAGTTTTTACTCGACTTCCGATTTTCGAGATGTTACAAAACTGGACCATTCCAGTCCAATTTCATCATCTCAACACAACCATCTCCCATCATATACGATACATAGCTCCATCATAAAATACTTAGAGCATCTCCACCGTCAGTGTCTGCCAGAAGAAATCCTCTGCGTTATAATTGTTCCACAGTTGACCCATCGTGATTGCTGCACGCTAGATCCAGAAGGCTTGTCTTATCCTGAAAGCAATTCGCTTATAACCCAATAGCAGTAGATAAGGGGGCGAATCACGCTTTAAGGATAACGTATTTGATACGTGATTCAGCCTAATGAATTTCAAATTAATTTATTTTATTTTTAGTGTATCCAAAAATCATGTTTTCCACATATAAAACATGTACATCACCGTTGGCCCACGGCCATGAATCCACTTACCTTGATGATTATTCAAATCTACTAAAAGTGGTGTCTGGTTAAACTAGGTTGGTCTGGCTAGTACGAACCCGGTTTGGCTACTGTTGGTGACCTTAACACTAGCCAGCTAGCTAGTACGAACCTGATTTGGCTAGTGTTGGTGACCTTAACACTAGCCAGCTAGCTAGTGTTAAAGTTATGTGCCCCACCATGACATTTGTATTTATCAACACTGTTCATCCATTTTGCTAGCTCATTTTAGAATATGATGTCTAAATGAGATCAAAATTACTCTTCAACTTTAATTTACCTTTGATTAAAATTGTTTGTATAGCTCAACACTCACTGTACCTTCATATGAGTTGTATATGATACAACTCATGATAGGTTCCAGAGGTAGCTAATGGGTCAAATGACTAGACTTGAGGGCCCCGCCAGCTCGTCTCCATTCAAAATAATCGAGATTTCTAGAGTCATCAAATGTACAATATCACGATAAAGTTGCTTACAAGACACCCATAAGGTCCTAAAAAGCCTAAAGGGATAGCCCAAGAAGATCCTTAATTAACACAACAATGATCATATAAAGGTACGTGTAAGTCACAACACAATTAAGACATATTTCATCAACTCTAACGGTACCAAAAACTTACAAAAACAATCGAAATGATCCCCACCATCTCTTGAATATATCCACAAGATCCTACTAGCTAACTAATACCGAAACGGGCAGGCGGCACGATAAAAAAACAAACATCGGAATTCCAAAAAATCTTTGGAGCATTGGATTGCATAAAGTGCTATTGTCAAAAAGAGCACTTCAAGAAAGACCCACGAAGGACTGGTTGCAGAAAGCATTCTGAAAAAGCAGCCTATATGCTATCATCCTAACTGACAGCTTATGCTTATAAATAAAACACAAGGTGAAGAGTCATTAGATAGCCTATTTAGGGACTACCGTTGTGAGCCATTCAAGGGGATAAAGGCCAAGAGCTGAGAGAGGTCGAGCTGTTGGAGCATAAGTGGACCAGTTAAAGTATTTGATGAGCCACGCCAAAGAGCATCGACATCATTCACACATTCTAAGAGCATCCACATCATCCACACATGCACATCCTCAATTTTCTCCCTTGCTACTTATTTTATCTTTCTTATTATTATTATTATTATTTTTTGGCCTACCTGGGTTTTAATACCTTGAGTAGTACAGTGTATTGTATGGATACTAAAGTTTATTTAAATATCTAAAAAAATATAAAATTTTGTGAAGTAGAGACGCGTTGCACATTGGAAAATAGTGTTGAACTCCTTCAGTTTTCATGATTAAAGCCCTCACCCAAAATTTATAGTATATATTCATCATAGGAGTCATGGATAAAATAATTCTGATCATTCCTCGATTAATAAATAATTCCATGATTCTTACACAATCATAGATTCTGAAATATATTTAACTAGTTGCAACTCCAACCAAATTATCCAATCCACCATGCATCCAGCAACATCGCACACCTTAAATAATATGCATGATTCTAGCCTGAAATTACTAAATGAAAGAATGAGTAGAGATACATAGCCTATCATGGAGTGCGCTTGAGTTCACGTGCAGAGGTACTCACAAAGCCATTGGACGCTTACTGCCTACTGTTGAAAACTTTTTAAAGGTGATGACATATGTTTTACATCAAGTTGATATTTGTATTTCCCGTTTATCCAAGCAGGTGTCACCTTATCAATGGGTTTTGGTGGCAAACAACGTGATGGACGTTCAATTAATGCTATTTTCTTATGATTTGTATCTACTTATTTTTGGGCTCATCCACTGGAATAATATGGCAAAAATGGATGAACGTCGTGGATAAAACATATATATTATGGTGGAGCCCACCAAGATTTAACACCAACTAGCTTGCTGGTGTTGGGTTCACTAGCCAAACCACGTCCGGCTGGCACTGGCCAATGTCCCTTCCAACGGGTTGGATGTGCTATAAGCCCTGAGGCCGACTAATCGTCCCCAATTTGAAATTTCAGAGCCGATTGAGCTTGCGCGCGATCATCCAAAGGCCTGGAACTAGGCTGGATTTAGACGTGGGCACATGGTTGGGTAGACCCGGTTCGGCAGGACCAAATCGGATATGCAAGGATAATTTAGTCATTCGGGTAATTGTTTAGGATAAGCTCAGCAGAATCTTCGCACCGCTTTCCGAAAGAGCGAAGAACCTTACCCAACGATCTTGACGTCTGCTCAAATCCATCCCAACGTAATGCAATAAAATACATTGCGAGTCGGGTCTTCATTGATCCTAACCATTTATACGGTCAATCTCACTTTCTACGGTGGATAGGCAATAAATAAAAGCTTCAATTGGATTATTTCTACCCTTTCATCATTTCACTCTTTTGCTTTGAACGTGGACGGTCAATGCAACATTTGTAGCATCCAAGGGCTAGGTTATACGATCTGAGAGTTTCTTCCGGGAATCCCATTTTCAAGTGGCGCCTTATTCGATAAACGGTTTGGATTGAAAAGAACCCAAATCGAACGGCTAAAGTTCTGACTTATATATTGCAACACGTCTGAATGTATTCTAGAAACCTCTCGTGTGATAGTTGACCACTATTTTATAAATGGTGGTGACTCTGTTTCCTGACACGCGGCACTTATGTTCAGCTATCCTGACCATCCAAATTGTGGTACAGTTTACATGGAGTATATATCTAAAATGCAACGATGAATCAATCCTAACCATCAATTATAGCTACATAATAGATGATTACAAGTAGAATAGTAAGAAGTTCGAATTGGAAGGGAAATTAAATCAGATGGTTATTATTATATCCTTGTAAAGGTAATTTTTTATTTATGGTCTATCCACCATTGCCTCAGCAGACGGTCTGGATTGCGGTACAACTATGCTATGTGTACGATGGAAGACTCACAGTCTTTTTTAAATGGTGGTAAACTAAACATTGAAGCCTACTTCCAGGAAATAACCTGTGGTTACAATGTCCAGTTGCCACAACTCAATATTTGTGAAAGCTCATCCATCACAGGAGGGATGTAGATGTACGATGATCCAGACCGTTCAAACCTCGGGCATCATTGTGATGGAGAGTATGACGAAGACCTTCTCCCGAAATCCAATTCCAGTGGTTGGATTCGGAAGTCTGACCGATTTCTTATAAGTCTTAAGTATAAAAATAATTGGATGAATGAGATCATTCACGTTTTTTCTAATAGATGCTCCAATCACATCACTTCTAAGAATTTCAACGTCCAGATTTTGCGACACGTGTGCGTGTATATGTTACCCTAATATATTGAGCTTTGGCAAACTCGCGAATTCCCCGTACTAAGATTTAGTGCCACTATCATGGATTGCTTGTTTTTTCTTTCTACCTTTTCTTTCAAAGAAGTGGGATAGCTACTCGCGCAACCACCTGTTCGAGTCCTGCATTTCGTTAAATTACATCCGACGCGTTGCAATAAGCCACGTAGCGACTTTGCCCCTCTAGCCGTCGAATTTTGGGCTTTTTTAATGATATTAACCGTTTATTTTATAGTGCTCTCCCTGAATGGGATGCCCGGAAGAACTCTCAGATGGAATGTATCACCCCACGGATTATACAAAGGTACGGTGACCGTTCACGTTAAATCGAAAGAGCTAAATCATCAAACGGTCCAAATAATCCAAAAAAAGGAAAAAACAAAGAAATTTATTTATTCTCTTTCCACCGTACAAGGTAAGACTTGTCATGTAAACGGTCTCTGGATGACTGTCAGATGACTTAGATTCAAATGCTAAAGTATCCACGTACCTGAACCCCAACGCGAGATGGACGCGGTTTGCCGGTCACCAATGTCAAAGCTGTGTTAGCTGATCTTGATGTATGTGTTTTATCCATGCGGTGAATTTAATTCGCCAACTCATTTAGAAAATAAGCTTAAAAATACGTAGATAGAAAGATAAGTGGACCGTACGACATGAAATCAAGGATTAAGCTCTTACTATTAAAAAGTTGTAAGGGCACGCAAGTTTTAGATAAAGCTATATTTGTATTTTTCCTTTACTCAGGTTTATGTAGCTTAATCAACAGGTTGGTTGGATGACAAATAAACATTTTGATGAGTTTTAGGAAGTTTTTCATTGCTGGAGTTCAATCACGGCTCTATCCTTTGGCATGGTCTACTCAAGCTTTGAATCTGCATGGGATTGTGAAATTTTATCTTAAAATGAGTAGAAAAATAGCCTGACCTAAAGAGGTGGATAATTTAAGGAAGGAACATTAGCACAGCATACAAGTTCTCTACTTTTAACCCAAGTTAAATAGACTTATCTGATAGACACTGAGGGTGTACACAAATTGATCTACCGTGGTCAACTTGCTTGACTCGGCTCGAAAAAGCTCAAATTCGTTGAGCTTGGTTCGAGTTGAGTTGGTTTTTAGAGTTTGAAAATGAGTTTGAGTTGGCCAGAGTTCGACTTAATTCAGTCAATATATGACTTGAATTTAGATTGACTCGGGTATTCTTTGATGTTGGTACCAAGTGTTTGATGAAATGACTCAACGAAATGTTAGCTGGTGACAAAAAAAAGCACATTTTATTAAATAAATTTTATTTTTTCTTAATTTTGATATTACTTATAAGGTGTTTGATGAAATACTTAAAAAATTACTGTTAGTATTTTACATTCGTTGAGAATTTGAAAGTGCAGTTCACATATTTGTAAAAATGTTACATCAACTTGAACTCAGTTTGAATTGGCATGAGCTGTTGACCAAACCGAGCCAATCCAGCCGCTCAGGCTCAAGGACTGAGCCGAGCCGAGGTTAGCTAGTGGCCGAGCCAGGTTGAGCTGATGCCAGCCCATCTTGTTTAGACATGATGTATACCCCTAATAGACACTGCTAACCACCTTTAGCGTGAATAAAACATATACATCACAGTGCGTCGAAGGAGCTGTGAAACTGGCTATCTGGCTGGGTTTTGGGTTCACCAGCCAAACCACGTCCGAGCAGGACCGAGACCTGTGCGTCGAGGGAGTGGGACTCCAGTCTATCTCTGGTTAAACAACAATCAAGTGGGCCATACATCTAAAAACGCGGACGGCTAGCAAAAGTTGATCAACAGCACATATTCACAAGACATCTATTGGCTGCCTTACGATGCGCCCAACCAATCTATTATCCCTTGTGCATAGCAAGTGTGTGGCGAACCGAAAGGTTCCAACACACGTGGCATATTGGTGCGTGTGAATAGCATAAGTTTACACTGCTAGTCGCGCGAGTATCCATCTCACTGCCCAGTAACCCCACCTTTAGCAACCCGGTTGCCTTCTCCTCTCTGCAATTACTCGTCTCCTCTCTCTCTCTCTCTCTCTCTCTCTCTCTCTCGCGCAAAAAGCATAGAAAAACCCATATCTTTCTCTCAATGGCCCTTCTCTTCAGAGACAGGGGCCTTGGAGACTCGAAAAGAGAAATGGGTGGCAGCGTCCGCACCCCCGCCGCTGAACTCCCCTCCCCCTTTGGGGAATTGGGCTGCAGCCTTTCCGACGCCGAGCTTCGAGAGACTGCCTACGAGATATTCGTCGGATCCTGCCGGGCTTCAGGTGGAAAGCCATTGACTTTCATCCCTCAATCCGAGAGATCTGAGAAGGCGCTGAATTCGTCGCCGTCTTCAATCTCGCCTTCTCTGCAGAGATCCCTGACTTCGACCGCGGCAAGCAAGATGAAGAAGGCTCTGGGGTTGAAATCTTCATCTTCTAAGAAGAGTCCGGCGAAGGAGAACAGCCCGTCCAAGTCAAAGAAGCCGATGACGGTCGGGGAGCTCATGAGAGTTCAGATGAGGGTTTCGGAGCAGACGGATTCGAGGATCCGGCGGGCTCTGTTGAGGATTGCGGCAGCGCAGGTCAGCTCAATTTGAGAAATTTATTTTATTTTCCTTTTGGGTTTTAGGTTTTATTATTGCGTTTTAAATGTACAGAAATGGTTTTCGATGTTGGATTGTTTGGCATGTTTTTCGTGTTTCTTTTTCATTGGTTGAATTTTTTAGTTTTTGTTGGTTTTTCCTGATTTTGTTACAAACGATTTTGGGTCTGTCATCTGTGTGTGGATTGATCTGCCTTTTTTTTTTTTTTTTTTTTTTTTGTGTATTTGTGGTTTTTTGTCACCACTTCGCATCTTTCAGCTGTGGATTTTATGTTTTGTTAATTTGGTCTTTGCTCTCTTTCTTGATTATTATTATTATTATTAAATGAATGAAATAATTTGGGTCAGATCTGTTTTCATCTCATATGTGAGTTGGGTGGGTGTGGATTGGGGTGTGCAAATTACACATGGATGTACATGTACATACAGGATCTAGCTGTGGTTTGGATGTACATGTACATACATGTACATACAGGATCTAGCTGTGGTTTGGACTTGGGGGTCGTCTTAGCATCACATTTCTGGGAGAACTTTGGTCGGTAAATGGATCTAATTGCATGGGAACTACATTATAATCTGGTTTCTGATTCATCGGCAATTGGGTTTGTGATCATGGTGTGCCATAACGGCCGCTATGGGGCCGTAAAGGCCGTGGCGTAAATGTAACGGTGGCAACCATTACATGTCACGGAGTTCTAATGGCTGTAATTGCATGGAAAAAATGATGCGCTACGGCCGTTACAGCCTCCATAACGGCCCGTTACGCCCCTTGTAAAGGTCATAACAGCCCTATAACGGTCCATTATAGGGCCAATTCAGGTTTTTTGGTTTTTTTTTTTTTTTGCAATAAAAAAGAGACCATAACAACCGTCATGGGGTTGTAACAACCTTTACAGCCCGTATCGTAATGTAATGGTGGTGGCCGTCATGGCCGCCATTACCATAGCGGAATACCTTGTTTGTGATTCTTATACAGGTTTGGGCCTTTTTGGAATGTCTGCCAAATGCAGATGGGAGCATGCTTCCACTGCATCAAATGAGAATGCAATGATGACAGGTCTGACCTATTATCACGGCATTCATATTGTGGTGCCGTCTTGTGGATGGGAGTGTTCAGTATATCCTGCTAATCATGTTTTACAATATCTGCAAAGGGCTCTCCATCTGCAAAATGCCGCTGGCCAGGCGACATTCCATCTTTTTCCCAATTCGACTATGTGACAAGACCACTCCAGCTTTTGAAAGATCACCATGTAAGAATCTCCTGTTAGATGCATGTCAGATAAACATCTACACTGCTTCTAAAAGAGAAAACCTTATAAGATCTTCTTGCTGTTTTTTTGGGCACCATACCATGTGGTGTACGCAGTTTTACTGTTCTTCTATTTACCTGTCAGCATTTTCTACATTTCGGAATTACTTTGAAATAGCGTTAATGTAATAATAATGTCTATTTTATATTCAAGAGTAACTGTGTACCTGTGTAATTGTGTGTTCATTTATATATATATATATTATATTTCTGAAAAAACCTTCTGCGTTATTCCTTTCAGATTAACTGTAAAATTCCCATCTTGCTGAGGAGTTTTTTTCTTTTTTCTTTGGTTTTTCTGCTACCTCAGCAGTAGCCTTTCTTTGTTTCTTGCCTCATTTTTAATATAATTTCCGTTACCTTTGAAAAAAAAAAAGGTTGCTGGGTTATTATTTTATTTTTTTTCCATTTTAATGCTCAATTGTATTTATTCAGGGGCTAATTTGTCCATACCACCTTCTTGGTGTGCCACTCCATAAGCAGGACATTTTTTCCTATTTAAGTGAAAATTCAGTGTGGAATGTCTTGTAGCTGTGCTCTGGTTTTAAATTTCAGTGAAATTGATATGGATGCTTGTTTTATGTTTGTAACAGCACGGAAGACGGTTTGAGCAAATGGTACTACCGTTAGAGCTGTTGCAGCAGTTCAAGGCTTCTGATTTTCCTGATCAGCAGGAATATGAAGCCTGGCAATTTAGGAATTTGAAGGTCCTCGAGGCTGGACTCCTTATGCATCCTCTTCTCCCACTAGAAAAGTCAGATCTTCATCCGCAACGGCTTCGGCAGATTATACGAGGAGCTTCTGAAAAGCCCCTAGAAACAGGAAGGAATTCTGATTCTATGCAAGCCTTGCGCAGTGCTGTTATGTCTCTTGCATGCAAATCCTTTGATGGGTCAGTTGCTGATGTATGTCATTGGGCAGACGGGTATCCACTGAATATCAAACTATACCAGATGCTACTAGAAGCTTGTTTTGATGCTAATGAGGAAACATCAGTTATAGAAGAGGTTGATGATGTTATAGAATTAATCAAGAAGACATGGCCAGTCCTGGGCATGAATCAGATGCTTCATAACCTTTGCTTCTCATGGCTCTTATTCAATCGTTTTGTAGCGACTAGCCAGGTAGAAAATGATCTGCTGTTTGCAGCTGACAATCAGTTGGCTGAAGTTGCAAAAGATGCAAAGGCTACAAAGGATCCAGTGTATGCTAAGATATTGAGTTCAACGTTGAGTTCAATATTAAGTTGGACAGAAAAACGGCTTCTTGCCTACCATGACACCTTCCATCCGGGTAATATTGATTCAATGCAGAGTATTGTTTCTTTGGGGGTTTCAGCAGCAAAGATACTAGTTGAAGATATTTCTCATGAGTATCGCCGCCGGAGGAAAGAAGAAGTTGATGTAGCTCGCAATAGGATTGACACTTACATAAGGTCATCGCTCCGCACAGCTTTTGCTCAGGCAAGTTGCTTTGACTATCTCCATTTAAGACGTAGGTAATTTGTATGTTTGTGGGTTGGTCCTGGAAAGGTCCAGGCCATGACACTAATACATTTGTCTGTATCAATTGAAAGTGAATCTGTTACATGTAACTTGCATTGAGCCAAGTTCAAATAGAATAAAGTTTAAATGGGTTTGGCCTTTCCTAGAAAAAAAAAAAAATCCTATCTTAGCCTTGGGTTGCTCTTTGGCCCAGGCGTTTTATCGTGAATTGGACTTAAGGCTGGCATGACCCGGCCCAGACCCAACCTGTTGATACCCCTATGTGTATGTGAGACCTGCTATTGCTTGTTGGATCCTACTCTCCCCATATATGTGCCTCAACCTGTGAGTCTGGCCTGTCCTGTCATCATGCGGGTTACTTATATAACATGAAGTAGAAAACACTTCTAACACCCTCTTTTACATAAATGTTTGTCGCACATGATGACTGAACTGGCAAATTTTGGGCCATAGTGGATGCGTTTTGTTGCTCACCTGATGAATAAGCCATTAAGTGAGGATAGTAGGATGCAAGATCATTTCCGTGCAAGTAGCCATTGCATTTCTCTAATCACGTCTCTCAACTATTCTCTTGCAAGTAGCCCTTGCATTTCTCTAATCATGTCTCTCAGCTTGTGCACACTAACAACATGTCTCGTAGACTTTCTACTCATTGATCAGTTTGCTCTCTCTTGAGACAGAGAATGGAGAAGGCAGACTCGAGCAGGCGATCATCTAAAAACCAGCCAAACCCGACCCCAGTTCTTTCCATACTTGCAAAGGACATTGGTGATTTAGCTACTAAAGAGAAGGAAGTGTTCAGTCCGATACTGAAGAGATGGCATCCTTTAGCTGCTGGTGTGGCTGTTGCTACCCTTCATGCTTGCTATGGGAATGAATTCAAACAATTCATTTCCAGTCTCACGGAGCTGACTCCTGATGCTGTACAAGTATTGAATGCTGCAGACAAGTTGGAGAAAGATCTTGTGCAGATTGCTGTTGAAGACTCAGTCGACAGTGAAGATGGCGGGAAGGCAATTATTCGTGAGATGCCTCCTTATGAGGCTGAATCTGCCATGGCCAATCTGGCGAAAATATGGATAAAGACAAGGGTGGACACACTAAAGGAATGGATTGACCGGAACTTGCAACAAGAGGTATGACGATTGTCATGATTTTGTTAACTTCATGCATTTTCCTAATGGAGTTTCATATTTGGAATCATGCTTTGTTTTTATTTTCCGAAAGGTCATAATATTCTGTTAGAAAAAGAGCCAAAGAAGGAGATCTAAGGTGCATTATAACACCAAAGTCAATACAATGGGGGAAAGATTACATTCTGCAAAAGCCTTTAAACATAAGGCCCAGCCCATTACATCCAACTTAGCCCTTCTGAAGACCTCCGACACCAACTGCTTCAATTGAATCACCCACTTCGATTGGAATCATGCTATTGGGCAATGTTTTAAGTCGATTATGGTCTTATGTTGCAACAATCACAGCATTTGGATGGAAGGTTTGGCATAAGTGAGATACTAACAATAGCAAATTGATAAGTGCTGGAACCGGCCCTCGCTTGTACATTCGTTTCATGCAAATGTATTATGCTTACCCCCAATTTTTGAACCGTTCGGGCCAGGCCTATTCAAAATTTTGGTTTTGCTTGTGCCAGGCCCGGTCCATTGACAGCTCTAAATATGGATAAGTGTTACATCAAAGGGGTGTTTGTGCAAATTATATGGGGCATTTCGATAAAAAGACAATTGAGGTATTTTCTTTACCTAGCTGATGTGACAGGCGGAAATCACAGCTTAGCATGCCACTACTGTCACATGGAAAATGTTCCCTGTCAAATTTTGCAAATATAGCTGCTGTTGTGGGAATCAGTGTCACAACAAAAAGGGATATTTGTGCAAGTTTGGGGGACTGAGGAGGTGTTTTCATTATTGTGTTCTGACAGACAAATAGCACATGTTCTCACACAATTAAGAATACACCCTAATGGCTTTTACATGAATACCCCCATGAATTTACTAACACACCCTTCATCTAGCACTTGTGCCTGTAAATTTCCAACATCTTCAAGGTACTTCTATTTGAAAGTATTGGCTAGTGTTAACCCCTTTTAACAAGGGCAGTTTTACTCATGCACACATCTGGTGTTGTTCTGATTGGTATGCTCTTGAAATTACAATCTTAGAGGGTGTGTAAATTCTCTTTCTGCTCTGCACATGTGTATAGTCCCTTTCTTTACTTCTTTCATTGAATACATTTATTTGTTTGTTTGAGAAAACCATTATAAGGTGCTGGATCTCTCGATGAATCAGAACGTGAAGTGTCCTGATGGGCTGGTCCATGTAAATGGGGCCATCATGGTCAGGTGATCCAAATGGATGATCTGATGGGTATGATAGTGGATGGGTGATGTCCCCAAAAATCTCCCAAGTGTGAAGATCCCAGACCTTGACGGTTTATCATCATCTTAGCTTCTCTCCTAACAAATTTTGGGGTTTGCCTGCAAGGGTTGATTAGTGAAAGTTTACAAGCAGCTGCCACCAGAAATCAACCTTACTCTTTTACCATGGCTGTGGAAGTTGAAACCACATGGTGGAGGTTCACATCAACGCCACTCTCATGCTTACACCGTCCCATCACTAGCATTGATCCTTAACCCCAATGTGCCAAAAGGGTGATTAAGTAATGGTCCTGCAAATGGACTGTTAAGATTAAAAATAAAAATAAAAATTGCAATGGTCCAGAAATAATGCCATATATATGGTGGCAGGAATCAAATTAAGGGGCATCCACCATCCATAGTTGGACTGACATCAGGTCGCCAATCTAGATTGCCTCAACTTGGGCCTCACTTGTATCAACTTTGAGGCATCATGATATTGTTCACAACCTGATGCATTGGGACGATAATTTATCTGTTCTTTTTGGTCTTTCTCCTTGATAATCTTAACCTCCCAAGTTTCTTTTTACAGGTTTGGAACCCAAGGGCGAACAAGGAGAGCTTTGCTCCCTCTGCTGTTGAAGTTCTTCGAATAATCGATGAAACGTTGGATGCTTTCTTTCAGTTGCCCATACCGATGCATGCGGCCTTGCTTCCTGACCTGTTGACTGCACTCGATAGAAGCATGCAACAGTACATATCCAAGGCAAAATCTGGCTGTGGTATGCTGCAATACCCCAAAAAGATATTCCACACAATCTCAAACCATAAAATGTCGCTAACAAATTCTATACTGTGATGTAGGAACAAGAAGTACGTACATTCCTTCCATGCCTGCATTAACCCGATGCACAATGGGATCAAAGTTCCAAGGTGTATGGAAGAAAAAAGAGAAATCACAAAACTTCCAGAAAAGGAAATCCCAGGTAGGGACACTGAATGGCGACGATTCATTTGGATTACCACAGCTTTGTGTCCGCATGAACACACTTCATCATGTCCGGACTGAGTTGGAGGGCTTGGAGAAACGCATGGTTACTTATCTGCGGAACACAGAATCTGGTCATGGGGACATTGCAAACGGGGTGGAAAACAAGTTTGAGCTTTCAATACCTGCTTGTCAGGAAGGGATCCAACAGCTCTGTGAGGCAACGGCGTACAAGGTGGTCTTCCATGATCTAAGCCATGTTTTATGGGATGGTTTGTATGTTGGAGATGTGGCGTCTGCAAGGATTGAACCCTTTCGGAAAGAGCTTGATGCGAATCTTGAACTTATATCATCCACTGTGCATGATCGGGTGCGTAACCGAGTGATTACGGCTGTGATGAAAGCTTCCTTCGACGGGTTTTTGATGGTGCTTCTTGCTGGTGGTCCGTCCCGTACTTTCATTCGCCAAGATTCTCAAATCATAGAGGAAGATTTCGCGATTATCAAAGATCTGTTTGTGTGTAATGGAGACGGGTTGCCAGAGGAGTTAGTAGACAAGGGCGCTGTACAGGTGAGGAATGTTCTTCCCCTCTTCCGTGCCGATACTGAGAGCCTAATTGAGCGGTTCAGACGCTTGATGTCAGAGGCTTATGGTCCATCTGCGAAATCTAAGTTTCCCTTACCTCCAACGTCGAGCCATTGGAATCCAAATGAGCCGAACACGATTCTACGAATCTTGTGTTGTCGGAATGATGAAGCGGCTTCTAAGTTTCTTAAGAAGACCTACAACTTGCCCAAGAAACTGTAACATGTCAAAATAGTACATAGAAACTGCAAGAACCACATTTGGTCTATATTGCTATGAGAATGGAATTTTCTCTGAGTTCTCTCACCGACCCATGTCCCAGTGTAAAGCACTTGTAGAAGCCAGACCCATGTATTGTTCTGGAACCTCTTTGCCTTCTCTATTTTTGCTCACCATTGCTGTACTTCTGATCAGCGTCACAGCGATGCTAACCTTGATGGGGAGCATTGAAGCAGTTGGGCCCGGGAGATCTGACATCGAGGAGAGGTGGGTGAGAGGGTTCCTTGAAGGTATATTTCTCTTTCAGCTCCACATTTAGAAGCATTCTTTGACTGGTTGATGATTTTGGGTTGCCTTTTCTTTTCTTTCAATTTTTTTTTTTTTTTTTTTTTTAAATTTATTTAATGTGGCATGTGTTTGGCTGATAGGGAGATTGATATGGTGGGGAGGTAATGGGAAATTGGTTGTTGAGTAATTTGATTTTTTATTTATATATATATTCAGTAGTAGTTTTCTTTGGTTGTGTTCTTTTGAAGTATTCAGGTACTTGTGTGGATCATATACAGCACACAGTTTGTCAAGATGCCCCGTTTTTCCTTCCAACATGTCATTAAAAAATGTGGGAAGCATCATCCAGATAAATCAGGTGGATCCGCCAAATGGGTGGACCGCACCTGGATTGTTGGCATGCCATTGATTTAAATGGCGTGGGCCACCGGATGAGTGTTGGGCTGATTTTTGTGATAAGTGAATATCTCATGATGCAACCTTGCCATTTGCATGGCTTGACTGTTCTAAGCATGTGACATGTTGTGGGATAAATGATCATTTCTCTTCTTATCATCAGGTAGTATCAAGTGTGTTAAAGGGACAATTTGCATTTTCGGGTAGGTCCCTGTTGGTTTGAGAGGTGTGGGATGAACTCATCGTACTTTGTGCATTGGATTTGTACTTGTTTTAGGATTCTATTTTAGAGCTGCTTGCTTATGCGTGAGTATGCAACTGACCGAGCAGTTTAGAACGGTCAGTTAGTGCAATGTCATGGAGCCCGTGGGCCATTCATTGTGGGACCCACCCTCTTGATTGATGTACACGTGCAAGTGCGCGTGTGCCTTTTGGTAGGTCACTCGGGACATTTGAATTCTTTATTTGAGGCTGGAGGCCTTGAGATACAGAGAGATCTCCATCGATTTTCTGTGTAACCTCCCTTGTGCCGTACCTGAGAGAGGATCATGATTTGGGGCTGTGCATATAGCGGTCCCACGATGGATGGTAGTCCCTGGTTTGAAAACCATGCCGAATGGACAATCCCAGTCATTTGATACTGTCTATGGTAAAACCAAAGTGAAAGCTGATCATCAGCAGTAGGTTGCACTTTACAACCCACGCCCATTTCTCACGCCATTCCGGATATTTGTTCCACTTTTGCTGTGGAAAATATCATACAATCAGGGAAAATACTTACAGAAGTGGAATGTAGGTTTGGTTTACCTACACCCACTTGCAGGTGGCCGGTCCTCGAAACCAAATTACTTGAATATTCTTTGTGCATGTAGTGGGGAAAAATGGGTCCAAGCAATGACTGAGGATTGTCTGATTGGTGCGATATTTTGAACTGTGGCCCACCAGCTGTCCACTAGATGAACATCCCCTTGCCTTGTGGATAGTGTTTGGAAGGTTGCGTGGTCCACCAAATCATTTCCCATGTGTTTTGCACTCTTTATTAAGCTGTAGTGGCCCATCCATCATCTAAGTACATGTTTGTTGATCGAAACTCGTCCAAATCCCGTGTGGATGCAGGATTGCATTAGTTCACGCTAATCAGAATATCTTAACCATTTGATTTTGCTCTAAACATTTTCTTTTAAACAGTTCATCTGATATCCAGCAGCAGGATGTTTGGGATGAATTGGTGCCAATGGTTTGGATTATCCAATTGTCCTTGCATGACTGTCAATAATGATCCAGACCATTGATGTAACAGGATAACTGTTTACGTGTAATGACTACTTCTTAACAATTAGGATTCTCCCAACCTGGAGGGTTTGGTTGATGGCCCATCTACATTGGGGCCCACATATAATCTCTTTTAGATGAATGCTGATATTAAACAGCTTTTTGAGCCAAGCTCTAGTTCATATGTTGTGTTTGAAAAAGAAAATGTGTAAATCCTGGAAACCCTTTTCTTGCGAGTGCTCTTTTTCTGTATAGCCATCTGTTTTTCAAACAATGGATAGAATGACCACAAGTGTCTGATGAAAGCGATTCTTCAGAAATGCAAGTGATCTACTAGGGCCTGACAAATAGATGGCTAAAAAAAAAAAACTTTTGAGATGTTTTTATATCAATGATATTAACCATCCATTCTAGATGTTATTGACTGGAGTGTTGGAATCATATATTGCTGATTTTCGTGAGGGCTCTTTTTGGAGTTTAGAAATGGAGGTAAATGAAAAATGGAATTGGATGTAAATAACATACTCAATTACATTTGTATGGGAATAAATGAAATGCATTTGAAATCAAATACTGTGTTTGGATGTTAATAAAAGGGAGAAATTAGAAGGCATTAGAATTTTTTAATATATTCACATGAACACATGATATTCCAAATTAACTTTAATATCCCAAATCAGTGTATATGTTATATTTGATAGAATGATTGTAATTAGTCATTGAGATATATAATCAAGTAAAAAATTAGAAAATTTCGAGCATTTGGTGGACCTCAAACATAAGGATCACCAACGAACGACTTGTCAATATTTTTTAACCGTTCTTTTAGATGGCCAAGCTCTGGACGGTTTATATCATTCTATTGGTGTGATTTTACTAATGTGGCCAATAATAGGATTGTTTTGAAGTATCATTAGTGTGTCATGTGTACGGTGGACATGTGCATAGCGATACCTTTGTTTGATTGTGTGGTTTTGCAGCTCTTCAAGGGAGCCCAAAAAGCCATTTCACCCCCATTTACTTTCAAATATCACTTTTGAGATGGGATTTCATTTACATGCTTATTTACTCGTAATTCATTTCATTTCCATGCATTTACTCCCACCCAAATATTCCTCAAAAACTATTGAACTCCAAGTACTCTCAATTCCTCTCGTTTGTCTCCATTTACTCCCGTCCAAATGGCCCCTGAATGGTGGACCATGAAGTGCATTCTCAGCCTGATGCATAGTCTAGATCAATCAATTTTGACTGTCTATTTGGATGCATATTGGAGGATTATTGGAAAATGGGAAAAGATCCATTGTTTTGGTATTAAACTGTACAAATTGTGGGACCTGTTGTAGATAGATATCATCTCAAAATAAGATTTGTCAACTTATCCTAATGCAAGATCAATCGATATTTGTTGGCTGAATTTAGACCATGGCCTTTTTTTAAATTGAAAGACTAAGAGACTGAAAACCTCGTGGATCAGCAATCGGCCGTTTATTTAGTCACCTATTTAGAGAAAACAGGTGACTTGCAAAATGGAAGGGTTCATCCTTCTAATGATTTTTTTTTCCCTTTAAACTGAAAAGACTTTTCTACTGTGTTAACAACAGTTAATAAAAAATAATACAACAAGAATAATAAAAAGAAACAAAGTTACATTTATAAATGTTTATGAAAACAATCACTTAAAAAAATTTTCTTTGTAATCTAGCCAATGTGATGCAGATGGCAAGGTTCTGAAACTAAAACATCATGATGGGCCCTAGGAAGGTTTCAATAGTGGGCATCATTGTCACCACCATTTCCAGTGGTGTTGTCCTCTCAAGACTTCGTTATTCCTCCTTGATATTTTATGGGCTCATGTCATGAAATGATTTGTCAAAATGGTATGAAAAAGTGTGGAGATTGTGGGCGGATCATGCTCACGAGTGCTTTTTTGGGCTTTTGTGTGTATTTATGGCTTATGGTATTGTATACTTAACTTGGAGTTGCCAATAGCCAATTACTCAGATTTCCATAGTTGGCTAGACCTTGCAGAAATATTAAGAGAATAAATCAATGAATTTTGTGTCTTAAAATGACTTTTGATTTGCAATCGAAAATTCCAAGTAAATGACTACATTGATAAAGAGGGAAGGTTAGGCACCATTTTGGCTCATACAAGTGTACAGTTTCTATTTCACAGGACAAGACAAAATATCAAGGATTAAATCTTCTTTCTTCTTTTTTTTTTTTTTTTTTGCATAGATGATGCAAATATATGTGAAATAATGTGTGGCAATGCTATGTCTGCTGCAAGCAATGGACCGGGTTAGACAAGTCTACCTTGCACTCACTCCGTTGAAGAAGTGGTCGAAGCCTAGTCGATCTAAGTTTTCGATGGGCAAGATCCAATATACCGGTGAGCTGAGGATATACTTGAATCGACTATATAAGCATGTGGGTTGGAAGTGGAAATAATGATGCACGATGCTAATGTAAGTATGAATCGAGCCGAGTACAGCTGGGCAAGTGGCGGATGGGTTATCACAAGAGTTAAGCGGGTTGGATCAGTCTTTTGGGTAGCTCAAGTGGTGAAGGGCTAGGCTCGGCTGGGTTGACCTAGCTTGGAAGACTCCTCACACACTTTTTCTTTCCTTGGTGGATGGATGTGCTACGATCCCACTCTTCCATTTTCACTCCTCTCCCTTAAGCTCTCATGGTGAATGGTGACTATTAAGAGATGATTTGGAAATAAAATGGGAATGAGTATTTATAGAGTTTTGAAGTGGCTTTTTGGTTATTTCTAGGAACTTTAGGGGTAAAATGGCTCTAAAGGTTGGGATTGGCTACTAGAATGAAAGTGTTATATGGCCTAATGTGGGTGTTGGATCAGGTGAAAGGAGATGCAATTTTGAGACAAAAAGTGGGGGCTGGGGAGTCATTCCACCCCCAACGAGTTGCGTGATGTAGGCTTGGTGATGTCGCCCTCCTACCTAACCCTGCAATGAAATATTGTGAGGTTCCACGGGACGGGCAGCCCAACACATGAGTGTCGCTTTTCGTAGGGGTCCCCTATGGGGTGGCGTTTTTCCCTTGGTCCGGTTGGTTTGCCTTATTATGGTCCTAAAGGTCATTGGGGTGTCTACACAAAATAGATAAAACACACATCATGATGGGCCCCACAAAACCCTTGCTAGGGTCATCTGTCTCTAGCTAATTCCTAGTGGGGGTAGTACCCAATCCGCACCCTAGTGGTTATGGTTCCATATAAATAGGGGTGTCAATAGGCTGGGTTGGGGCCGAGCCAAGCTTTGTCCAAGCCTAACTTGTATTTTGCAAGGTATGTCCAAAATCAATTTGGGCATGTGATGGGCCAAAATAGTCCAGCTCGAGCCCGGCTCAGAATACATATACAAGGCCAGCCTGAGCCTGAAAGCAGTGATAGAGAGAGAGAGAGAGAGAGAGAGATCAGTCTCGATTCAAAGTCACCAATTAGGGTAGAGTTTGCTATAGGGAGTTGGAATATCGATGGAAAGGTTATCAATGCTCAGATTTGAGATACAACAGGGCAAGAGAGGTGATCTTCTTCAAAACCCATCTCTATTTTTGGCTTTCTAATCTGGTTTTCTGTATCTTGGTGTGATTTTGTTTGTGGGAAGTTATAGATGCTGATTTGGGTCGGCCATAAGTGTTCTTTCTTTTATACTATTTGGAGTTGGATTTTGGAATCTGAGATGTGTAGTTTCCATATTTTTGTGGATTTTAATAATATACTTTTCTTTTTCCAATTATAAAATGGGCGTGGATATGGGATTATTAGCTACTTCTTCTTCCACGGAGATTTTCCAAGGAGAGAGGGAAAGAGAGAACATAGGAAGTACAAAAAAAATTAATTTTAAAAATTTTGAAATAATTCCGAGCCCGGTTGACAGGCCTTTGGATAACTAAGCCGAGGTTCAATCCGCTTGAAACATGGGCTTGAGTTTTATGCCCGAGCCTAGTCCTCGGGTTTGATACTCAGCCCAAGCCCACCTGAGGTGGTCAAGCCCAAAAGCCCATTGGGCTAGCCGATAGAAACATTTCACCATCAAACCCTACACAATGGTGCGCAGTTAGATGATCTTGGGCCCGTTTGGGAGTGAGGATTGGAAACCCCCTAGATTGGCAATCCTCCGGTTTGTTTGGTTCTCTAAAGCGTGAATCAACTTTAATTCAAAAATACTTATACATGATATATTTATAGGGGTTTGAATTTAATTATTAACTCAATTTTATTATCTCTCGTTAGTGAGAGAGATAATTTTTGACACTATGTTTGTGATAAGCCCGCTGAAATATATGCTTTACCTAAAAATGATGAAATTTCAAGTCTCGAATAGACCGCAAGCACAAGATCAAGTCTGAGTGACTAACCAATTATTTTTAATCGTTGATTAATAATTAATCAGGACAATGTTTGAATGGTGTTGAATAATATTTGAACGGTGCTGATCATCATTAGTGAGCCATTTGCTCAATAGAATAACAGTATACCATAACACATATGTTACACATATAACTATTGAAATAATTTTAGGCGTAATCCAAGCTCTCACCGTGGATTGCAGAGAGGCGATTAAAAACCTCCGTTACTTTATGCTGCCGAACGGCCAGGGATTACCTAACCTCTTCAGTCCCCTCCAATCCATGGTGCCGAACGACCCCTTAAGCATTCATCCCGTGGACCCAATCTGGCTTGGTGGGTTTTACGTAAAGACGGTGGGTTATACAAATTAATCAATTAAATACGAGTTACTACAGGCCACGTATGGCATTTCGGAGCGCCTTCGTATCAAGCTTCATTTTCTGCCAGAGTATCAAATAAATGCCCAAAAAGATCGCAACCCTAACCCTAACCCTAACCCTAACCCTAGCTGCATATAATACCCTCCTTAACGGAAAGGTGGCGATATTGTCCTCTTGCCTTCACCCTATTTCATGCTTCTCCCTGTAGCGAAGCAATGGCATTGCAGATATTCTTGTCAAAACCAAGGTATATTGACAAAAAGGGCCTCTTTAAATACCAAACACTCGTATGCTGTTGCTTCTCTCCCTTAGCTGACTGGTCCCATCATTTCCTCCTCCATTCTGTAATGTTTTGATTTTTGTTTTCAATAAAATTAGGGTTTATGGAGTGGGCCCCGTGATGGAAAACTTGTGTTTTGGAGCGGTTGCACGGTCTTGATCTTGAGCCTTGAAGCACCACCACCATCGCCACCGCCATCGCCATCGCCATCATCTTCATCTCACATGCGGAAAGGCTCTGGATCAACACTGTTGCTTGTATACCGTCGATGAATATTGAAAGCTATGAGATCTGAGGGCTTCTTCAAGTTTCTGTTCAAACCCCTTTGTTTATATGTAGTTATCAAGGAATTTTGAAGTCTCAATGCACTGGTTTCTTACAAGTGGGGCCCATGGGTTTTCGATCCAGACTGTTGATCTTATGGGACCTACTAAAGATGTGGGATGCTCCAAAAATAATCTGGACTGGGAGATCCTTGCAGTCAAATCTTTCTCCTTTCTCTTCTGGACCGTCGATTTGCGGGCCTCAAAACAAAGGGTTTAGAACCTGTAAATCTTGGGATGCTGTTGGGAAATCCCCGAGTGCTGGTGCAGGCCATAAGATCAGTGATCTGGATGACCAAAGCTTGGGCCTATAAAATGGCGTATGGGGAAACTATTTGCATTCTGATACATCGGGAGTTTATAATTCATCTTTGCTATTTCATAATTCCTTTTATTATACACTTGTTAGCTAATCATCTTTTGTGTTGATTTACTTTCTCAATACGAATAAAATGAAAGCATTTCTCCCTTACTAATAGCATTCTCTCAATGTATTTTACGCTATGTGTGGATGCACTATTGAATTGAATTGCACTTTTAAGTCTGGCTAAGGGCTCGTTTGGATGCCTGTAAATTTTGTATGTGGTAAATGATTTGCAGCAGGTGTACATCATTTACAGCCTGTCCTGTTTGGTTTTAAGCTGTAATTTGTTTACTGCATGCAAGTAGTTGTCTGTGTTTGGATATCCAGTAAATTGTTTAGAGGGATTTCATTTGCAGCTAAAAGTTCAAAATTATAGCCGTTAGGGCTGAAAATGATTTGCTGGTAAGTGAAATCACAGCTTTTCGGAGGGGTTTCATTTGCAGCTAAAAGCTGTAAATGATTTACAGGCATTTTTCAGCATCCAAACACTGCCTGTAAATCATGTTTCTGTATTTCATTTACAGGCATCCAAATGACCCTAAGTGAAAATGGGTGGACTGTATGATTGTGGCAATTTTTGGTTAGTGTTTGGTAAATGATGTGCTGGTGCGTTGAGTTCCATGCCTCTTGTGTTTCAAATTATCAGTTTTAGGATGTGACTCGCCAAGGGACAGAAACTGGTAGTCAGTTTCGAATCATTTCTGTCTGGTGAATCATATTGTTTCAGACTTAAACTGATATGACTCGGCAATACCAAGCTGTTTCGGTCTTTTATTTTTATTTTTTTCTTGAACCGTTCTGGACTGTACATTCCGGGCTTAATATGCTGTTCAGATTGACCAGTTTTGGCTTTTCATTTTGATGCATTTTGGGAGATTATAACTCTAGAAATTAGAAAAGGTCCAGTGGTCTCAATATAAAAGATCCTGCACCTTTATACTAAACTGGACAAATTGTGGGAACTGCCGTCGATGGGATAGCACGTTAAAAAAAGATTGGTCAAACAATCCTAACGTATGAGTAATGTACATGTGTTTGATGAATTTGGACCATTGGCTATTTTTCATTAACATGCCCACTAAAGATTCCACCAATATGCCCCTTAGATTAGAAGATTTGTGTGATATTTTGTTTTGTAATCCAAGGTTGGGCCATGATGCAGGCCCATGGCCCACCTAGGCCCATATAGAGGTCCACTGTATGGCCTAACAAGACATAGGCCCATAACCCACCGTAGGCCCAACATGTGTTATTTTTTGGTTGATTATTTACAAATTTGGAGGCCTAAATCAAGGACTATAATCAACTATTTTTGGGAGATATGAGGGGGCTATTTTAAAGATGTGATGAGGGTGTAATTGATTCTATTAATTACTTTCCATGTTTGCTTTTGCCATATGAAGAATGATTAGATTAGCTTATAATAAATTGTAATTGATTCTCTTAGTTGTAGAGATTTCAATTATAGATTCTTTTAGGATCTATAAGAGGGGGGTAGTGGTGTAAGAGTGTACGAGTAGTTAGATTCGAATATTATTCTAAGTGTGGTTTGTTCTTTAAGTTTTGTAAAAGAAAATGTTGATATCAATAAAAGTTCTCTCCCTCTTTACTCCATTGTTCTTGCAAGTATTTTTATTTTTCCCTTTTACAATTTGGGTATCAATATCTCATTGACTTGATAACCGGGTTTGCTCCAGGCCACAATTTGGACTGTTCAATTTGAGTTACTTGCATGCCAAGTGTACATTCTTAGTGCTTGAGTATCAACCAAACCATCATGCTCTACTGGAGTATTGGAGTTATTCTCTTATTTTTTTGCCAGCCTCTCTCACATTTGTCTGGCCGCTGCCAGATTTTTGGGCTAGAGCATGTTCAAGGTAGTGGGCCACTTTAAGGACTGCCCCGATTCACCATTGCACAAAGCTCAGTGGTGATGGTTCCATCAAAACATTTTCCGATCAAACCATACACAACAATGTGCCGTTGATCATCTAAGCCATTCATTTTGTGGGACCCAGGGCGCTATAAAAATCACCAGTTGGACTCCTAGCTTTAGTTTTGCACCATTTACAAATCGGCGGTGACTCTTCAAAGCTTACACATGACATGGTTGTATAACAACCCAACTGTGCAAATTTCGAACCCAACGGTGGATGGAGCATGGCCAAAAATTGCACTGAGGAGATAATACTAACCATCTTATTTTCCCTTGTAATTTGGACCACTCACTATTTTACTTTTAACCATCATTTTATAATAATTAATTGGAGGATTAGGAGTACTTGATCATTTTGATTTTAGATGTGTTCCATCTACAATGGGATCCACAATTCAGACTGTTTGGATACATTTACATCTGCTCCACATGTGAGGAGGATGGGTTACCACCATTTTTAAGTTAAGGACACTAGAATAAGTGAAGGAGTATTACATAAGAGGAGAAAAACCTTTATTCTCTAGCAGCGTGTGATGGATGATATGCAGGCACCTAGAAATTAAATATCTATGCAGTGATGGATGATATGCAGGCACCTAGAAATTACATATCTACAGTTTAAGTAATCAAACCAAACTTCTAAATTATGGGTCCCATCTTAGATATATTAATGACCAAAAGTAACACATTTGATTATCTGACTGTTGGATTGGTGGACATTTATTGGACGATTAAAATGAAAATGTCCAATGATCTTATTTCAGCAAACAAGTGTCCAGGAATCATAGGTTAGGTTTGTTCAAACTGTCCAGTTTTGAGGTTGTTACTAAACAAGAGTCGGTTATATATTTTATTTGGTTCAATATGTGCTAATATATGTCAAATATACCAATTCTGAGCTCCTACATATCAAGTGTCATACTTTGCCAGAGTACAAATAACTCTTTGAATAAAGAAAGCAAAGATTGCAAACCTAACCCAAGCTTCTTTTCGCTCTTATATCCAAAGATTGTGATATTATCCCTGCCTCCACCCTTCTCTATGCATTCTCCTGAAGAAAAGTGGTGGCATTCTAGATATTCTAGTCAAAACCAAAGTATATTTGATATAAAGGGCCTATGTGGATATCAACACGTACGTTGTTGTGGGTCCTTCATTTCATCATAAAGTGGGCCCAATGATGGTATGGGCCTCCCATCATTCATCATAAAGTGGGCATCTCATCCTTTCGTTGCCATCATTTTATCATAAAGTGGGCCCCATTATAAACTTAGCGATTCCATTATTTCATCTTTCATTTTTGTTTTTATTTTTTGTAATAAAATCAACACTTATAAAAGTGGGCCCTATGATGGAAAATTTATGGTTTGGAGTGGTTGCACAGTGTTGATCTTGAGCCTTGAAGCACCGCCGCCGCCACCACCACCACCACCATCTTCATCTCACACGCAGAAAGGCTCTAAATCAAAATTGTTGCGCTAAAGTACCGTCGATGAATATTGAAAGCTATGAGATCTGAGGGCTTTGATTTTTTATTTTTTTTTATTATTAATTTTTTTTTTATCAAACCCCTTTATATGTTGTTATCAAGCTAGTATAAAGTACTCATGCACTTATTTCTTACAAGTGGGGCCCAATGTTTATCAATCCAGACCTTTGATCTTGTTGGACCTGCTAAAGACGGCGGGTGGCCAAAAACAATTCGGACTCAAAGATGCTTGCTATCAAATCTTCCTCCCCTCTTCTAGACCTTTGTTGTATGTTTTGTTAATGTTTACTTGCAGGCCACAAAACAAAGGGTTTGGATCCTCTAAATCTAGGATGCTTTTGGGAAATCTCTAAGTGTTGATACAGGCCTTGGTGTCATGCTTTTCTAGATTAACCCCTTTTATACAGGCTTTATGTCTGAGTTAAGTCTACTAAGATATCTGAAACTTTTCTGGTCTTCATATTCAAGAAACCTCGCCCATGATATCAAGGTATGGAATTCCTCAATATATTCATTCACTCATCTACTCTTTTGACATAGATTGTGACATCTTAGATGAAGGCAGTGGGCATAAACTGTGGCTGAGAATTTCTTTTATAATTTCCTCTTCATCTTTTCTCAAAAAGTTACTTTCTCCCTAGCTTGAAATCTTCATTTGGCTTAGAGATAGCCCCACTGTGCTAATACATGACTAGAAAACTTCATGGCTATGTGTTTAACCTTATGTTTGTCTATGGTTTCTGCATATTCTAACACCTTTTCCACCTTGCTTTGCCAGTCATGAAGTTCTCAACATGCAAACAACTGTGGGAATTTGGAATTTCTACCTTAACTCTAAGCTCCATGTTATGTTCCAACAATAGAAGAATTTGATCATTGGTGTCTTCACCAACTAGGGCAGCCCATGTAGGGTAGTACCTTGATGGGGACTTTCCCTGACTTGTCATTGTCCTCCAACTTCATGTCTAGGTTCCCTCCACACTAGGGCTATCTCACTTGATTAGTGAGATTGCTTACTGCATGCATGAGTTGATATACTCGCTCTATGAGTGCATGGTTACTTACACGAATTCTTCTTGTGTCACCCTCTTTAAAGCCATTAAGAGATGATTTAGAGTCGAATTCCACCAAAGATCACCAGCTCTGATACAAAATGATATGATCCGGTTATTGATCAATTAAAAAAACCCAACACGCACTAGTAGTTAAGTAAAAGAAAGTGCATGCTACAGAAACAAGAAATAGAAAAGACCCTACAAATCAGGAACATTTCTACAATCATTCCCACCTGTGTACATCCTTACATATGGAAATAGGAAGGAACATAGGTATTGGCTTTCTTTTTTATGCTTCCCTTAGCAGGTGCGCAAAAGCTTAGCGTAATCATGCCCGTTTACGCTACTACGGTGATATAAAGCTTGTACTTCAAATCAGTTGCATGGTTCTGATTTTAAGCACTGAAGCATTCATGTTGATATTGAAATGAGGAGATGGATAAGTGGCACCATTGCATGTTGAGTAATGATCGTATTATAAACGAATGCATTCAAAGGAACTTAGGAGTAGTATCAATATAATAAAATGAGGGACGGTAGAGTTAAAGGGCACAAGGGGAAGGCCTAAAAGGATGTGGGTGGAGGTAGTAAGAAAGGTTTCATGGCACATGGTTGAGGATATGGTCATTGATAGAGTGGAATGGCGGGATAGGATTTGTTAGATGAACATAATCAGTTGGTTTAAGGGTTGGATGATGATAATGCTCGTCACCATCAACACTACTGCCACCTTCATCTTCTTGAGATTTGTAAGTTGGCAAGGACACCCTACAATCATAAAGACTCTGCAAGTTTATGAACAAATGTCCATGATTTAATTCCAAATTCCACCTTGAGCTTTTTTTTCTTTTTTTTTTTTATGCTCTAAAGTTGGATGTATAGTCTAGTTATGAAGGGTACACAACTTGCTCCACTGGATCACAAATAGTGTCTAAGTTCTCTTGAGTGCTTCCGAAGGTATTCTTGTAGCTTAGTAACATCTTGTCTTTGAAAAATGTCCTAGAGAGCAAACATGAATTCTTTAATATTAGACAATTCTTTACTTTGGCATTGAAAAAGGGAACTTAGAGCAAACATGAACTCTTTATCCTTTTGTATCTCTCTCTTTAATATAATTTAAATTTTTTATTTTTTTTTTTTTTAAAGGGGTTTTTACCAAAACGACCCCAAGGTGTGGCCATAGCACGTGTTTAGCCCCCCTTTCCCTTCTCTTATTTCTTTAGTTTCCTGACTACTTTTAAAAATTTTCAGGGATCAAAATGCCCCTACATCAGAGATGGCAACCGGACAACGTTTGAGTGCTGGAGAAGTTAAGAGGGTCCCATCCAGATGTGTGGAGTGGATCCCGTGAAACATGATTGGGCCCACTCCATGGGAGATTCCGCTCATTGTATTTAGGTAGTCGTGGATCCACAAAAAAAACATTGATTTCAACCTGATCCTGATCCTGATCCTGATCCAAGCCTTTTGTGGCCCATAATGGGCTATAATGGTGGGCATTCATTCCCCATTTTTCTTGTGTGGTACACCTTTGCTGTGGTTTTTCCTCATTTTTGTGCCCATGCCCTTAAATAAAAACCCGAATTGAACGGGTGGTATGGATTTCACACAACTCACGGTGGGCCCCATAAACATTGTCCGAATACCCTCTTGTGGGTCCAAGTTGGAGATGCCCCATTTTCAAAAATTTTGATTTGTTTTTTTTCAGAGAGGGGACTACTGCAATCTTCGACGACTGTTCGAAGCTTCCTTTGTGGGGCTACCACATTCTCAGGCAACTCTCCGGTGAAGTTTTCACTTTCCTTTGTGGGACCCACAACAACTATATATATGTATATAAACTATCATTTTTTACTATCCGGCATACGTTTTACTCTTCAACGTTCATTTTTCACTCTCAGGCAGGGACTCTTCCTAAAGATGGTGGCCAAAGGTAGGAAATAGATAAAAGTTGTCTTTTTTTTGTTTTTTTGTTTTTTTCTCAAGGTACCATTTGGTGATGGTTTTTTGTGTTTGATATCAGGAGGGATTGATGTATGGGTTTGATGGGGGTAAGGAAGGGTCCAGATTGTCATTTTCTACAGCAAGGAGATAGATATATGAGTTCGAAAGACGGCGACCTGCTGCAGTTGACAATGGCGACCCGATGTTGTTGACAACGACTACCCGCTGTAGTTGACAATGGCTATCCGTTGTAGTTGACGATGGCAACCTGCTGAACATGACAACAACGACCTGCTATAGTTGACAATGGTGACCTGCTGAAGATGACAACAATGGCTCTGTCATTTTTTTCCGGAGATCCTACTAGTAGCATTTCTACACACATGACAAGTGCTAGCTTCACTACATCTGTATGTTTGGTTGACCCACTAATTGATAAAAAAGTCTCTAGCAAATCCTTCTTCAAAACAATTGCTTGGCATGAGTACTTCTCCCTAATCCCCTTTCTTTCACTAGTTTAATTTTGCTTGGCATGAGTACTTCTCCCTAATCCCCTTTCTTTCACTAGTTTAATTTTTTTCACTAACTCTATATATTCATCTACACAGCCATTCTTTCCGATAGATCCTAATGGTAGCATTTGTACACACACAAGTGCTAGCTTCATTGCATCCGAATGCCTAGCTGACCCACTAAGTGATAGAAAAGCCTGTACGAAATCCTTCTTCATAAAGTCTTGTTACTAGCACTAAAAAGAGGTATCTGACCCGCTTCTATATACGTAGCTGCTAACTATTTCTTTTACTTTTCTTTCAAACTCCAAAGCCCAATTATGTTTTAAGATGAACTACAGGTCGAAAAGGTGATCACCACAACCATCCATACCTTTCAAGGGGCAAGGAATTTCCAGATGCATTTTTTAAGCATTCTTCATGCAAGTGTTGGAAGTTGAATCTCCACCATGCAGATAGCTTTTCAGCTCTTTGGAAATTGCATAATCAATTTGTCATTGCTTGTAAACAGTTTAGGCGAAACTCTCAGTAGCAAGGGCCGCTGTTAATGTGTCCGGACACGAAATACAAGTCACTGTAGCATAGTGTACATCCTCAACATCGCATACTATCACACTGTTTATTTTTTTCCCGAATTCAGATGTGTATTAATTGCGGAATTCATTGTCGTCGTTTGGGAACAGAGCCCTCATCGGGCCAAAGATGTGTAATTGTGAGTACAATACATATATGCATATTTGTCTATATCAGGTCCACGGTGCATCTGAGACCCATCATTTTATGCATGCGGGGATTGCAACCTTGAACGATATCACGTGGCATGGTGCATGTGCCATTTCTAATCTAAAGAGAAGTATCCTATGCGTGATATCCAGCATTCGTGAGTTCTGTACTGTGGTCCACCTCTGATTTATAAGCTTCATAGGATGTTTTTAACGATGTATATCCATTCAGAGGTGTGAGCCACCTCTAAATTATACTGCGATGTGGACTAAGACCATCAGTAACTGTACATTTAAATAATTAATGATCAGTGGTAGGGTCCACACACTGTAGGGTCTGCATTTCTGTTGGGAAATAAAAACGTAAATAAATTAAAATTTATAACAGTGTTTCATGCAGTGGAAGTCTTACAAAAAAAAGTACTGCTGTTACGATAACAGCTTGGAACAGTTACTAAAAAAGAAAGCAAGAAATCAATGACGCTGTCGCGTTTGAGGACGACTGTCATTTCACATCCTCTCTGCAATATCATCTCTTCTTTTTATCCATTCATCTCTCGCGCGGTTCGTCACAGTAGACGTTGCGTGCTCTTCCTCTACATAAGATATGTCATTTGAGGATGACGAACTTTCTTCCACATCCTCTCCAATATTGTCCACTGTTTTCAGAAATTCATCTTCATCATTCACATGAATGAAGTTGTGCATAACACAGTAAGCTATAATAATTTTGATTTGCGTTTTAAATTTCAACTGTGGTGCTATGCACAGTATATGAAATCGTCCTTTTAAAAGATCGAAACAACGTTCGATTACATTTCGTAATTGTGCATGACGATAATTGAAGAGTTCTTTCTTATTAACAGGCTTCTTCCTAGTACGAAATTCATTCAAATGATATTGTACACCTCGATAAGGTGTCATAAATCATAGAGAGTGGGCATATCCTGCATCGACAACATAGTATTTTTCTACAAAAGTAATTTTTACATATTAAGCAGTAGTCACATTGCATGCCACATCTTTATATAACACATGCAACAAATATTTTTTACCATGAGGCACAACGAAACAATTAGGGCGTCAAGTTAATGCATTTTGCAAAACACGAGCATCGGAGGCAGAATCGTCCCAACCTGCTAGCATTTATACGAATTTCATATCGAAGGTATATGTTGCCAATACATTCTGCGATATGAAACCTTTTCAATTTCAAAAGGTTACATTTGCTTTTTTCGGCAAATAGGTCGATATGTGGGTGCCATCAACTGCCTCAATGCAGTCCTACAACAACCATTAAGCTGACTTTTAGGTATATATTATACAACCAACAATTTATATGTATTATCATTGCTTATTTTCGTAGTATCTTACCTGAAAATAAGGGCTCTACATTAGATTATCTGATATCTCTTTCGGTGTATGCAATCCTAGAAACTTTACGTATTCCGAATAGAGACTTATTATAGCATCAAGAACTCGATTGAAATATCAACTCACGATTTCACTAGACCGCGCGAATCGATTACTGATGACACGGTTTCGCACATTGTGGCCAATAGTATGAAGGAACATGACGACTTATTCCTTTAAAGAGCATCTCCTTGTGTCAGACAGCAAATTCTTATCTCTTAACAAAGAACAAAGCTCAAAGAACTTATCACAACTCATTCTTAGTTGTGCAAGACAGTCTGAGTCGTTCTTCTTTATGATCTCATCTATAAATCTATTTCTACTTATATGACAATTCCGTAGCAACGACTTTATACAGTAACGACGATAATATTCAGCAGCCCCCATAACACATTCAGAGGCTGCAATTGCGGTTAATGCTACTGCAATTTCTGTTTCATTCCAATCACTATTGGAAGAGTCAGCCCAGCTAGAGACCTCACTATGAGACCCCATGAGGGATATGGGTTCTAACCTGTAACTTTTTCAAGTTACCCTGTTTTTAATAATTTATATAACAGAAAAATCCTAAATGTACAACAATTCGAAAATACTCTTTATAATAATATTCTTACTATAAATCAGTTAATATTGAATCTGTTACACAATATGCATTTGATTGAAGATAATAAAAATAATTCATGGATCAAACATAACAGAAACTAATTTATCTGCTAATTTATTTAAAATATTAAACAGTAATTGTGTCACGAACATAAGTAATGCAATAATTACTGAAGAAATTCAATAATCTGTATGCCACATCATGTTTAACATAAACTGATCAGTATACCATACACCTGTTAACAGTTTCAAATGAAGAGTACTGATAACTTTGAAGGTCAGCACTCTTGGAAAACTGGACTGTAGTTAAAGGCTACAATTAGTCCTGTTTGAAATGTAGATTTCAAAGTGCTATATGCAAGTAAAGACAGTATCCCAAGAGAAGCCCCCATAACACATGATGTGAGTATTCACGACCGAAATTACATGAATATATTACAAACACAACCTGATTTGCGTTTGGAATATTACCTCCACTGTCCAACATTGGAGGTAATATGAAGAGCAGTGATGATACTACACAAATCTCATTGACGTTGAGATTAAAATGTTACCTCCACTGTCCTTCAGCACAGGCGATTTAGGAGAAATCCCGACAAGATTTCATAGACAAATGGAAGCTGCTCCAGCATTCGGTGATGACAAGTTTTTTATATATTTATGACAGATATCGTTCGGACTGTCGAAGAAGATCATAAACACAAGTCCAATTGACATGCATAAGTCATGTGGCAAGTATCTGGAGGTGTATCTATCTACGGGATTTTCTCCCGGATCGCAGTAATGTTACCATGGTACAACAGACTGTAAAAAGATAACGCAGATGTATTGCATCACTTGCCCGCTTCGTAAAGTGTTGAGGGTCAAATATTGCATATTAGGCCCCAGTTATTGTCTGGATTTACAAGCATGATACTATTTAATGGCCCGATTTAATCGTGTTTGTGATGTAGAGGGTATTTATGAGCATGGACTGAAAAAGGGTCCTTAAAGTAAGGAATTAACGCTCTAATGACACCAAAGGCAAGGGACGGACCCCAGGGGACCAAGATCGATGGATTTATATGCCAGAGGTCCGAGAAAATCAAGAAACTAAAGCTCAAGTGGCTTTAAAAGGGTCCAGAATGCGAGATCACAGGGTTCCTACCATCTTTTTGGCTCGAGACTTCATATATGGCCTGAGGACTATAAATTAACCGTACACGTCAAGTTTCATCTATTGGATTCCTCTAAAAGTGGCCCAACGGACAGATCAGCCCCTTAAATCCTCAAGTGGGGTCCACCTGCTACCTGGATATGCTTCACTTTTGGTCTCAATGTCTAAAATGATATATCAAAGCTGATGAACAGTGCGGTACATCGCCCATACACAAAGTGCATGTGCACTCAATGTACACTGGACAAAAATCTCGATCAAAACTCGGTTTGACCGAGCTCTCCTTCTCAAAAAATGGAGTTCTCCCTTTTGCTCCAGCGTGCGACGCTGTTCGTGTGGGGCGATGTTGTGGGCCACCATCGTGATCTGAAAGTCTGATCCGGACCGTCCATGTGACTCAAGTGGTCCATACTTCTCTTTCCTAGGTGGCGAAAATTCAAGGTACATTGTAGATTGATTTTTAACTGCCCAAACATAGACAGACGGCAGGAAGGAAAATTCCTATTGGCCGCACCGATTCAAGCCGGAAACCTTTCATCTCATCCAATTTTCAAGAGAAACCCAATGGACGGAATGGATTTTTCATGCATCGCCGATCATGGGTCCCACCTTTATCACAACGTAATGATTTTACGGGCTCTGTTCACAAACAGATCTGCGTCTGATCGAGATGGGCCACACAGCGGTCTTCGGGACAAAGATCTAAGCCGTCCAACATGGTCAGGAGGGAATTTAGACCGAAACTTCATACTCCTTTGTAACCGTTCTCAAGAACAAGAGCAGAAAAACTGGATCTTCCGCCGCACGTTGATCAACGTAGTGGCCCACCAAATGATCAGATCATCTTGAGGTTTGGAACGATATCATAAATCAATCTCGCAGAACCAATGGACGTCTCTGATAAGTATGAAAGTTACTGTAAGTTGCCCTATCGGACACCACCGACTCCCACATCCAATCAGCGATCGGACGCTGCCCGGCCTTTGTGGCCCATTGCATAATCTTGGTAGCAGTCGGTTGAAAGATCTGCGCCGTTCAACCTGTTGGGAGGGAAATTTAGACCGTTCTCATGTTGACAGAACACCTGGAAGTGATCGCAGGCTGGTCCAAATCTCACCCAAACATGACCCGTCTCACGGTTATGCTGCGTAGGAAAAGCTGCGTAAACACAGAGACTGCGCAGACCGTTTTTGGCAACTTCCAACGCGTAAAGAGAGTCGGTCCCACCGACTGGCTGCTGTTATAAAAGGAGAGAGAGGGTATGGAGAAGGGGGAGCTGCATCTGGAGCCTGGGCTGGGACGACTGCACAAGAGAGTTGTTTTAGAGATTTTTTTATTTGTTTTATTTTCCTGTTTTTCTTCATATGATTATTGGGAATTAGCCTCATGGTCGGCTACACCTCTTAGCTAGGGCTAAGAGGTGAAGCTTGTAGTGAGATGGGAGTGTTCTTTATGCCTTTAATTTAATTTGAATTTATGAACTGAATTTGATTTTAGTTGATTTTAAGGGAATGCTTTTAGTTTTTAATGATTTGTTGTGACTGAAATTACAATAGATCTGCGATGACTTTGAGTATTTCTTTCTCCTTTATGTTTATGACGTCAGGAAGTCCTGTTGTTCACCATAGTCTCCTGGGCATGGTTGGATGACGGTACCCTTCCTAACCTTCATAGCATATTGATTGATTGGTAATTAGTTTAATTCTGTTGTTTGCTTTGTCTCCGAGGCATGGTTTGGTGAAGGAATCCATTCTAATTCATATACCTTTCATCTCTTGAAAACTATATCAAAGGCAGTTCAGTTGAGTTCTTGAAGCAGACATAAGATCTCCCTGATCTCTACATGTGGATCCTCTGAATCCCTAGTTTCTTATCTCTGATTTCTCCTAAGTTTTAGATAATAATTTCACAATTATTCCTTAAATTTCTAATTGATTTTGTTTACATCTTAGGCTAATTTTAATTCTACTTACTTTCAGATAACGTACAGGTATCAGTCCCTTGAGATTCGACCTCGGTCTTACCGAGTTTATTACTACATCACAACCCTGCACTTGGGGAGTGAACATAAAGGGAGAGAAAATCTTAGGCTAACACCCACAGAGATCTTAGGCTAACACGTCTGCATGTCTTGAGATCATCTCGTGGTGAACAGGGAGATGAGGAAGACAAAGATGCAAGTGATAAGGTCTATCAGAGCGCATTTGTTGAACCTCTCCTCAACAAAAAAACAATGACATTACATTACATGCATTGAGTATTATACTTACCTTCACTCAATACCTGGATCTCACTGTCCTTTTGTGAGATGATCAGTGCAGTAGATGAAACCGGGACGGAAACAGGGAAATCTCATGGAGACGCGCCGATCGAACGATCCTTAGACGAGCTCACCACAACAGAACACATCAAAGGGGACGACAAATGACCATCGCTATGATCTTCCGTCCCAACCAGATCAGTGAGGAAGAAGGGAATGGATGCAGGAGGGATGATATGCACCTGATGGAGTACATGCATGTATGGTCCGCAAGACCTCACCGTAATGAGGCTTGTCTTTCACGATGCAAGGCGGTGCAGTGCAATGACTGCACTGCAATTTTTGGATGCGCTGTATCTGACATGATCTTACGCATGGAAGCAGAAAACTGGTTCGGGGGGGTACTCGGGTCCTTCGTCCACGACCGGTTTTAATTCGAAATCAAACGTTGCAAAATGTACGGCCGACCTCTAAACACAGTGCAACACCACGTGGGCCGTGAATCCAAACACGCCCTAAAGCAGAGGTGATATGAACACAATTTGGACGGCTATGAAAATTCTCAATAGAAGTTTTGTGGTTTTCGCAAAGTGTGTGCTGACTGCTACATGCGTTTTTGTAGTATTCTTTTGTACAGTAGTCTTGAAGTTGGAAATCATCGTTGCAATTAGCTTTTGGTCTTTGCACCACTTCCTCATTACCTTCCCGTAGGCAGCCCTAGCAAATTTCTGGCAGCAACGTAGAGGGCATATGAACAATTTGGACAGCTTCTATGAAAATAAAAGTATTACAGTTGCCACACTGCTGTTGGAAGTTAGATCTCCACCATGCATATGGCAGAGAGGGAAAGTTGTTTGTATGCCGGAGATACAACTTTCCGCACCACTGCACAAAAGAATGCTTAAAAATACGTGGAGATGAGCAGGCACTCTGTGGTAGCTGGAAAACTTATATTGTTGATTTTCATAGCTGTTCAAATTGTTCATGCTTTCCCGGGTGAAGGACAGATTGATGAGAAGAAGAGCAGAGGAGCTGATTGAGGAGCATATGTGCTTTTTATTTGTGGGTACCAAGTTGCTGTGCAGAATCCAGTATCTTCCTCACCCAATAAAATTGTGCCTTTATTCAGGTTAGGTGAATGTTTCGTCTTTGTTTATCATTGGACTTGTCAGACTACGGCATTTATCGTAAATGCTAGCCTTTTCTTTTGAAAAAAAATCGATGTTCTGCTCTGTTTGTATAGTCTGATCTTGTAATGTACAAACTACAAACCTATTAGTAAATCAAGGTTTGCATCTCGCTTTAGGGATCCTGTATTTTCCTGCTTCTTTCATTTAAATATCTTATACAATTGGTGCAATGAGATGACTTCCTTCTACTGAGCTTAAACGATTTGTAAAGAGGTTCTTTCTATAAAGTCAAGCTTTGATGAAGGTGTTTGCTTTAGCCTTGGGATGGTAAGAAGATTCGTTTTTGGGAAGGTGTGTGGGTAGGGGATATGTTGTTGCAAAATCTGTTTCCTAATATTGATTGGCTATCTCCGACTCACAACATTTCTGTTGTGGGTTGTTTCGTGATTTATGGTTCTTGTGTGGTGTGGTCTCCTCCATGTTCCCCTTTTTTGTCAGATGAAGAGGTGGCTCAAATCGACTTTGCTACTTAAATCATATTCATTTGTATCATCTGACTAATGGGGAAATGGACCGAGTGGTTTGGCAGAAGGAGAATTATGGCAGCTTCTCAGCCATGATGCTTCACAAGATAAGAGGTCGATGATGTGCACAAGAACATGAGGCGTCAGTCATGATGCTTCACAAGAGGTCGATGATGTGCTCAAGAACATGAGGCGAGTGTGGCACTATGTTGACTCTTTGAAGATTACAGACTTTTGTTGGCTCATTGGTAGGGAAAAGGTTTTTACTGTGTATGATCTTCAGTTTGTCTGCTTTGTGGTGCCAGTCAACCATATTTTTCTTCATTGTCCTTTGGTTACCTAGCTGTGGGGTGGTCTTCTCTCCCCTTTCAATAATTCTTGGGTCATGCTACATTCTTTGGGTAATTTCATGATAGTTTGGCATGATGTGGAGCTAGGGAAGGAAGAGAAGGCATTGTGGAGGTTATGTTTGCTGGCGGATCGCTGCGGTTGTGTATTAATTATCGCATGCTGAATCACGTCACGGTCAAGAACAAGTACCTTCTGCCCATGATAGATGACCTGTTTGAGCAATTGAAAGGGGCACAATATTTTTCTAAGATCAACCTACAGTCAGGGTATCATCAGTTGTGCGTCAAGGATGAAGACGTGAAGAAAACAGCATTCAGAACCAGTTTTGGGCACTATGAGTTTCTTGTGATGTCGTTTGGACTTACAAATGCACCGGCCATGTTCATAAATCTCATGAACCGGGTATTTCGGCCGTATCTGTACTAATTCATCATCATATTTATAGATTACATTTTAATATACTCCAAGAGTCGAAAAGATCACGAAGAACACATGCGAGCAGTCTTTGATACTCTCAAGAAGAATCAGTTGTTCGCACAATACCAGAAATGCAACTTATGGAAAGAGGAAGTCGAGTTTTTGGGACACGTGGTGTCCAAGAAAGGAATTGTCGTGGACCTTCCCAAGGTGATCGTGATGCAGGACTGGAAGCAGTCTGGTTCTGTCACAAAAGTGAGGAGTTTTCTCTAACTGGTCGGCTACTATCGTCGATTCATTAAAGACTTTTCCAAGATAATCCGACCGTTATTGTAACTCACTCGAAAAGATCTTAAGTTTTCCTGGAATGAGAAAGCAAAAGCGACCTTTCAAGAATTAAAGGATAAGCCGACGTCCGCACTTGTGTTAGTATTGCCAGAGTAAGGGGTCAAATATGCTATATACATTAACACGTCTCGCGTTGGTTTGGATTGTATTCTTATGTAAAAGGACAGAGTGATTGCCTATGCATCGCGGCAGTTGAGGAAACATGAAGAAAACTAACGCACAACCTAAAATTAGTGGCGATCATTTTTGCATTAAAGCTCTTGAGACATCACCTCTACGGAGAGGAGTTCGAGCTCTTTTGCGACCACAAGAGCCTCAAGTACATCTTCATGCAGAGAGATCTGAATATGAGGCAGCGTCGTTGGATGAAGACTCTGAAAGACTTCAAGTTTGAAGTCCCTTACCATCCTGGTAAGGCTAACCTTGCAGTTGATGTGTTGAGCCGCAAGAAAATTATAGAATTTGCAGTTCCACTAATGATAGAAGAGTGAAATATGGTAGAGTTTGTGCGAGACTTCGAACAAAAGCTTACGGTAGAGGAGCCGTTCGAGAGCATCGCACACATCCATGTACAACCACTTATTGATGATTGAATCATTGTGGCTCAGAAAGAAGGCGAACTATTGATGAAGATGAAAGAACATACAAGTGACAGCGAAGAATCCGAATGGAGGATTAGCTTAGATGGGAGTTTACGATGTCGTGGCCGCTTATGCGTCCCGAACCTCCATGACTTAAGGAAGGAAGTCCTAGAAGCCGCTCACAATTTAAAGTTGGCAATGCATCCAGGTAATACGAAGATGTATAGAGACATGAAGCGTTCGTACTGGTGGGACAACATGAAGGCCTAGATAGCAGACTTCGTGTCTCGTTGTCTCACGTGCCAACAAGTCAAGGCCGAGCATCACCGACCTTCTGAAAGTGCCTTGGTTTGTCAATTAGCATGAATGTTGAGTTAGTCAAACCGCAGAGCCTATTAGGAAGATCAATTCAAGCGTCTACTTCAACCGGATGTGTGGAAGCTCGTCATAGGTAAATTTAAGCTTCACATCCCATGTCCCAAAACACTAGGTGAATCAAAATCCTTAAAATAAGTTAGAACATTATAGAATTTTTAAGTAAGAAAACTTTATTTCGAAAACAGAAAATTTCTAAGTTTTTTGTATTTTGTCGATTATATCGATAAAAGTCTCGATATGATCGACCTGTGCTGTCGATGTCCTCAATACCAAATCGATTCCATCGGAATGAGGACACATATTTATCTGGACGGAATTATCGATGTACCGATATCATCGATATTTGAATCTCAAGTCAATCGAAGGTGACTCGATAATATCGACAAGCAGATCTCCGGCACCCCTGTTTCTTCTCAAGAAAATCATATATGCTTCGATATATCGAAGCCATCCTCGATACCATCGAAGTTCAAATCTCAATGATATCGGAAGGCTCTCAATGATATCGGTCATGAGCGTGAAGTTTTCCACAAATATTTCAGGTTAGTTTATCTGTGATCGAGGGTCACTCGATAGAATCGATATTCTAATATCGATACTATCGATAGGCGGATCAATGCATCAAACAAGGACAAAAACTATCCAGGAAACTTAAAACGAAAATCCTCTGAATTTACCGATGCCTGACACAGTTATCGATATCATCAACATTCAAATTTCGATGATATCGGATGTCCCTCGATCATTCTTATAAACCTGAAATATATCTAGCAAGTCTCTCTCATTTTTAAATGTTGAGGAATCGAACCTTGCATCGATAAAATTAAAGTTCGAAATTCGATGGCATCGACATGAGTCTCGATTCCTTCGACCAGCTGGTAAAAGGTTTTCAAAAGCGTATGACATTGAGTTTGTGTCATCGAATGGACTATCGATACAATCGAGAGTATACACTCGATGATATCAAACCTGCTCGATGATATCGAACTCTGTCATAAATGTGACCGTTTTATATCCATTGGAACCTTTTGCCTATATAAAGAGAACTTATTTATTGTTGATGGTAGAGAAAGAAGAGAGTGCTTTTGAGTGTTTAACCTTAGATCATTTACCTAAAGCCCTTTCTCTTAAGGGAATTCATCCTCCAATTCACCTTCATCATTGATATTCAATAGAGTGGATTGGGGAATGAACTTCTGCATTTAAGGATCCTTTAGCTACTACCTTAATGGCAAATCATTAAGTTGAGATGCCTTGAATGCATAGATGATTGGAATCACTCTATCTTCCTAATAGGAAAACATTTAGAAAGTAAGATTCTATCATAACCTTAACCCAACCCATCGCCATATATTGGTACATCATTTGAGTTGCGGATCAAGGAAGCAGAAAATTCTTCACCAACAAGGAGGAAATCTTTATCAACGTGTTGAATGGGACTCATCCACTTATCTGTAAGTATCTAGAGTTCAGAGGACCCTTTGATCATTCCTTTGTAGGATTGGGTCTAAGGTATTTTTCACCCTTGCAAGTCCTTTAGGAGGCCTCCGGCGAGAGTGTACGTGGTGAGTGCGTTATATGGACTCTTGCTCTGTGGAGAGCATAAACATCTAGTTATGGGTGAACCAATTAAAACCCTGGGTTTAAAGTAAACTGTATAAAACCTCCGTTAGGGTCTTATGAAAGATCCTTGGCCAGTGTGCATAAAAGTAGGTGCGATGTGTTGACGCTTGCTCGTGAGAGAATAAATAGTCAGCCTCAGTGTAAGTTGTAAAGGTTGAAGGTGAACTTGATTTAAAACCTTAGGTTTGAAGTAAACCGCTATGAAATCCAGTACACTCAAGGGTTGAGTGCGGTTACCGAGAGTGGAGTAGACAAGTAGTCGAACCATTATAAAAATGATTGTGTTTGCGATTACTATTATTTTGTGTGCATGATTTACTTCAAAACTTTCATATCTGTATATCTGATCACACCTCATACAAATACATAGTCATATTCATCATAAACTAGGTTACATATTATTATGTCTTGAATAGTTTGTGATTGGATCCTCTACTGGGTTTGGAAGCCAGTAGAGGTACTTTTGAGTAATTCTGATAAATGCATATTAATAGGATTAGTGTATTAGGATTTTTAAATAAACTATAAAAACTTTAAAAAGTCCTATTCACCCCCCTCTAGGACATATTAGTATATTCCTACTTCAACTAAAGCGATCTTCACCGTTATTTCACCTCCTGGTTTACTTTGACCCATGCCCATAGCTGAATGGAAATGAGAATTCATATCTATGGACGTCATTTATGGGTTATCAAAGACAAGAAAGGGGCATGACTCCATTTAGGTGATTGTGGACCGATTGACGAAATCGGCTTATTTCCTCCTGGTTAGAGTTTCGAACTCAGCAGATGATTTAGCCAAGCTGTATATCAAGGAGATTGTATGACTGCATGGAGTTCCTATAAAGATTGTGTCAGATTGAGACACATGATTCATGTCCATTTTCTAGGGATTCAAGAAGTAGTGGGAGTGCAACTAAAGTTCGGTACCGCGTTCCACCCACAGACGGATGGGCGGACGGAGCGGGTAAATCAGATACTAGAAGATATGTTGTGAGCATGTGTGCTTGATTTCAAGGACAGTCGGGATGACTGTCTTCCCTATGCCGATTTTGCTTATAACAACAGCTTCCAAGCAAGCATTAACATGACTCCCTACGAAGCATTGTATGGGCGTCCATGTCGAGCACCACATTGTTGGGCAGAAGTGGACGAGAAGAGCTTGGTTGGCCAAGATCTAGTACAGGCAACCTAAGAGAAGATCAACATTATCAGGCATATACTTCTTACAGCCCATAGCAGGCAGAAGAGTTACGTCGATACTCGACGACGACAATTGAAATTTGAAGTTGGGAACCACGTATTCCTGAAAGTTTTCTCAATGAAGGGAGTCATTCGTTTTGGCAAGAAAGGGAAGCTTACGCCGAGATTCATTGGCCTATTCCAGATTTTAGACCGAGTGAGTGTGGTAGCATACCGTCTCGCCTTGCCCACACCACTCGCAGGCGTACACAACATATTTCACATATCAATGTTGAAGAAATACGTTCATGATCTTACTCACATTATCAAGTGGGAGCAAGTACAACTAAGTGAAGATGCTACATATGTACTTCGACCAACACATATTCTAGATAGGAAGGAATTAAGTGTTGTGCAGCAGAGTTATCCCGCTTGTGAAAGTATTGTAGATTCACCACACAAAGGAAGAGGTTACTCGGGAAACGAAAACTGAAGTCCGTAAGAACTACCCACAGATCCTCGAGGAGTACGAGAATGTATTAATTTCGAGGATGAAATTTTTCTTTAAGGGAGTAGATTGTAACGTCTCGAAAAAATTCGTACAAAGTCCCGAGTACCACCTTAGGCGGAAATCCCTAAGGACCGTGTGCTGTAGGAATTAGAGAAAAATTAATTAAGTACTGAACTAAATAATTGGTAGATTTAGTTCGAACCACTATTTATATAAATGGAAAGACCCAAGACCATCACACTCACTGACTCAACGCTACTTAAAAACCTAGGAGAAATCCCAAAAGCCAGTTGCTCTCGGGAGCACATTGAAACTCCGAATCGGACCTAGACCACACATTAAAAGTCCGATGATCGCGAAACTATAGGGTTATGTCCGCCTTATTGGGCTTGACAACTATCGCGGGAATTGAGCCCAAATAGTATTCAGAACAACACAACTTGAGCCTTAAGTAAAGTGTGTGAGAAACGCGAATATCCTTAGAGAACGAAAGGAAACTTAAGTGAATTGGGTCATTCGCTTACGGGTGAAATTGAAGACTTCAGACCGTCAGATGATGTTCCTAATGTAGCAACAGCAGTAAGTTTTGGCTACCATTGCGGGGGCCATTGCCCAAAACATGAACGTGGCCCCACCTATGCAACGTATGCAGTCTGCTGTAGATATGAACACGAGTGGCTTGTTCGAGCGCTTTCAATGCCTTCACCCTCCTACTTTTACGGGTACCCACCAACCCAATGAGAAAGAGTATTGGTTGGATCATATATCCAAGATGCTGAAGCCGCTGCACTGTACTAAGGCAGAGCAAGTGGAGCTAGTTACGTATATGTTTGAGAAGGAGGCTAGTCTTTGGTGGGACAACATCCTACGAACCGTTCCGTAGGATATGTGTGGACGTGGGACACATTTGAAACTGGCTTCCATGGAAAGTATTTCTCTCTCACATATCATAATGAGGAGGGTGAATTTCTTCGCCTTCGACAGGGAGGAATGACCGTAGCTAAATACGAGAACCATTTTACGGATCTGGTCAAATATGCTCCCTTGATCCTATCTAACGAGTCGATGAGAATGCGACGATTTTCAGAGGGTATGCGGCCTGAAATCCGCACAAAGATGTGTTACGCTACCATTCCCAACTATGCTGAGCTAGTGAACATGTCCCTGCGAGCTGAACAGGATGGAGACAGGGTGTCACAAACACGTATGTCGATGGGCCCGTGGCCTCGACCCAAACTCCTAAATCGACCATTCATCGGCGAGAGGCCGCGTGCAGATTCGCCTCTGAGGCTAATGGCTCCATCGACCCAACCGAGACGATTAGATCTTTGGTGCGCCTACTATAAGAGGGCGAGCCATACAGACATCTATTATTTTACCAAGATGAAGGACAACGGCTTTATACCACCTCAGAAAATTAACAGCCAGCTGCCACAGGATATTTCAGCTCCAGCTCTACGATTCTACAAACCAGCTGTACCTCAAAATAGGTCATCTCAACGACCTAGGGCAGTACAACCCAATCGTTCTCAACAAGCGCGTGTACATGCACTTGCAGCTAAAGCATCTGAGTCAGCAATTGCAGTGTCTTTAGCCTTTGAAATCACTGCCCACATCCAAGGTACACCAGTATTTCTGTTGGTGGACACCGGGTCAATTATTTCGATAATATCATACTCTATAGTCAAGCGCTTAGGGCTAAACACTATCTCTATGGTTGGGATGAGAGTCATTGCGGCAGCAGAAACCTTCACAGACGTCACTAAGCTTTGTAAGGGTTGCCTAATAGACTTAGGGAGCAGGGTGGTGTGTATTGACCTGATTGTCACCACCCTATATCATTATGACGTCATTTCGGCATGGATTGGCTTACCGAAATGAAGGCAAAGATTGATTGCTATACCAAATTGGTGACAGCCCATGGGCCCGAGGGCACGACCTTCACTTTCCATATTTAGGTCAGTTGGCCCTATCGCATCAGTTATTATACTTTCCTGATAGAAAATTATGATAGTCCGACCTTTGGGGACACACCAATAGTCCAAGATTTCATGGACGTGTTTAAAACGATCCCTGGACTACCTCTTCAGTGCGAGATCGACTTTACTATCGACCTTGTGTCCGATGTGAGTTTTGGCCAATTTGGGAGGAGAAAAATGGGAGATGTTTTTGTAATGTCAAAAAAAAAAAAGAGCGGAGGATTGTGTAATGGTGGGGAGAAACCATCCTTTTTAACATTATAGCTTGGTGTGTGTGTGTGTTTTTCCCCTTGCATTCTTTGCTTCCATTTCAGTGCTTTGTTTATAAAAATTTTGTTACCTCTCAAGGAAGAAGAAAAAGACAAAACTTGGGGAGAATCATATGAGCCTTAATTTTGGACAAGTGGCATATACGAGCCTTGATTTGGACAAGTGGCAATGGATAGATGGGAAATCCAAAATAATTGTTCTGGTGGGTTATCCCTCTGATTTGACATTCCTACTGGAGGCTTTGGGCTGGACGATTGAGAAGAAATATAGCTTGGATTTCATGTTTAGGATCATCATGTTAACGGTTTGGATCAAGGCCATCCTCTCGCACAAGGATATTGGAAATTTTGCTAGAGGATACTGGTATTGCTCTGGCCTCTAGATCACTATATGTTATTAGGAATATGTGGTTCGGATCTTTTACTTTTCTTCTTTGGCTGCGGCCCTCACACTGAATAGAAATAACCAAATTAGGATTTCAACTCCGGTTGTATCAAGTTGTACCAGTCAGATGCAAAATCATTATGAGCCAGGTACCAGCTGTTATGGCTAATATTTGAATCATGTTTTTTTTTTTTATTCTTTTGAACTATGCTTTTAATATACATGAGATGTTAGGAGCACATGTATCAGATGATACAGTGTTTCGAATGACCAATTGTCAACTCATATAGGCTTTAAGTGTACAGGTATAATATATTAATACTACTAATTCAATCAATCAAGGTCATAAATGTGAACGGAGATCTGTATTTGGTTTTCGTGTATGGGTATGATATGGGTGCAGGCCAAAAATAGTTTTGTTGCCAATTCAATCAAACATGGCCACTTATGTGTATGAGGGTCTGTATTTGGGTTTCATGTGTGGGTATCGCTAGTGTACTGGACTCAAGGTTGATTGAATTGCTAGTGTTCCCCTATGTTGAGGCTTCTTTTGCTAATTTTTGCTGCTCCACAACCTCTCTTATTATTATTATTATTATTATTATTATTATTATTATTATTATTATTTTATTTTTTATTTTTTGTTTACACAACCAAATACCCAAAATGAGGGATTGTTTGCATTCTTTTTTATGGGAGGGCTTCACAGGATGCGTTTTGGGTGCCTGGTTGGTGAGAGTTCCTTTGAAAGCCCATACTGGCAAATGGGTATGGTTTGATGGGTGGCCTTGCAGGATGTATTCTTTGTTAGTGGTGAAAGGTAATTGAGAATCTTTCCTCTCTGTAACATCCGCCTCTTTTAGGGACCATCGTACCAATGTGGCCAGTGGGCCCCCATGATGTATTCATGCCGCTGAGCTCATTTTAGGGCATGAGCCCATAAATGAGGCAGATCCAAATCTCAGGAGGACCACTACAGGAAAAAGTGGTGATTGAACGCCCACCGTTAAAAACTTCTTGGGGACCCAATATTTGTATTTTCCCTCCATCCCGGTCTGTTTGACCTTATCAATGGATTAGATGGCAAATAAACATTATGGGCCAAGGAAGTTTTCAATGGTGGGTGTTCAATCCCCACTGTTTCCTGTGGACCTGAGATTTGGATCTGCTTATGGGGTCACATCCTAAAATGGGCTGGAAAAATGGATGGACGGCATGGATATACGACCATCATCAAGGTGGACCTGCGCTAAGGGTAACACACCCACTAAGGTTTTACACTGGGTAACACCCAATCCACTCCCGTCGGTGAGATGCCTTGTACGTGTGGGCTTAGCAAAGCTCCATTGGCAGTGTTCTTTTTTACTTTTCCTTTCTTGTTTTCTATTTCCGTTTGGAGATGACATGAGTGAAAATTTAATCAGAGCCGCTCATAGTACATGCCCATAAGGCAGAGGCATCATCCCATGAACGTGTTGATTAAATAGTCAAATGAGCCACACGTGTACAAAAAAATTAAAATTAAAAAAAAACTAAACCATGTGCTATATACCATATGGTATCCTCATAAATCAGAGGCTCTCACATCAGAGTTTTTTCAAGTGGCCACGGTAACTATATTTAAATAAATAAATGAATAAAAAGACCTCATAATCTAAATGACGAGGAATTGTCTGTCTAAAACAAGGTTGAGACACCCCAAACTTACGTTAGCAGATACCCAGTTGCAGCCGTGAATATTAAGATCCAAAGCCCAATAAGCCAGGATTTAAGAATCCACGAATCAGGACTCAACCAGACTCGTCCAGTCGCAACTTAGCAACTTATCTTGTGAGCAAGGTTAATACTTGGTTTTAAATCGGATCATATACATTGTTAGAGCTGTCATCTGCCATGTTATCTCCAGCCTTGCATTGCCAAACCCGTCATCTGTCTGCTTAAATCCCCAGAAAACATTGTAAAAGACCTGATAGAAAAGATCCCACGCCTTTTGAGATTCCAATGCCAATTTTCTCTCCCCTACAAAAGACTTACTCGAGAATTCCACCGATGATAAATAAAGCTAACAAAAGCTATTACTCCTTATTTGATACATGTACTACTTTCATTTTTGAAACAATTAAATTAAAATCTCATAATGGAAAAGGAAATAAGAAATTAATAGAAACACTCCCACAAGGAAGATGCAAATTTTGATTTATTGGCTTTGTAGTTTGTACATTGCAATATCAGATAATACAAACAGACCACAACACATGATTTGTTCGAAAGAGGCGGCAACCATGTAAGACATAAATACATAACTATCTGATAAGTGATGACAGTAAACAAAGAAGAAACATTCAACCAACCTGCATAAATGCATAACAGGGGGACACATTCTCCATAGAACCTTGCTTCCCACAGATCAAGAACGTGTACATTCCTTAATCAGCTCCTCTATTCTTCTTTTCATCAGCTTGTCCTTCACTCCTGCAAGCATATTTCGGTAGAACGCTTCCATTTGAATCAGCTTCCCACGGTCCGCCGACTCTAGCATACTCTCCCATTCCTTGTCAACAGTAAACATGCCCCAAGTCCGCAGCGATGATGGCAGATCCCGCTCCTCAAAACGTTTTCCAAATATACAAGCATGCAGTATGCCAGCATAACGTTCCATGAGAGCCAGCTTCGATTGAAGAAGCTGCATTTCCTCCATTACTGAAGACAACTTCTTTTTCATGTCCGTCACTTTTCCAGATTCATTTTCTTCAAGATTTTCTTCCCCATCAACCTGTTCTATTCCTTTCTCCTCCTCAAAGTCCTTGTTGAGAAGTGGCCACATTGCTATACATGGACTGAAGCTATCCATCATGTTACCTCTTCCAAGAACACCACTCCGGCCCCTACCCCAAGCCCAAAGCTTATATCCATTATCCGTGACAAGAACAGTATGAGCTGCCCCACATGCAACTTGCATAGGGTCCACAAACTTACTCCCATGAAATTCACCACATGGAATCAATGAAGGATAGAGTGCATCCCCTGCGTCAATCCCATTAAAACTAGCTTCTGGACATAGGCCGAGACCCTTCTCCATCCCCCATGCCCATACATCACCATCCGCAGAAACAACACATGTATTGAATAATCCACAGTCGACAGAAACTAGGATGGCGTCTTGTGGCAATCCATCTACGGGTTGCGGCAAGGATGTGGTGTTGGTGGTTCCATGTCCAAGCTGCCCATTATCCCCAAGACCAAATGTCCAGCACGTACACTCTCTCTCTCCAGATGCATCCGCAATGTCCCTGTCTACCTTCCTTATGGAAAGAGCAACCGTATGGAACGCCCCACACGCAATTTCATAAACTGCCCAAGGGCATGCCTCATTGAAAGTCTCGACAACCTGAGGGCGAGTTCTGCTTTCTTTGTCCCCGAGGCCCAACTGACCATGGTTGTTATTGCCCCAAGAGTAGCACACAAGCTCACCTCCTGTGAATGTTTCGCCAGTGCTAACGAGGGCCACAATGTGCTCGTTTCCACATGCCACCTTAACAACAGTATGGCCATGGAAATCCCAAATGGGTATTGGAGCGGAACTGCTACTAAAAGTGAACTCTCCATCGCTGCTGTCACCTTGCGGAGGGCAGTTTCCCCACATCCAGAGGGTCCCAAGACTGTCAATTGCAAACGACATCATTCCTCCGGCTTTTATAGAACAAACCTGCCATTGGAATTCAAACCATCCAGTGGATCCCCACATGACACGAGGATATAATGCAGGAGGAATTATCACTTCTGGTGATTAGGACTCTAGATCTGATAGGCCCCAATGTGAATGAAGAATTCCCGAATGTCTTCAAGATTTGAGGATCTTAAGCATCTGATTTCTGTCATTTTTTTCTTGGACTGTTGATGTGTTTTTTTTTTTTTTTCTTTTGCATGTGGCCATATGTGCCACTAATCAAAGAGTAAGTATCTTCTGATACAGGAGATTTTTCAGGCATGTCCCATCCACATTAGTGCCCAAAGATCAATGGCCTGGATCACCAAACCATGTGCCCCAATTATTGGAGTATCAGAGATGTTTTGAGAATCTCTAAAAAAAAGAGATTTTGAAAATATCAGGACATTTTTTCTGATATCATTGCAAATTTTTAAACGAAGAGGAACATATTACTACATAATTTCCAAAATATCGGAGATATTTGTCAGTCACAAGCTTGAGTAAATGAGTACGATTTATGTCAGGTTGCTGTGGGCCCATTTGAATAGAACTTCTGCAAGAGAGGTTTCCCCGCAAGTGCGTATTGACTTTGTTGGGGAATTTTTTGAGAACCAATCCGACTTGGTTTTCAGTGAGTAGGGCTTTTTAGCTGTTATTTTGACAAGTGGGCATTAAATGGAGGTTTGTGAAAGTTCATCCAAGCACACAACATGAAAAGGGGGTTTAGCTCAAAACAGCGTTTAGGTATCAAACGCCCATTTTGAAGGCGCATCCAAATGGGCCTGAGCAATCTTGAGAATCTGCAAACACCAAATATATTGCTTTACCTTCAATGGTGTTTTACTGTCAGAGTTTGATTCTTCTGTCAATGAACCAGGAACACCCAACTCAAGGAACCGCTCTAAGAAACAGGGAGTTGAAGATTTCTCCACGGTGAGACCAAGCTGACCGTCCGTATAACAATCAAAGAAACAAAAGTTGAGGGACTAATGAGCTTAGCTTAATAGAAGAACCATCCAACTTTATAGTTCTATCATTATGTGTAACCAAGGACAGTTGGGTGCATTGATTAAACCATAAAGGAAAATTTTATTGTACAAAGGATACAGGTATTGTAACCCCACGACCAAACCGATCCATCATCTGCCATTGAAGAAGCAAAGGATCAATGATCCGTACATTGCAGGCAGACAACAACAGGGCACTACATTATAACAGATAATGCAACCAAAGAATATCTCTAATTCTTCCATATGCTCACAGGTGGTATGTGTGTGATCATATGAAACATGATGCGCATCCTCTGTGGTCCACCATCAATTGGCCAGTAACCAAAATTTTCCCTGATTGGACTTATACTAAGCATCTAATATATGAACTTGTTCTCATTGAATGTGTCTAATTGTAAACCACTGAATAAAAGGTTTATCAAAGAAGTGTGGTTTTAGACTACAGGCCTTTAGTCATTTAGTGCCAAGAGCATGATCACGGGCTTTGAGTAATTTAGTGTCACTTAATCATGAAATTTTCCTGCATAGCTTAAAAGCCCCATCCATGGCCATTAGATCATCTCTACCATATATAACACAAGTTTTGAGGAGAATTTTTTCCAGCAATTACTTATCAGAATTCTAAAACTTTGGAGTATTAGAAGACATGAGAAGGATTTTAGCAAGGTATTAAAAAATGGTCATGTTACAGCTGCATTGGCTGTTATGTAAAGGAAACAGTCACATCCGTTATGTAATATGGGGGTGAATAGGTCCCTTATGAAAAAAAATGGCTTGTACCAGCTTGTATCAATGATATGGGCTGATAAACCTGTATCAGCTTCATTATGGGGCCAATACAGCTGTTACAAGCCGATATGGGCATAAAGGGCCAATTTTGGAAGTTTTCACTTTCAAAATCTCTTGTTTTTCCACATCTTTATTCATTTTGACCATGAAGCTTATAAACTAATTTAAAACTAAATCTAGGATTATTTTGAGGATCGAAATAAAAATTTGAGAGGGATTTGATGAACCAAAGCAGAGTGGACCATTTGGAAATATCAGAAGGCGTAAACCATCAATTTTTATTTTTATTTTTCATTTTTAATCCTTTTTTGTTGTTGTATTTATATGTAACGGACCCTGATCCACTAAATCATGCTTGATTTGTGTTTGATTAGGGCCTATTTGGTCGACTTTCAGAAGCTCAAGCTAACACTACCCAATGTATAACATTCTTACCAAAGAATGGCCCGTTACACCACCAAATACATGGCCAAAACCAAAAAGAATACAAATTTGAGATCCTCACATTTTTTAGAATTTCAACAATAATTCTTGAGATTTTTTTTTATTTTTTTTCCCAAAAAAAAAAAAAAGAGGCCATTACACGGCCATATCTGCCTGTGCAGTGCATACCATACCAGCCAGCTAGCTGATATGGTTACATAATAGCTTGGATTTTAGATCATTTGGTAAAGCAGTGTGACGTGTGGCTATTTGCCGACCCTTTCTTTCCCTTTGCAATGAGAATAACATAGATATTATGGCAGAGTATAATGGTTGATATGGAGGCACTTTTCAGGACCACTTTGAGTTGGTAGATTGGGGAGTGATTAATGCAGGACATGAAAATTAAATATGATATGCGAGATTTCAGGCTTAAGATCACGTTCGTTCAGAAACAATGACACAAATTCTATATTCCACATGAAAGTCCAAACATGCAATTAAGGGGAATCTATGCGGATCCAGGCCTACACATGATAGGGCTGGATCAATAAAAATTATGAACCAAACGATGCTCAAAGATAAGAAATAATCATCCACACATACATAGTAATCAGTCTCTAATCAAAGGGATTCAGAAATTCCAATTCGGGGAACCCTAGGGTAATAAAATGGGCATAAAAATTAAAAATTTGAGTAATTTAGGGTTAGGTTTAGGGATTTTGGGTGAAAGCGGAGTGAAAGAGAGGAAAGAGATGAACCAGAGAAGTACCGCACGCGTGGACAACAACAATGGCTCAAACGCACATGCATGTAATCCCGGCCACACGTGTGTGGGGCCCACTATTCAAAAAAAGGCCACCTTGGCCCTGGTCGGCCAGGGATGGACTCCAAAACCCCGAAATCTCAGCTTGATCCGATGTACGGTTTGTGCATGGTACTCCGCCGAAGTTTCAGCCCTCCTGTAGGGCCAGATTTTGAAATTCTGATGTGGGGAGGAGAATTGCTGCAATAGATGATTAATTTGAAGTGTAGATGATGGGGTGAGATGAAAAGAATGGATGGTAGAAAATGGGCAGTAAAGATAGCGATGGATGGGGGTGAATAGGGATAGATCTAGCTTCGCATCACGGTAGTTAACCCTTCGATGAAGGGAGGGCTTCACACCCAATTAGGCTTCACAACTTAGAGTAGGAAAACACAGAATTTTTATTAATCTTCAATGAATCAAAAGAGCTACAAGGGGTGCCTATTTATAGGAAAACCCTATACCCCAAAATTCGCGCCATGTGCGCAACCTATTACTTGGCGATGAAGTAAACTAAAATAAAAATCAAACAAAGAAATCTAAAGCATTCATGATGTTCTAAATAATATCAATAAGCAAGAGCTAAAGTATGAGATCAATCCAACTAGTGGGCCACGATCATGAGATCCCATGATGGGCTTTTCTTGATTGTCGGGCCCACTCTTTTGAATCAAAACTTCGTCTCCTAACTAGGAGGCCCTCCCTAGACGTTGTCATCGATCTAGATCGATAGTGGGGTTCTCCTTCTGGCATACGTGCGTAGGGGGCGGCGTGCGTGCATGTGTGCGCGGTGATGTCCCCATCAGTGATTCGTTGTCATGTTCCTTTGTTCCTATCACCTTAGGTGGTCGGGTTTAAAAGGAGTTTTCTATGTGCGGCTTTGTCCATATCGGAGGACAGTCATTACGACTTTCGGACTTAACCTTCTTTTAGTAGGAGCCTTGTGGTTAAATTTGTAAACATGGCAGATAATGTGAAGAAACTGTACAAATAGGCCCTCATTTGGACTAATCTTAAACAGAAAATTGTACTGATTTAATGTCCAACCTGGTTGATTGATGGGCATTTAATGGATGGTTGAGATGAAAACAATCAGCAAACAATTCAAGAAACAATACTTAATCAAATTTAATATTTAATGATGAGCTATCTAAAGTGGGTCCAACAACCTCGATTGTTTTATTGAGTTAATGTTTCCACGTATACATCTTTCAAGTGCCCGAGTATTTAATCCTTCAAAAGAAAAAAAGGAAAAAAAGAAGAAGAAGATAAAACAGTGCCCATGTATTTAGCAACACCAAGGTATACAAAAACGGTTACGTAATGGGTAATGGCCAGAACTGTTATGCGTTATGGGGCCATAACGGCCGTTACAAGAAAAACCGCCTGTAACGGCTACGCAACGGTCCCATAATGGTCTAGAAACAGGTCTTTTCAAAATAAAAAATAAAAAATGATGTAACAGCCATTACGGGGGCCCGTATTGTAACAGCAACGGCGGTGGCCGTTGCAGCCACCATTACCATTATGGAACACCTTGAGCAACACCCTTTCAAAACTACCTCTCCAATCGTTTCCCATGTCTTGTATGTGTCCACATGCTTTGCGCATGCCCCGCCTACTGGCAAAACATATAAATCAGAGAGAGTATAACAGTGCATAAGACAAGGACACTCCTTTTGTAAGAACTACAAGAAAGAACTTGGTCCCTTTTTTTTTTTTACTTTTCCTTTTTAAGGCATTTGATATATTTACTACAGCTAACCATGATTGGGTTCTGAACCTGTTGGTAAATGGCAAATGGCATTTTTCAACATTGAGGTCTAGGATTTGAGCTAGCTTACCTATGAAGGAAAAAACATAACTAAGCATAATAAGGGGGAAAAAAGGGTTTTTGTCATAGAAGGGCTTATCTTTTGGTGGAATTCCAAATAAGGGCCTATCCGTTTCCTATTTCCAAATAAGGGCTTATCGTTTCAACATAGGGTAAAAAATGATAGCAGAAAAGGTGACAGAAAGTAGTAAGCAATGTCAAGAAGGGCTGGGAAAGGATGATTTTACCCTTTTGAGACCATTTTACCATTCTCTCCACCTGAACCCATAAAAAGATGGACGGTCTAAATCCACATGTCAAGTATTGTGGTGTCCTCTTTCTAATCCAATGTGGTTGGTGCAAAATCTCCTCATACTCCTTCCTGGAATAATTTGATATGTTTCATCTCATAGCTATGATCATCTTATACGGACTATATAAGGTCATTGCCCTATGCTATGAATGGGCCCCAAGCGAGTGGGGTATAAATGTTTGATATGGTTATGCTAAGTGGGGTGGGGGGGCGATTTGCCCCTGAGATTAAAAATAGAGAGGGGGAGTCAAGGTAGCAAAAGGAAAGGGGTCAATGCAATGTGCAATGGGAAGAAGGTAAGTGGGGAGGGCCCATTACGGTAGAGAAGTTCGGGGTGGGGTGGGGGGGTTGGGTTCCTATGTGGACAAGTTGGTGGGGGATCAAGGGAGGAGGGTCTATGGGAAAGGGAGGGGTTTTTGGTGAGGCCAGTCAAGGAAAATCTAAACAGGGAAACGTCTTTCCAGAGGGGTGAGGTTAAGGAGAAATGGATGTGGCGAAGTTGGGATGGTGGGTAGTCGATGATGTCAGTTAAGCCCCAGATGATAGAAATAGAAAGCCAATCCTCCAGATGGTATTTGGTGGCATTGGTAAGGGATGCTGAAGCCATTGACAAAGTAGTTCATGGTTACAGTCAAGGTGCGGCCTGAACATAGAGTATTAGAGTCTTGAAGCCTCTGAGTGAAGCTGAGGTTCTTATCTCTCTCCAGCCAGAAGGTAAGCTGAATCGTATTTTTCACCTATACAATTTCTTCAAGGATGAGTTGGTATGAAAAATCGTCCATGCAGGAGGGGGGATTCAAAATTTTCCCTGTGGGTTTGGAGGAATGGTCCGATTAATCTCCCGATGGGAGGTGTTAGATGCACTTGGTTTAATGGGCGAGTCAATCCTATCTAGTCTAAATTAGATTGCTTCTTAGTCTCGGGAAGCCGGATTGATCATTTCCCCTTGTGCTGTCAAAGAGGCCTCCCTAAGCCTATTTCAGACCGCCATCCAATTTTTCTTGAAGTGGAAATGGAGAGTTGTGGGCTGAGACCATTCAAATTTGAGTTAGCATGGCTTGAAGTGGAGGTATTCATCAATCTGGTTAAGGTGGTGGTGGGCTTCTTTTCATTTCAATTCAAGGCCACCCGGGTTTCATCCTTGTTTTCGGAAGCTCAGGCTTTTAAAGGGGGAGATTTCTAGCTGGAAGGAGTTTTTCCACAATTGAGAGCGAGATGGATTTAGTTTTGGCAAAAATTCAAGCTCTAGATTTGGAGGAAGGGGATGCCCCCATGAGAAGAAGATAGAGCTCATAGGGATGTGTTCAGGGGATTATAGTAATTGGCTTAAGGAGGAAGTGAAGTGGAAATGGAGGTCACGAGCAATGTGGTTGAAGGAGGACAATAACAATACAAAAATCAATGATGTTGTGTCCAGTGCCCGAGCTCAAGCCAATAGAATTAAAAGTATGGTGGTAGAGGGGGTTAGATATGAAGGCATAGACATGACATCTTGACTACTAATCAAGTGTGTTCCACCTCGTAGGTTGGGCCACCCATCATGCTGGCATTTCATGTATGGTGGTTGGTTATGCCACTTTTTAGTATCCATTTGATTTCTCTTTTCATGCATATGTGACCCACTTGAAGAGTCAAGCAATGTGATTTATTGGCTATGTTACATGAAATCGGCTGACAGATGAACAGGATCCGGCATTTCGTCACCTAATAGTTGAGATGTGGCACGTAGATCTTGGCCGTTTGTTTTAGTGGACCCTGTGTGCAGATGGATTAGCATTAAAAATCCAACCAAAATAGATAGTCTTGGCCATTAGCTTCTCATAGAGAATGCAATTTCATTTTGTCAGTTCCTGATTTGACCCATCTTCCCACCTAAACCCACTACAAGATGGTTGTCCCTAATCATTTATTGCAGATCCTTATGGATGATATGTAGGCACTGTACACATAGCACTATACAAAAAGAGGTCACTCTACATGACAGATGATACTGTATTGTTGGCCCATGGAGCTCATTTGCATGAGATGATTAGTGCAGGCCCTTTGCACATGTGGCATTGTATAGGCGGGGCCTAATGACATGGGACATTATACATGAAGGGGTCACTAGTTGTGTGGGATATCAGTGTGATGCCCACAAAACATGTGACACTGTTCACAAGGGGGTCACCCGTTTTATGTTGGATGATTACTGTGGGGTGAGACGAGATGAAGAGGTTGAGAGAGGGTATTGGTTGGGTTAGGTTAGGGTTTTGGTGGAATTAATGTGTGGTTGGGAAATATTAAAATATATTTATGTGTATAAGGGTACGTTCGAAATTAATTAAATACAACCACCCATTCCTATACAAACTTAACAATGGAGATTGTTTTTGACTAATGGAGCAAAGGTTAGGTCCTTATTTGGAAATAGGAAAGGATAGGCCCTTATTTGGAATACCACCAAAAGAATATGTCAACAAAAAAAAAAAGGAAAAAAAAAAAAAAAAAAACTAGGATTAGGATCCTTTAGAGGAACTAACACAAGGACTTTTCTTTTTTTTGTTTTTTGAAAGGTAACACTACCAGGGATTGAACCCTCGATCACTCACGCATGTCTCTACACTTACCTGTTTGACATTTGTACAAATTGGTGGAATGAGTTTGCAAATTCGCAAAACTTACCCACCAAATCCATCCATTGATCCGAGACTCCGCATTCTTAAATCAGTCAAAATTCATTTGTTAATTCAGAGCTAACATGACCTGAAGCCATGAGATGGTCAGAAGTTTGGGTTTCAGAACACTGGAGTACCTATGGGGAGCTTTGCTAAACCAACATGCACCTCTATATGTGGTCGCATTTGTGCGGGGCATGTCAACCCCCTGAGTAAATGATTAGGTGAGCCTACCCTCTCTTCTCTGTTCGTATTCCAAGATATGGAAACTGATACAAGACCAGAATATTCAAAGGACTCTTCCGACCAGACAAAAAAAAATCTGTAATTGTCAGCAAAGTTGTTTTTTTTATCGATTCAGCATTGGATAAAAAAGGGCGAGACAACCATTTTTCCAGTAAACGGTTCAAATCATTTTATCGATATGAGTGTTCTATATCAGATAAATTGCCCAACTATTCATTTTATCGATATAAGCTCAGGCTAGCCAACTCATCAAGGGGCCTACATTTATGAAAACAATGGATGGGTTTAAAAAGTGGCTAATGGTCTACATTCAACATACAGGTACAGTCTACCGACCAAGTGGAATAATGGAGCCTACTTGTCACAGTTTGGATGATCCACAGGTATAACACCTTGGGATGTGAGGGCATGTGTAGAGGGTTGTGTGGGCATAGAAAATTTTTGCACATAGTATGATTTAGAAAGAAACTTTGTGAACTTACCGCTCATTATGCTCCGACTTCTCTTAATTGGCACTGCACATTGTATAGTCTTAAGTTGTGACATGAGGGACCCTCATTTTGGTAATCCGGGCCACTGGTTTGTTGCTTGCAACTGTGGAGAGACCATGCCTCAAAATTTTCCTCAATGGCATGATATAAACCTTTTGACTTATGCTTACAAATAGACTGTTAAAAGATTAATACAGTATGGTCCCTTTCAACTAAAAAATGTCACAGGTTTATTGGCTAGGATCTTCCAATATGGGAGATCTCGGCATGCGTGAATCCACGGTGGTACCAACAGACCTACTCTGGGTTACCAAACCATGGGCCACACTTGTCAGAACTAAGGACCTGAGTACTGTGGAAACCCTCTGCTCAAGGATCCTATGATTCTACTCGTAAGAAAAAGAAGCCACAAAAGGAGTCTAAAACACTTGATGTGGACTTGCAAGCCCTTAAAAAAAAAAATTTAAAAAATTAAAAAAAAATTATTAAAAAAATTATAAAAAAAAAAAAAAAAAAAAAAAAAAAACAGCACCAATCCAAATATTTTAAAAAAAAAAAAAAAAAGAAGTCATAATGCATCCAGAACTTGTACATGTCAGTGGCCCCACTTGAGATGGGTCACAAACCCAAGATTACCACTGAACTGATATTCTAATGGGTAGATTAGGGGGCCATCAACTGGCCCTTAAGATGAAAATAATTAATGCTCTGAACTTTGACAGATAAATTATCATTAATCAGCAGTTAGGACTATCTCTTTTCTTCTTCTTTTTCTTCTTCTTCTTCTTTTTTTCCTTTTGCAAGATAACAGAATTTTATTAAAACAAAAAAAACAAAATCAGAAGGAAAACTACAACCAAACGGTGCCGAGAAGGCGACCAAACTACAACCCAAGAAAGACCAAATTACAACCCTTTAACTGGGGATCACAGGAGGCACATTCTATGACCAACAATCTTGCCCTTTGAGAGGTGCTTTTAACCGATTTGGAAACATTGCAGAAACACCTAGCATTTCTTTCTTCACAAATGGCCCACCAAATAGCAAGAAAAGCCATTCACCAAAGCCTTTTCTTCTCTTTCCCCAATCAGTTAGGATTATCCAATCCACCTAATTCTAGGATTACAAGTTATGACCCATGTAAAGGGTGGGCCATGATTTGGACAGTCTATTTTCAGGTGGAGTTATCTGAAACATTAGCACCAGGCAAAAATTGATACACAGGCACTTATAAATTGCACGCCTGACATGAATTAAACTCAAAATTTAAGCATCTAAATTGTGGAACTCACTATCACTAAGTCACAGTCACAAAATCAGTTGGTTAAGCAGTACTAACCTTTGATTTGTGAACACTTGTTTGTTGAAATAGAACGGTTGGATTTTTCATTTTTTACCATCCAAAAGGCGTAATTTTTTGTTTATGATACATCTAAGCTAGGACCATAATTTGGACAGTTTAATTTAAGTTATTGTAATCCACGTATGCAATTTCGAAGTGCCTGCATATCATCCATCACACAGTGCCTGAGTATCAACGTTCTTCTCTATTTTGAATCATCCATGGAACAAGCATACAATCTATGACTTCATGCATGTGAACCATCATATTGTCTGTCACAAAGAATCAAATACAACTCATCAAAAGAGAAACTGTTAATTACTATTATTAAAGAAAACAAAAAAGTCGTTACTTAAAGAGAGAAACTCTGATGCTCTGGCAGAGTGTGATGAATGATGAGCAGGGACTAAGAAATTGCACACGTGACATATGAGTGACTTAAACTAAACTGTCCAAATTACAGATTACAGATCCAATTTTAGATGCATTGCGATCCAAAATCCATTTCTATTTGATTATCTGACCATCAAATTGATGAACATTTATTGGACGGTTAAACACGAAAAAAATCAAATGGGTCCTACTTCAAAAAAAAAAAAAAAAAGTGTCTCCGAATCAAAGGTTAGGATTGATGGACAAATCCAACTTTGGTACTGTAGACTTAATTTGAGTTAATCTATGCCATGTATAAAATTTCCAAGTGCCTATGTATTGAGCATCATATAATAACCAGAGCTATAAAAATAAAATAAAAACTTAGAAAAAACAAAGAAAATTAAGAAAATAAGCCAAGTAGGAAAAAATAAATAAATAAAAAGACTGACCGACCTTCCAAAGCGAGGCTGTGGTAAGCACCAGCAGCAACTCCTACAAACATCGGCCTCTCTCTCGCGCCATCCTCGGCTGAAACCCTTTCCTTCTTTGAACTATCAAACCTGACTCGAACCGGGAAAAGCTCGTCCGATTCCTTTCCAGTTCCAAGACGCCCGAATGTCCCTCTTCCCCATGAATATACACTCCCATCTCCTGCAATTCCATATCCCACCAAAAACTCTTTATCTATTTATATATATTTCCAAAATTTCTGGTATGTTTTCAGTGCAAGGAGTAGCTTACCGGTAAGAGCGAGAGTATGGGCTTCTCCGGCAGCGATTCCGACGATTTTCTGAGACAAACTGCCGGAATCTGACATCGATCCGGCACTCATCTCGCCGGGAAAGAGGAGACTGTAAGCGTGAAGGATAAAGGTCGGAAGCACACGGCGCTTTATAGGCTTATAGCCAACTGCTCTGCTAACTCGCGCAAAATGAAGACTTTGGCCTGTTTGGTTTTCCCAATTACGACGATAAATGGTCGTAAATTGGTCGTGATTATTTACTCTTGTAATTGTACGGTCACATCACATCCATTTGATTGTAACGAAGATTTTGTTAAATTGGGCTTAGGAAGTTTTTAATGGTGAGCGTTCACTGATCACTGTTTTCCTATGGTGTAGTCCACTTAAGATTTAGACATGCCTCATTTTTAGGCTAGGCTCCTGTGAGCCGTAAAAATAGATGGATGGCTTTGCGTGGTGGGGCATTAGGATATATTTTATGTTGGGCATTCAATGACCACTGTTTTCCTCTAGTGTGGTCCACCTGAGATTTGGATCTGCCTCACCTTTGAGCCATAATCCATCGGATGGATGGCATGGTTAAAATCCATATATTGTCGTGGGGCCCACGGAGCACCAATCACCTCACCAGCCACCTCATTATCTGGCAGCGTCAATGGCCAATCCGTCTCCACCTGCACCATCCTAATGGGGCGCGGATTAGGTACTTCTCTGCCCATGCAAAGCTCCGGATAGGCTATACATCACACTGATTGGGTGGAGAGCGGTTACGTGAGAAGGCGAATGACGAGTAAGTACATGAAGGCGTTAGCCTGTACGTCTCTTATTTTTTTTCACCTTTTTTATCTATTCGCACCAAGCGGATTTCTTGCCAAAGCCTTTCGCCAGGGAACTTAGGTGGGACCCACTGTGATGTTTGTGAGAAATACATTCTGTTCATCAATTTTGTGATTTCATTTTAGAATATGATGTCAAAAATGAACCATATTCAATGCTTAAGTAGACCAAAAACATGATAATTGAATGTACATAGTTAAAATATTCATAAGGCCATGAAAGTTTTGAATCATACTAATATTTTTGTTTTTAGTTCATTTAGTTGTAATTAGGTTATTAACAGTATAGATGGCATATAAACATCACTATCAAACCCAAGAAGATTTCAACGGTAGGAATTTCTCTAACCATCTTTTCCTTTATCACAGACCATACGGTTCATTTTTTACCTCATGTCCTAAAATTAAATAAAAAATTAATGGACAGAGATAATTTCTCAAAAACATCACAGTATGCCCTATTTGAGTACCTAGCGCAAGAACTTCCTGTGAAAGGCTTTCCCAGCCTCCTTTTTTCATCCGCGGATTGGATAATCAGAGGTTGAGTAGCGAGACTCACCACGAAGTAACATCACCAAGTTTTGTGGGCCCCATCATGATATGTGTGTTGAATTCACACTGTCCATACATTTGGAGGGATCATTTTAGGGCATGATCCAAAGAATAAGGCAGGTCCAACGCTGGAGTGGACCCCACCACAGAAAACAATGGGGAGAGTGACGTCTACTGTTGAAATCTTCCGAAGGTCCACCATGATGTTTATTTGAGATCTAACCTGTTCATGTATTAACTCAGACATGAAAGAAGAGAAAACACAAATATCAACTTGATGGAAAACTTTTGTTACCCTTAGAACTTTTTAATAGTAGGCATCACTCTCCCCACTGTTTTCTGTAGTGGGGTCCACTCGCGATTTGGATCTAACTCATTGTTTGAATCATGCCTTAATATGGTCACTCTAAATCGATGGACAGTGTGGAAACAAAACATACATCATAGTGGGGCCTAAAGAACTGGGTTAGGTCACTTCATCTACCTAATCACTAAATAGATAATGTTCTTCCACGAAATCCAAATACAAGTAAGTGGATAGGTATGATTCACTCGCAAAATTGTGCATGGTGGTTACAATTTCTCAAAAACTAAAAATAAAAAATGTTCAAGCTATGGGACCAATGTTAAAAGGATGATAATCCAATGGCTTAAGTTGCATCTGATTATGGATGGAGCATATTTTTAGATTTATAATGATGAAGCAATTCTAACCATCAATTTAATTGGTAGAAAATACATGGTTAAAAGCAAAATAGTAAGTGGTTAAAAATTGAACAGTAAACATAACATGGGAGTTATTATCATCTCGATGTACTTTTTTAAAAAATTATACTCTATTAAAAGTTAGCTCAACAATTTGGACGGTATAGATTTAAATAGGGTTAAACAATTGAAAAAGTCTAACACCCTTCAGCTCAACAATTTAGATGTTTTGAAGTACCTAGTCCATGCCCTTTTTGCAAAAGCCTTTCACAGGAAGTTTCCGTGCTGGGAACTCAGGTAGGGTCCATGTGATGTTTTTGAGAAATCGTTCCTGTTCATTCGTTTTTTATTTCATTTTAAGACATTATGTAAAAAATGAACTGTATCTGATGCTTAAGTGAACTGTAATAAAGGAAAAGATGTTCAGGGAAATTCCTACCATTGAAACCTCCCTGAGTTTGACAGCAATGTTTATATGCCACCTATATTGTTAATAACGTAATTACAACTTGATGAACTGGAAACAAAAATATTAGCATAATTCAAAACTTTCATGGCTCCATGAATATTTCAACTGTGTACGTTTAATTATTACGTTTTCAGTCCACTTGAGCATTGGATACGGTTTATTTTGGGCATCATGTCCTAAAGTGAAATTACAAAACTGATAGACAGGAAGGATTTCTCACAAACATCACAGTGGGTCTCACCTAGGTTCCCAGGCGAAAGGCTTTGGCAAGAAATCCTCGTGAGAAGAAAAGGTAAAAAATGTTAAAAATAAGATGTACGGACTAATGCCTCTGTTTGCTTACGTGTCATCCACCTTCTTACATAACCACTCTCTACCAATTAATGGGATACATGTATAGCCCGTCCCAAGCTCTGCCCAGGTAGGAGTACCTAATGGAAGAAAAAATCGCTTTCCAATTGATTTCCGACACTTTGAGTGCTCAATCACCCATCTGAACCACCCAATCAAAGATCAAAGATTAGATCAGGAGAATTACAGCCGTCCCATTTGTGGCTTGGAAATCTGACGGTTATAGAAAAGCAAGGCCAACTTTGGACGGTGACTTACATCCAATACGCGTGAGCTTTTCGCAGGAGGCCATGAAATTCTGGATCTATTTCAGTTTTCAGATAATTGGACGGTAGACGTGTCTCAAGGTCCCTATGTATGGTTTATTATGATCGGGCCATGGCTAGGTAATCCAAACTGTTGATATAATTATCGTTAATGTAGGATCTTAAAAATAATCTCCAAAATTGGAAGATCATAACCCTCTGATCAGTGGCAGGTAATGGATGGATATTGGTGGTGGGGCCCACTTGTTTGACAGTCATGATCAGCTAATCACCTTCAAATGAAGATGGGAACCTTTTAGCGTTAAGAATTAATAAGGTTTCATAATAATCTTTGTTGTACACTATTTTTGTCCATATGAAAAAAGCTAATAACAGACTGATACATGGCATTGCTTAAGAAATAAGTGTGTAAAAGATCTTTTAAAATATGTGGATCACTTGTTGCGAAATTATAAGTGACGCAAATTCAATACCACACTTTCTTAGTTGTTGACAAAGTAATAAGACCTAACTATCCAAAAGCTTAATGAATAAAGAGAGAAAATAGAATACGGTCGAGAGAAAATGAACAATTATAAAGATAGAAAGATACAAGGATATGAATGAAAGACTATTGCAGCAATGATTGAACTAGCATAACTTAGGAATAAAGCAGAGAAATGTTTGAAGGAAATTAACAGAAGAGGTCTATAACTAGCCAAAGGATTTTAAAAATAACACAATTTAGCACAACTAAACCAAAACAACTCTATCTTATATCCTATCTTATTTGAGGAGTAACGATAATTCTTAACTATAGTTTATAGTTGTAATCTAATTCTATACTAATATGTTGGATTTATCTTTTTTTCGATATTAAGCAGATTTTTTAAAAGATGCATTCTCATCGTTGCTTTTACTAATCAGTTGCGAGTATTTTATTTTGTCTGTTTGTAATTGTACACTAACAAGGTTATTTTTATTGTGAAAGACTGCATGCAGTGCTTTTGGATGAAAAACCCACTTTTCAATTATCAGTTGATTATTATAAAATTCTCAAGTGACCTGAAGATTTTAATCATAAATATTCTTAATATTTACTTATTTAGAGGCTTTGGTAAAAGTTGTTAGTTTTGAATCGACCTGCCCTGCCAATTGTCAAAGTTGATGGCTTTCAGTCGAGCGGCCATGATTAATTATTTATTAATCAAGCTTCACGTTGTCTAATTTTCTGAACAAAAAGGAATGAGATATTTACACGGCTGTCCAATCTCGATCGGATGGCTGTCATGTCATGCTGATGCCTACATATTATATTGGATACTGAAGTGATGACACCCAGTTCTGTGAGCCTGACTAATGATGTATGTATTTGTATCACACCGTCCATCTTGCTGTAGAGAACATTTTAATGCATAAACCAAAGACTGAAGTAGATCAAAAGCTGGAGTGGAGCCCACACAGGGATAGTGACGCCCACCATTGAAACCTTCCTAGGTCCACCGTGATGTTTATTTGAAATCAAACCTGTTCATAAATTAATACAGTAAAGGTAAAACACAAATACCGGCTTATGAAAAACTACGTAGCCCCTGAAAGTTTTTAATGGCGTGTAACAGTCTCCCTGTTATTTTCTGTGATGGGATCCACCCGAGCTTTGGATCTGACTCATTCATTTGTTCATGTCTTTAAATGATCTCTTCAAGTAGACGGACGGTGTGGATACAACATATACATCGTGTTAAGGCCCATCAAACTTCTAACGTCACTTCAGTAGGAAGTCTCGCTACCCAACCTGACTGTGACAGTAGCTAATCCGCGTCCACACGTTATTGTCTATTACCACGAGTATTCAGCAGCTGTCCAACGAAAGATCAGATGGCCGTGGATGAATCTCTCTCTACTAATAGCACATGACCTCCACGTGGTGGATGAGGCACGACCGAAAGAATGTACTGATCAGACATTCCTACCCACCAGCTGGTTTTAATATTGAATTTGGAGTAATGGCCATTCTTTATTCTTAATGTTCTCCGTGAGTAATATTTTTTACATTTTTTATGATATTTTGAAATTTAGAGAATTCTATAAGAGCTTAAAGTCTAAATCACGGGAATCAGTTCGATGAGTTGGAGAAAAAGGTTTCCAATTTTTAAATATTAGAAATTTAGAATTTACGGCTTATATAAATTATTTTAAAGGGATTTGTAAGCAAATTTTATATTGACTTTTCATTAATGATATTAATTTTATCTCTCATTTTTAAAGATTTCTCTCTCTTATTGGAGTCAAGGACTATGCTGGAGAAAAGCTGGTAATCTTCTCTTCCATCATACATTTTTTCATTAATGATATCAATTTTATCTCTTATTTTTAAAGATTTCTCTCTTATTAGATTCAAGGGCTCTGCTTGAGGAAAAGCTGATAATTTCCTCTTCCACCGCACATTGAATTCATCCTCATGGGACTCGAAAGACTAATGGTTTGGATTACTGAACTGCGGAATTTACTTATCAGCAATCAAAAATCCAAAATCCACCTATACAGTAGAAGTACACGTAGGTGCCTTTGCTGCAAATGTAAATGCCCAAAAAAATAAAAAATAAATAAATAAATAAAATAAAATAAAAATCGTTGAATAATCAGCTGAACTATCAGAAAGTCCATTGATATGGTCACTGCTCATAGAGTACTAGCCTTTGTGATTGGAACCTTTTGATGATGTAATAATTCTCATTAGCTGTAAATATTTCTGTAATATTATAGGATGTAAATATCATTAGATTAATAACTTTCCATGTTTAGACATGTAATTAACTATAAATTCATGTAATTGTCTACGCTAAGAAATCAATGAGAATTCATTTGCTCCTACAATTTACACCTTTCATGATAGTGGGCCCCAGCATGATGGGCCATCATGTTTTAAATTTTAAAAAAAAAAAAAAAAAAAAAAAATAGAAAAAAAACGCTGATCAAGGAATCCGAATACCTAATTTTTCCCGTCTGCCACAGCTGGCTCGATGGATCGTCCATGGTGTGGCACATCAGATAAATAATACCAACCCCGAGGGATAAGCCTCAGCTGGTGATCCTGCGGACCATAATTTGGGGTACTACCGCGAGATAGATTAAAGTCTCCATCAGGGCTGTTTTGGTTGACGGGTGATGGTAGGTAGACTCTTTTGTCGATTGCAATATGTGATCGACAATCGAGAACGTCGTTTGACGATAACGTAAATTCCAGAAGTAGGGCTTACGTGGCATGAGCATCAATGTGCTGGCCATTCTTGTCTCGTACACTCTGTCCCACTGATGAGTGGACTAGCCCGATCTTTATGCCCAGGCATCTACACGGCCGTGGGTGAGAAACTTGATAGACGGCACAGGGAATCCACATGGTGGAAAAGGTCCGATGGGTGGCTCAGATGTTGCATACAAGGTACAACTGCCACATTGCCATATGTGTCCCACCGGATCAACGGTGCTGGGCCTTGCATGCGCCGAGTACAACTTGGCAAGATGATACCGTTAGTGCCTGTAGAAACGGAGCATGGTAACTTGATAAGAGCAATTCTCCATTTTACAGGTTGGCAGTGTGATACCTCCATCCAAAGGGAGCTCACTTGGATGCCCCTTCTTTTTTCTTTTCTTTTTTCTTTCCAATATCACACTTTTCAGACAATCCCGACCATCAAAACTAGTTCAACGATCCTGAATGACATGTCAGCCTGCCACGCGTAATCCAGAGCTGGCTCCATCGTATTCGGATTCTATTGGCTGATAGAGTGATAGGTATGCGGGGCTTAACCAAGACCTCAAGGTTGAAACGCAACCTGTTACAACTGAGCTGCCGCTTGAACCCATATCATACTCCTCTCTCTACTCGAGTAACCGATATTTTAGATAACAAGTTCCCAGGTTTCCAATCCATCACTGTGATGGACACTAATCCAACGGTGAGGGTTGTCCGATCAAGATTTCGGTGACAAACCATCCTCGCAAGACTCCTGAATATTCGTTTTATAATGCGCACCGTCCCAATCGTGCAGCTTTTGACACCCTTTATTTATTATTATTTGTTTTTGGCGATTTTTGATGCCTTGAAGTGGAAGTCTCTCCTGCAAATCCACTGGTTCTGTAATGCTCATCTTCACCTACACACGATCTCCCAGCTACTTCTGTACCAATGATTCAGCCAGTGTGGTTTTTTGTAGCGTGTGCCATGCACAGAAGGGCCAGCAGATGGATGGTCTCGTTTCACTAGTCCTACAACCACATGTGAAGTCTACGCTGGCAACAGGGCTGTCAACGGGTGCCTAGATCCCAGGTACCCGATGGACCCAAGTCCAGGTCCACCTTTTTTGGACCCATTCAGAAATCAGGATACGAATGGGTCCCACCCTTTCGGACCCGTTTAAAATTTGGGTCTAGCCAGAACCAGGTCAGGTGAACTTGGGCCACTGAAAATTGGGTCAAGTAGGTCCAGTTAGTTTTAACACTAATACTATATATGGTATGGGTTGATTGTTCACATGTAATTGAGCTCATCTACACCAACATGTGTCAAAGTGACAAATGTGTGCGCCATATAATCCATCAACTAGGTGGAGCCTACCATGTATATGCTCTTATTTTACTTGAACCTAGATCCAAAGACTTGGTGGGTACCCAATGGGTACTTGAACCTGATTAGATCAAGATATGGGTCTTCGAAAATGAGACTCTGGACCAAGGACTCACGGCCAACGAGTCCATAAACCAGCTAGCGCAGGTAATACTTTATTACTTTTAAGAGGACACAACCCAAACCTGGCCTATTAACAGCCCTACCTAGCAATTAACCAGACTGATCGCTGCGCAGGATCTTGAAAGCTTCTCAAATCCATAACCAAACCCTTGAAAACCATTTGAAGCAGCAGCTTTTTTTTATGGAGAATTCCATCTTCAAAAGGAAAGGTATCATGACATTTCTAAACCGTGAAGGAGAAAATGGTCGGTTCTCCACATATACAAAGGATAAGCACACACCTACAAAATTCACATATTTCCTATGTAGCAAGCGTAGAAGTATAAGAAGACGTACATGTGATGGAATTTAGTACTTGGAGAGCCAGAGCACATCAAGAACAGCCGAGCTAGCCAGCAAGAAGCAGCTGAAGAAAGCAAAGGATATGGAAACTGTTGCTCGATCGCAGAAGCGATTCAATGGCTTACAGAAGTCTGGCAGAGCTGAGTGCCGAATCCCTGTGCGATTCAGGTTGGTCACTCCCGCTGAAGCTGATCCCGCACTCATCATCACATACGCAAAAACCTGTCATACATAAAACAAATTAATGTTGCGACCACTACACATAAAGAACAGCATTCTGCTGCTGTGGTCTGCTTAACAATAGATATTTTTCACAGCAACTAAATTCTACTATTCTAATACAAAAAGAATAAAAAATGTGGTGGATGCATTTATGAACAGCTTACGGTGTGGAGTCACAAACCATGATAAGGCCATGTTGAGACCCACATGACTGCACAGTTGGATAATCTGAAATGTCAATCTGGGACAGACAATAATAAAAAATTCACATTGATTGATGATCCTAAACATCTGATTGGTTGCATCGAAACAAAGGTATGCTCATCACCACCATCTTAGTTTCTCAAAATTAGTGGTGGCAATGTGCCTGTCTGGCCCTGTCGGGTTTCTAGTCCCAGCCTGATATGGGTTGGTCTCAGGCCTGTAATAGAGGCCTGTGGGTAATTATGGGCCTGATAAATGAGCATACCCATCCAACAATGTTAATGAATGGCTTGACCGTCAATCCAAAGGCCCATTTGTTAATCATGCCATGACCAAACCTGACTTTTTGGCCAGATTAATAATCTGATCACCCTATTGCCACCCCTACTGAGAACAATTTGGAGTTGGCAAGAGTATTATGACCACTGGCCACCATAAATCAACCTTCCTCTTTCAACTGGCCCCTTGGAACCCATCATGGAACATGGACCGACCAGTATTGACCCTAAAACAACTACTACATGCACATCCCAAATTCAAATGGAGAACTCCAGTGACAAGGATGTTATGTTTGCATTATTTATTGCAGTATTGCTCATCCATGGCGACCACCAAATGCAAAGTTTCCTTCTTCTAACCATTCAACAATGTGGGTCCCATCCAAGACACTCAAGCCAAGCTCCTAAAGGTTCACTAAGAAGGTAAACATTAGACAAGGTATAGAATGATGTAATGTACCCATCAAAACATTGACACTGAAATACATGATATATCGGTGCAGGAAGACCACCTTTAACTAAATCAATACACTCCATTGATTGTTTTCTTTTAGCAAACAATGCACCCATCAAAACATTGCTCTTGCGACTTAGTCACACTGTACTATAACATGTTATTCTCGAACCAATGTTCAAATATCGAAATACAATTCCCTCTGCAATTAAGGATAGAGCCATTCAGAGTACAGTAACATTCATTTTCACCATCTTATTACTAGTTTATAATGTATAAAATCATATCATACATTAATTCATACTTTGATTGCTTCTTTTGAATTCAAAAGAAGAAGAAGAAGACATTCAAGATTGATAACACAGTGCATTTCCTCAGGCAAGGGAACAATGTCATATACAGAATGATATTTCAATAACTGTTTCAAACATAAAGAATTTAAACTTCGCTGATCATACTAAATTTCTATAACTAATGCAAATACATATATCAAATTCTGTGATATTATTTTCTACCCAACCAATGCTTCCTAGGTGCTCCCACTTAGGTCTATGAGAGCTGTTGCGCCCTTGTCCCCCCCCAAACTATTACTCTGTGCAGCTAAGGATCAGATAAATGTGGAGTGTGGAAAATCATACAAGCAATGCCATGGAGAGGATGATCTTGGTTTCCATGGAGAAAAGGACAAAAGAAGAGTGTAGAGAGAAGAGAAAGTGAGCAAGAGTAACAAACAAAAACTACTTTATTCAAATAGTAAGAGAGGGAGGGGGGAGTTTTTTATCCTACATTTGTACGTAATAGCTCAGCCCTTCACATAGAAGAGGGCTCCCTATTTCCTAATCCTACTAACACCACAACTCTAAGAATGAAAATTTTCAACTAACTACTGTCCTTATGCGACTCAATCAAAGCTTGCTTAATAATTAAGCATCCTAATTAGATTAGGACTTGGCAACAATTGTCAACACTCCCCTCTATTGTCAAGTCCCACTTGCATTTATCATTGCCAAACATTTTTTCCAGAGATCAAACCTTACCTATGCTTAGTGCTATGGTGAAAATATCCATCACTTGGTCACTTGTTGAGACATGAATTAACATTGTACTTTGCTCATGACCTTATTGTGAATAAAGTGGTAATGGACCTCCATGCAATTTGTACGGGCATGGAACGTCAGATTTGATGCTAGCAGCTAGCATGATTGAGCTAACATTGTCGTTCATGATTGGAACAAGAGAATCAATTTTTTTTTCCAAAGTCTCTCAGTAGTTGTGCCAACTACACGCTTTTACAGGCAAACAACATCGCAGCAGACAATGCAACGGTAAACCTGATGTCAAGTGACGTGTAGAGGAGTCCCTGGCCTAATCTCATCACAATAGCCTTCAAGTTTTAGTGGTATACCATGATTATAAAATATGCATTTGTTGATTATTGCTTTTACATATATTAAGATATGCTTCACCACATCCATATATGGCTTCCTAGGCTCCTAAATAAACTAACTGACAACCCCAACTGGATTTGCCAAATCTGGACGAGAGTAATGATTAGGCATATCAGGCTACAAACCATCTTTCGATGAGCATGTACATCTGTGAGTAGCTTGCATTCATCTTTCGACAGCTTGTGATTCACTTTAAGTGTTGTTGCAATTGGTTTTACCCTAGCAAACCAAACTTCGCAAGCAAGTCCAAACCAGTTTTTCTTTTTGATGTTCCAAACTTAATTTCTTTTAAAGAATTAAAATTCCTTTTTTATCTCATATCACTTCAATACCTAAAAAATATTGAAAGTCACCCAAATCTTTCATCTCAAACCTTTGAGAGATGGAAATTTTCAACTTTTCCACATCCTCTGGAACACTACCTATAATGATCATGTCATCTACATGGGAAGCACGTATAACCGTGTTCCCTTTATAAAGTGATTCACAGAAGTGCCTATATCAGCAAAAAAGATAATAAAACACCCGAAAGAAAGATTTATCTAACCTTCGCACACCAAGAACCAAGTGCTTATTTTATACCATAAAGCGCCTTCTTAATCTTGCACATATGCCTCAGTTTTCTAGGATCTTCAAATCCCTCGGCTTGCTTTAGTTACACTTCTTTATCAATATCATTATTTAAGAATGCGTTTTTCACATCCATCGATTGACGCATCAAACCCTTTGCAGTTGTCAAAGTGATAATAACACATGCTTGAGATTTTAGCAATGGGACTGTATGTAACTTTCATCGTAGGCTTCCCCATACTTCTGAGAGAATTAGCTACCAAACACACCTTGTTCCACTCGACTTTAACTATAGTCTTTCACTTTATTTTGTTTATCCACTTGCAACCAATAGCTTTCTTTTCCTTCGTAAGCTCAATTAGGTCCCACGTGTCATTCTTTTTCAGTGCACACATCTCTTCCTCCATAGCCTATCCATTGAGGATCACCAACTGTTTATTCGAAGGTATTTGTCCCGTAAGAATTCATGACCTTCATCATGTAAGAATAATGCATATTTGTGAGATAATAATCTACAAATCTTTAAACAGGAAACCTTCTACGAATAGGATATCTTTGTTTTGGATCACTACTTGACGATGCCTCCTTTTTACCTTTGATTTAGCCGACTGAGATCTTTCCACCGACCTAGATAATTGTGGAGTAGACATTCCTGTATCTAGTGAAGGCTTTAATACCATGTAGAAAATCACACAAGCATGGCTATGCAGAAGAGGGACTTGGCATCCTTGGAAAAGAAGGAAGAAAAAAGACAAAAGGAGAGCATAGAGAGAGAGACTAGAAAACTGAAACTACTTTATTTTAAAAATAAAAGAGAGATAAGAGAGCTTTTTTCATATATTGTGAACGTACCAGCCTAGCCTATTTTATAGAAGAGGGCTCCCTATTTCCTAATATTACCAACACCACAATTCTAATAAAGAAATTTCTTAACTAACCACTTTTCTGAATTGTAATTTCACTCAATCAAAACTTACTTTACAACTATCTAATTAAATTAGGACTTGTCAATGATTCTCTAGGAGGGTCTTCTTTCTCTCTGTTTTCTGTTCAGCCTTGTATAGGTCTCATATGATAGGATGGGTCCAAATCCTTTTTGTTAGGCCCAGCCCGAATGGCTGTATATCCCAGGTTCATTTATAAATTGGTGGTGGACTGATTCCACTTTTCCTTTAAAAAAATAAAAATAAAAAACATAGAGGTAAACAACCATTCCACATAGATCCTAGACATGGATCACAATGTTGGTATTGTATCGACCGATATAGCCATATTGTATTCGTATCGGCTCGAAACAATACATGATACGAGCCGAATTGGCCCCGTCTTGAAATTTTGTGCCATATTGGTCCGCATCAGCCCACCTTGGCTGATATAGAACGTACAAGCACTGGGCATATAATGATATCAATCGATATGCATATAAAAAGCTATGTGTTTCTTTTCATTTCTCTTTTTCTCTTATTCTTTCGACTGTTGGGGCATGTGGAGGGTTTCGAAGACATTTTCGACCACTTCTTTCTCATCCTCAAATATCAAATCACAAAAAAAAAAAAAATCATCTATTCAACGAATCAAAGCTTCGATGCCTTATTTGGGGAAATTTTGTCAATTTCATGTCCCTTCAACATAATATGACCAAATCGTCCAAATCATGCTTCATTTGTGTTTGATTTAGAAATATTTGCTTTATTTTTTAATTATTTCCAATTTTCACCAATTTTTTTTGCCTAATTTTAAGGGATTCTCTCTCTTTTTCTTTTTGTTTTTCAAGTGTGTTTTAAAATGATGGATGAATAGCATGTGCATAGTATAGATATTTAGGCTCATGCATGTAAACGGTTTTTTGTACATCTGTTTTTTTTTTTTTTTTGGCATTTATAGGCATTTTCGAGCCATTGTTTTAGATAAGTTAGAATTCATACATTTTTTATTTATTACTCAAATTAGTTTAGAGAATTATTGATTTAAGCATGTTGAACATATATATAGCAAGGATGTTATCAATTCCAAATTTTTTACATTTTCAGACTATGCTTGGAGATTTTAATGGTAACCCAGTTATAATATATATATATATATATATATATATATATATATATATATATATATATATATATATATATATATATATATATATATATTTCCATTTTTTAAATTTCTTTACTGATAAGTAATTTGAGCATAAATTCATATATGAGATCAATCCCATTATTTTCGCAATCCTTTTTATTCTTATAATTTTATTAATGTTTTTTTTTCTCATTTTTCTATTAAAAATGATTGTATGTTTTTTTAAAAAACTTTCTATCTTAAAAATGATAACGATCTTCTTTTTTGGCATTTTTGTGTTGATTTTTTGTTTTTCATTGTACAATTTGTCATGCCTACATGGAGTTTGTATTTATTAAACAACTAATAATTGTTTAGCACTTTAATTGTTAATTGAATAGGCTCATCCTAGATGCGAAAGACAACTTGTAGGTCATCTGGCATGGGAATACTAGCTATTAAATATAACAGATCATCCAAGTGTAAATCTTTTGGTGGACCATCCAATTTAAAGACAGACTGAGTATAACTTAATGTTAAATAGGATCATCACTTGCTAGATGTGAAAGACAACTTGTCAGCCATCTCACATGGGAATTCTAGCTATTAAATACAATAGATCATCCAAGGGTTAATCTTTTGGTGTGCCATCCAATTTAAAGACACAAGACACCATATTTATCTAGATTTGCTCTTATAATGGATGATCAATGATGGATTGTTTGGCAAGGTCATTTTTTATTCCCCAAAGAAAATCTTGCCTTCTCCATCGAATGTAGGACTAAGGCAACCAGTTCAATGGTTCAGTTCATCCATCCAATGGGCTCAACCATGTCCATGGGAATGAGCCATGGCCTGAAATCACACCCATATTCGACTGATGGGCTTTTTGTCCATTAAGTGCAGAGCATTGCCTATTCTACTTCTAAGCATCCATCTGAATTCTTGGCTGAAGCCCATTCATGGTAAGGTGGAATCAGTGAGATGGATGGTCTAAATTTTCCACTCTACTTCTGTCCTTTTGCAGGCATCCATTAATGGATTACTTCATTTGTTGAATTTTGCCAACCATGGAGGGGAACAAATTTGCCCATTCTAGATCTAGCTGTGCGTCTGCAGGCACCACTAATAGAGTACTCCCATCCATGGAATTTTGGCTGATCCTCATCAATGTGAGGCCGATGGATGGTGCTCTATTGTCCCTTTATAGACCACCAGTTATAGGATACTCCCATCTGTTTATTTATTTTACTTTATCTTGGACAATACTGGGCTGTGCGCTTGAGCAAGTGCCCCTCGCACTCGTCAACTTGATGGTCAGTGCATGTGCCCAACATCCAAGCCACTCATTAGGCAGACCCCACTATGTAGCACAGGTCATAGATCTGGCCAATATGCTCATCTTCTAGGCAACATCAGGATGTTGAATGTGGAACACTGGCCAATTTTCTTTCATTGTCAATTTCTTCTCCACATGTGCAGCCTACAATAAGCACAGCAGCCTGATTTTTCAGGCCAAAACATCTCCAGTGGGACTGGGGGCATGCCGCATGAGAGCCTTGGATCTAGCACAAATGTCAAATTGGAGTGTGTGAACCGTAGATACCACAAAGTGCATTACAATTATTTGTAGCCATTGTTGAGACTCAAATATTGTATAATTTTCCCCATTTATCTCTTGGTTTTATGAACATAAATCATCTTAAAATTCTATTTTACTCATGCATGTGTTACAAGGTGAATTTAAGTGCTTAGATTAAAAAAGGGTGCTAAAAAGCATGGATTTGATGCTCAAGATTTACCAAAGAAAGGAATGGATATTAGGAGACCAAGATTGAAGCATTCACATGCCAAAGATCCAAGAAAACCAAGTGACGAATGAAGAGAATCGACGATTTGAAGTGAAGAATCCTGAAATCGTCCTGAAAAAAGTGTATTTTAAAGCTGTGAAGTTTATTTTGGGAAACTACGCAGCAGGAAGTCTGTTTTAAACGAACTAAGCAGCGAGAAGTCTATTTTGAAAAAATACGTATATTTGAAGCAGTTTCTAGGGTTTTCAACTTTGTACGAAAATTGGAGTTCTCAACTTATAAATAGGGCTTCCTAGAGCATTCTTAAACATCATTCAAGGCATCCCAAAGCAAAATTTAAGATTTTTAAAGAGTTTTTAGTTTTATTAAAGCTTTATAAGTTGTTCTTTTTATTTTAGATCTTTTCTATTTGTATTTTTTCTTTCTTGTTGCTTTTTATTTCTAAAGTTCCTTCTAGCCCAAGCTAGAAGGGAAGCACATGGGTTTAATAGTTCTTTAAGATTATGATGATTGATTGTTTTAATGATGAGAAGAATGGTGTGTACATGTTGTCTATTATTTAGATTTTATTTTTTATCCTCTTGTGAGATCCATATGTTTCCATCATATGAGATCCACATTGATGGATAGGCTTAGCCTAGATCAATCAGATTTCCTAGATAGGAGAGGTTCTCAACCTGTTATATTTCTTTGATATTCATTATCTTATATTAATGAATACTTAAAATCACTGACGCTTGAGAATATATGTCAATGATGCAAATCTATGATTTTCTAATATTTTATATCACTTTTTATTATATTTAAACTATTTTATTTTCCGATTAGGCTGACCATAGTGCTCAGATCCTAATTGTGTTATCCAAGTCATCATGATTTTGTAACATTAGCCTATGTGTGGAACTTTGAAGCTTGGGTGTTATTTTATTCAGTTGAATTACATCCATTCAAAAATCTCAAAATCAAATCATCAGTTTAGTTTTTATAACTTAGTTTATTTTGCATTTGATTTTTTTTCCTTCTCACAATTCATCTCCCTGTGGGATCGACTCTATATTCATGAGATACTACTTACGAACCTCTACACTTGGAGGGAAGCAATCAACCATGAAGGAGCCGCATGAAGTTGAGGTTTCACGCAAGTTTGGCAGACTCACCGAGTCAATTCAGGACTCATTCAAGCCAACCAGTTTTTTGAAGCCCCACCGAGTCAAAACAGGTGTAGCCTCCATGACAGTCAAAACCGAACACAAGTAGGGAGAGTTTCCCCGAGTTTTCAATTTGAAAATGCTTTTTTTATTTGTTATTATACAAACAAAAAAATGATTGGTCTAGTCCAAGACTTTCCAATGCATCTTTACCCTATCTAACATATGCTTTATATCAAGCTAATAACAAACCAAACTAGTCATTCTAACATTTTGCTCAATGAAATGAATGAACCACTATCACATTTGTGTAAATTTTCTATAGCTCATTGTTCAAAGAAAGCACCATGTCTGGCGCATCAGGTGGGTAGTGGTAAGGGGGAGGAAGAGATACCGCTTCTTCCTCCATGATAAACCTCAAATCCACTAGGAAACCTTGAATTCACTAGGTTAAGAGAGAGAGAGAGAGAGAGAGAGAATATTATTGAAAATACTGAATAAAGTTTCTTTACAAAGCAATATGGACTCATATTAGCCCTAAGCTCTTTCCTAAAATAATAAACTCACTAAAAATAGTAAACAACTTCTAAACTAACTCAAACTCTTTCAGATAACTCAAATCCATATTGTAAGCATAATTGGACTTCTTCAAACCCTAAAATACTCTAAAAATATTAAAACTCATAACTTACCATAAAAAGATAAATTTTGACTTAAAACCTATATTTGACCCCTAAAACGACCTTATTTTGGAAAAACCATTCGGGTGCAAATGGCCCATGTATTAATGGTCGAGATAGAACTTGTCAATAGCTTTCTAATAACATATTTGTTGGGGATTTTGACCTGCGGAATCACACAGATCTAGATCTAGGATAGCAATTCAATGGCACCAAGCACACATAAGAGAACTCAGATTTAACCTGGAAAACCCTTGCGGGAAAAAATCACGGCACAAAGCGACAGATCTCCACTATAAAAACAGAAATTACAAAGAGAGAGGACTTACCCGATTCGAACAACCTCGAATCTCACCTTTACTATACCCTTTAATTTCCCTGAAACCCTTTTAGAAAGCTTTAGAATTATTTCCCATCCATTCTCATACCCTAGAAAAACCCTAGGAACACCTATTTATAGTTTAGGCAACTTCCCTTCCGCATCCCAGTTGCAAAAGGACTCAAAATCCGCAATCCACACAAAATCACGGAACAAATCTGCGTAACCTACGACCGGTTGAGTGGACTGCACGACCGGTCGAGCATGGCCCACGACCGGTCGAGCGCCTCGGATCACAAAACTTTATGCTCGCTGGACTTTGAGTTGAGCGGGCTACGACTAGTCGATCTGCTCCCACGACCGGTCGAACCTGACCCACGACCGGTCGTACACGTTCAAATTTAAGACATCCCTAACAATCTCCACCATGTCTTCAATCTTGAACTGTGTAGCTTCTTGACCTCTTCTCTTATTTCTGTATCACATTATAGCTTCTTGTGCACACTTCGTCCTTCTTTTAAGCCATCGCCAAGCCCAGAGAAATTACACAGAACTTGAACTTCTCTGCAGGAACGATCTAGGAGAGCATGTCTGCCGGATCAAAATCCACAAGCTCAACTACCTTTGCTCCTGTCTTCCCAAAAGAAAAGACGTAGTCTTCTTACATCTCACCGCTACCCAATATTGCTTGCCAGGGTACTTGCTCACAACACTGATAGCCTGTGAAATAACCGGTCTAATCCAGACCCTGGCATACACTGTGAACCGTATTTGAATAAGGCTCATGAGATATCCTACTTTTTCCCATTTGTTTTTGGGACAAATCCTGAGGAAAACTTGAGGAGAGATACGCAGGGAATGCTCTCCAGCTTTACCCGGCCCATCACATCCTTGATCAATACCTATGCAAAAGGTATTTCTTCTGTGATTACCAAAGCCTACTCCTTCAGTCTCAATGCCAAGAACCATCTTTGCAGCCCCCTGATACTTCATCCTGAATGTCTCACTTAACCGAGTCTTCAATACATTGATTTCAGACATGTCATAATTGGCGATCTACATGTCATCAATTCCTAACTCACCATGAAGGAATCAAATCACTGCTTAGACGACAGGTCGAACCACAACATCCTGCAAAGTCCTTTCTTAGCCCCTTTAACTTCGAACCACTCTAGTTACTTCATCTAGATCTGCTCTTCACTTTCTCTTACAGAAGTGCAGACTCCACATCCATCTTTCTAACTCAAGATCACGTTGGCCAACCAGCGTCAATCACGGATCTAATAGACACCTGCTATATCGTTGGCGCGAATATCTCTGAGAAGCCGATCCCTTCTCTCCAAGCATAACCCTTCGCTACCAACCTCGCCATGTATCTATGTTGTATCCTCCTGAAGATCCACATACATCCAACCACTCTTAGGCCCATTAGAAGCTCCACCTGCTCCCATATGTCGGTCTGGTACAACGAATCCATCACATCGCCCATAGTCACCTTTCATTTCTCAGCACCAGGCTCACCTAGAGCCATCTAAATAGAAGATGAATTCTCCTGCGATATTGGAGTCGTCCATGTACCTCGCCGATATCATGTGATCATGCCATGTGATTCTTCTCACAGGTGGCTGCTCCACCTGCTCTGTATCCTTGTCCACGCGTCTCAGCCTTCCTGCCCTACTCGCTCATGTGGTCATGCCCAACATGCCATACACGTGCAGAGGTGGAATCCGCTACATCCACTACAGCTCCACCTTTTGAAGTGCTCTCGATCAACCTGTACAAGTTACCGAGTCGTTGCGCTTTCATGATTACCCGTGCCTCCTTAGATACTTTAAGAGCACCATCAATACATGTGTACTTGCATCCTTTTGCCTCGAGCACACCAAGAGAAATCAAATTCTGCTTCAAATTAGGAACGTGCCTCACATCTATCAAGGTACATTCCACCCCATCAAACATCCTGATGCGCACAGAACCAACAACCACAACATTACAGGCAACGTCATTGCCCATAAATACTTGTCCACCATCGCACTCCCTGTAACTGGTGAACCAACTCCGATGAGGAGTCACATGAAAAGATGCCCGTGTCTAACATCCACTCGTCTTTACGATTATCGTATGACCGTCTAAGCGAAGACAGATAAAACATCACCATCACATCCATCTGACGTGGCAACATTGGCCTCCCTGCATGAAGCCTCAGAATCTTCCCTCTTCGATTTAGGATTTTCACAATCCTTCTTCACATGTCCTTCATTCCCACAGTTCCAGCACTTTACCTTTCATTTTCCCTTGTCCTTGGATTTGGATGTAGAACCTGAAGAACCTGTACCTTGTCCAGAATTCCTACCCACTGTAAACATTGCATCAGAAGATGTCCACATGTCGTTATTCGGTTGTCTCATAGCCTTCCCTTGAAGGGCTGAGATAACGGTGTCGACACTCAGGGTTTTATTCATGCTGCACATAGTGTCCTTGAATGACTCATAAGACGCCGGAAGAGAATTCAGCAACATATGCTTGTTCTTCATCTTTCATTGCTTCCTCCATATCGATCAATTTGCAAACTAATTTATTAAAGTTGTTGATGTGAGCCTCCAGATCTCCACCCTCTACCATCTTGAAGTTATACCACTGCCGCTTTAAGTGCAGGCGATTTTCAGATGATTTTTTTGCATAAACATCCTCTAACTTCGCCCATAACTTAACCGCAGTTTTCTCCCTCATGACATTGTAGAGAACCTCATCCGTGAGACATAAACGGATCGATGATAAGGCTTTCTTATCAAGAGTATTCCAATCAGCATCAGTCATAGTAGACTTTCGCTCCTCAGGAGTACCATCTTCGCCTTACTTGATTAAGGAACTCATCATCTTGATTTTTCATAACTCAAAATTATTTTTCCCTGAGTACTTCTCAATCTCATACTTAGCGCTCGCCATTATTACTAATCTCTCAGATTCAGATCTGTGCCCCAACGATCGCTCTGATACCAGTTGTTGGGAATTTTGACATGTGGAATCACACAGATCTAGATCTAGGATAGCAATTCAATGGCACCAAGCACACACAAGAGAACTCAGATTTAACGTGGAAAACCCTTGCGAGAAAAAACCACGGCACAAAGCAACAAATCTCCACTATGAAAACAGAAATTACAAAGAGAGAGGACTTACCCGATTCGAACAACCTCGAATCTCACCCTTGTTACACCCTTTAATTTCCCTAGAACCCCTTTAGAAAGCTTTAGAATTATTTCTCATCCATTCCCATACCCTAGAAAAACCCTAGGAACACCTATTTATAGTTTAGGCAACTTCCTTTCCGCATCCCAGTTGCAAAAGGACTCAAAATCCGCAATCCGCACAAAATCGCAGAATGAATCTGTGTAACCTACAACCGGTCGAGTGGACTGCACGACCGGTCGAGCACCTCGGACCACAAAACTTTATGCTCACTGGACTTTGAGTCAAGCAGGCTACGACTAGTCGAGCCGCTCCCACAACCGGTCGAATCTGACCCACGACCAGTCATATACGTTCAACTTTAAGACATTTGTAACAATATTAGCAAGGTATTTCAAAACGGTTATGTAACAGTCCTTTCGTAATAATAATGATAGCAACCATTACGCGTTACGGGGTCGTAACGGCCGTTATGGAAAAAATGACCCGTAACGGATCCAATGTAGTCTTTTTTTTAAGGCCATAACGGTAAACAGTTACCGTTGTGGAATACTTTGCATATTACACTCTTGAAACGGATGACCAGTAGCAAAGTAATGACCGTCGGAAGCTATAGCATGCACTTGATCCTTGGATCGAACTTTCTAGTCTGATTTCCTTCAATCCTGAATGTCCATGAGACTAACCTTGACTTTGTCCTATATCAGCGCCCATCTAAGGAGGAAGAGCGAGTCTTTGCACATCACTCAATTTCAGTCCTGACAACAGTGGCCCATGACCCATCATTCAGCAATCCAGTCCATTGGCCTGTTATGTACCCCACTATGAATCGACCATGGCCCAAAAAAACTGCCAGACGGAAGATCCTAGCTGCCAATCTCAAGCAGTTTTCAGTGTAATACTATAATGCAGACAATGGATGTATCTCTTCTTAACCCTCTATTTGACAGAGGCTTAGGAGTTAGGATTGTCCTATTGGGGGGGATCTTCAGGGCATATCAGTCCAGGGTGGCATGAAACAAACCAATGGTCTAGATTACTGAACCAGGGCTTAAAATTTTAGCAAAAAATCCCAGTATACAGTGCAATGTGGAGAGCCGTAAGGATCTTGTAGTTCCTCTTTAAGAAGAGGTGTTTTTGTGGAGAAATATCAATCAAGAATTTCAAAGAGTATCAATTTCCCAAATCACAAGAAACTATGTGGAGCACAATTAAGGGAAATAACCTTAATTGCAAATTGAAGAAGTTGATCTACGTTCATTAACAACACAAGAAGGATAAAAATATCTTTTGAATATGTCATACCACTGCATGAATTTAGATTTAAAATCTTGACAAGGGCACCCATGGCCCAGGATTCAATAACCCAGACCAGTGATCTATTGCATCCCAGTGCAAATTGGAAGATCCCAATCTCCAATTGGGACTCTTTTCAGTTAAATGCAATCCATTGCTCTGTTTCTCTTCTCAACCATCCATTTATCAACCACAAATTGCAAGGTTATGTTTGTCCCATTGAGGAGATTTTTGGGGCATTATCCATCCACAGTGGTATGAAGCAAACTGGTTGCATAAATTACCATCGCATGAGTTTCCAATATGAAGGAAATGTTTGTACCACATCGCCAGATGAATTTATTGTAATAAATTCCCAAAATGACATGATACATTCTGATATTATGAACACACCTCATTAATATACAGAGGGAGGAGAGTCTGGGTTTTACATGTGACCATATTTGGCCGACTTCAACACAGGCAAGCTTGATAACTACAAGTGCATCTGGTGCAGGTTAGAAAATAGAAAGATTTGCTTACCTGATCCCCAGCGAATATTATCCAGGCGTGATTACGCGAAGGTATGACTGGCAACTTCTTCAGCAGCTTTGCGATGCTCAGCACCAGCTGCATGAGCGAATGGGCAGCAACAGCCGCTGAGATTCCGACCAGAAACCTGTCGGAAGAAAATGAATCATATCGGGAAAATCCACCAGAAACTGACCAACATAATATGTATTACCAAAGAGAGAGATGGGACAGACAACTATGTTAGTTTTGCACAATATAAGGTATGATAGTGCCCCATCCTTCTCACATACGGCACTGATTGAACAGATATTCAGACCATCAAATTGAGGGTTTCAAATTCTTATGTGGATGGAACATATCCCTAAAATCACACTGATCAAGACATCCTAAGTTCCTAACCATTCAATAATGGTTATCAAATAGACGGTTAATAAAAATAAAAAAATAGCAAGTGGTCCAAACATTTATGTGTACCCACCTTTTGTTACTTTCTTGTGTAGCAGAACAAAATATGTATTACTATGGGAAGTGATCCCATTAAGGTGTTTTGTATCAGTAACGGTGGCTGTAACAGCCTTGTTGAAAACTGTTACTTTTACAGAGGCATAACAGCTGTTACTACCCCATATGATCGGATTTCTTTTTTAAGGAAAAAAAATCCAAAAAATATAGAAAACAATCCGAGGATTCCAAATATGTATTCTTTAAAAAAATATATATGTTTATGATGGCATAACAGTCCACTCTTTGCTAAGAATGCGATCTCGGCCTGTCTGATAATTTATGAACCTGACAGGCTTAGATTGAGTGTAAAGAGTCTAACCTAATGCAACCATATGCAGATCTAAAGAGTCTATATGTATTCCAACCATATGTGTGTGTGTGTGTGTGTGTGTGTGTGTGTGTGTGTGTGTGTGTGTTGGGTGGGGGAAATGGTATTATGAGGTTGACCTCAAGGGAGCTTCCCATGAGATCAAGCTGTGTGGGCCCCACCGTGATGTGTATAGGACATGCACACCGTGAATTTAGTGGGTCCCATCTGGCTTATGAGATATCCCAAAAATTAGCCATATCCAAAACTCAAGTGGGCCACATCTGAAACAGTGAAATCATGCCTAAAACATCTAAAAGCACTTGTTGGGAACCCCCTGAGTTTTGGATATGACTGAAACTTGGTGTGACCCCTCATCCAAGTGGGAAACATACAATGGATGGGCTGGATTTCTAAAACATGTCTCAGTTGGCCCTATAAATGATCAAGAAGATTTCAATGGGTGGACGTCCACTCTCAACTGTTGTCTATGGTGTGGCCCACCTAAGTCATGGATTGGCCTGATTTTTAGGCCCATTGCGCACCATGGAAGGGTGCATCTGATTGGAGTGGACATCCGTCACACATCATGGCACAGCTCGACTTCATGGGATGCTTCCCATGAGGTCAACCTCATAGTACTATATATATATATAGAGAGAGAGAGAGAGAGTCATGCTCACATTTACACCTTCTTGCATGAGCACCCGTATGCACCTTTGCATGTGTCATGGGCACAAAATCCGAACAGTCCATGTGATGTAGCACCCCATGAAACTTCTAGGGCCCAACTTTCAGCTTGATCCAAAACTTTGGTGGGTCATAGAAAAGAGAGAAGCAAATCAAGGGAGGTAATTGTTTCCTTTTCCCTTGGCCCATTGGAGTTTTGGATCAGGTTGAAAGTTGGGCCCTAGAGGTTTTATGGGGTGCTGCATCACGTGAACGGTTTAGATTCTGTTCACATCACTTATCAAAAAGTGCTCACAAGTTCTCGTGAGAACTGGTGCACAGCTGAGTATTTCAATATATATATATATATATATATATATATATATATATATATATATATATATATATATATATATATATATATAGAGAGAGAGAGAGAGAGAGAGAGAGAATTTTGCCGAGAACTTAAGACCAACAGTACTCATTTCAGAAAATAGCTGAAAATAAAAAATAATCATTTTTTTAACATGAGCTTAAAGAATCTGATCTCATTGCTAAAGTGAGGAATTTGATCTTGGATTGGGCTGTCTATGGCAAGTCAGTTTCGGCTGGCCTGTCCTCTTGTTCAGTTCGAGCATGGCTCTAGTTTGTATTCTTTCCTCGCACTTTTGTGAGTCTCTTTAATAAACTTTTTGTTACTTCTCCAATAAAAAATAAAACATGCTGTGGGTGATGCTGGAATCAACTGGTGATTTTCTCTTGGCTTGGCACAGTGTTGGGCTTGGGAAATAAGGAAGGGTAATTTGGAGACTCGCTTTGATGGCTGCCCTATGGGCACTTTGGGGGGAAAAGGAATGAAAGATGTTTTTGTAATGTGAATAGCTTGGCAATGGAGGTCTTTAGCAAGGCTAAGCTCTATGTAGTGGAATGGGCCTCGTTTATAAAAGCTCTAGAGGATTGTAATTTCTCTTTCTTTTATTGGTTGTATCTTTTGCACCTCCTTGGCGCTTTTCTTTAATACATTACTGCTACCTTTCAAAAAAAAAAAATCTGATCTCATGCATGCAAGTGTTGATGTAAAGAGTCTGCAATCTGCATGTATTCCAACCATCCACACTCCAAACAAAAGACTTAAAAAAAAAAAAAAAATCAAATTTTCTGAAAATTTAAAACTAACACCATTCCTTCCAAAAAGTAGCCAAAAATAAAAATTATCAAAAAATAGAAAATGATATTAAAAATCTGATCAAATGCATGCACATGTAGATGTAATAAGTGTATGCATGATCCAACCATCCCCACTCGAAATAAAAAAGAAAAAATCGAATTTTGTTGAAAATTTAAAACTTATACTATTCATTCAAGAAAAAAACTGAAATAAAATTTTTTTATTAAAAATAGAAAATAAGATGAAAATGTCTTATCTGATGTATGCATGTGTAGATTTAAAGAGTCTAATATATTCCAACCATCTACACTCAAAAGAAAAAAGAAAAAAAAAAATCAAATTTTAAACTAACAGTATTCATTCTAGAAAATTGCCAAAAATAAAATAATGAAAAAATAAAAAATAAGATGAAAAAATCCGATCTAATGCATGCATATGTAGATCTAAAGAGTCAATATGTATTCCAACCATTCACATTCAGAAAAAAAAAAAAAAAAAATCTTCTTTTCCTGAAAATTTAAACTAAATCTATTCACTTCAGAAAACAGCCAAAAATAAGAAAAAATTATCAAAAATATAGAAAATGAGATATAAAAAAAAATCTATGTGGATCTAAAGAGTCTATATGTATTCCAACCATTCACATTCAGGAAAAAAAAATCTACTTTTCCTGAAAATTTAAACTAAATCTATTCACTTCAGAAAATAGCCAAAAATAAGAAAAAATTATCAAAAATATAGAAAACGAGATATAAAAAAATCTGATCTAACCAAAGAATCTCCATGTATGCCAACCACCCTTTGGGGGGGGGCGGGAATCTGTTGAATTTTATGTTAAAAAAAAGCATAATTATGAAAATACGACACAAAATCAACCACAACTCTAGCAAGATATGGTCAATCCAGTGTTGTAATCTTGAAGTTAATTATTTCCAGCAAGAACGAACAAAAGAAATTGAGTTTTTGCCTTTTCTTATTTTCGTCAAACATGGCCCTCGGAGCTTTGATTCAACCAAGATGATTTGATTTCATATTTTAATCTCCAATGAATGCAAAAGAATGGTCAAAATCACCTTAGAATCACTCACATAGACCAAAAACATAAATAATAACCAAAAAAAAAAAAAAGGTTGAAGAAAAGTGGAAAATGCACCTCATGGCATCAAAAGTTTCTTTAAAAAACATAGTGTGTTTTTCAATCGTTATGGGTGACCGTTATGGGGCAGTAACAGATCGTTACCGTTACATAACTACCATTTTGTTACCGATTTTTCATACCTTAGATCCCATAGTGGCTTTATCATAAGTTATAATCCAGGAATTATCTTCCCATGCAAGTTTCAAATACAAGATAATATCATATCTTTATGAAAGCTGGAGCACACCAATGCACTAAATAATACCATAATAGCATGGAAAGCATGGCAACTCATCCTCTAAACCATGCAAATTGCAGGTCATATCTATACTATAAAATCACACAAATCAAGCAAACTATTAACCAGCCAACTGATGGATGTCAAATGAATTGTATAAATAGTTAAAGGCCCAAATTCAAAACATAAAATCAGATAGTAGAGCTAGCAATAGAGATCACCTCATCATTCACAACATTATCTGTCATCCAAGAAGGCCTTTTCTTTTCCTTCCATATTTATGCAGAGATGAGATATTACCCAAGGCAATAAATAGATCTGTTCCCACTATCAAAGGATTTACTTGGACCATCACAGAGAGAGGATGGGATTTGTTGACTTTGGCACATGATCATCCAGCATATCCAACCCAAGAAAATTGTATATAGATACAGGAATTTTAACCCATTATTTGCTTACCTAACTTCTAAGCGAATCAGGTACAGATGTTATTATATCCATATCCGCTTACTGGATTACGTGAGGGCATTATCATAGTTTACCCAATTAATAATTGTTTTTAATTAAAATATTAAATACTAACATATGACATACTAAATTCTACAGTATTGACTAACATTGATATGGATGATGAGATTCGTACAGCAAGTGCTTGTGATGATTAATCTTTTGTCAATGTCAGTAAGTTATCATTTAAGTGATATAGGATTTGTAGCTTGATAATAGGTAACTTTTTTTATAGAAATTGCAAATTTTTACCAGTAATTGGGTATTCATCACAGGTAAAAATATTTTTATGTTTACCTACTTTTGCAGATTTTATTAGGTTTTTTAATTACTTTTTAAGTTTTTTAATTAAATATTAGTTGGATATCCAATTGCCTAACTATCCAATTCATATCCAACTTCTTTGGATAATATCTGAAATCGTATTTAACTTCTTTCGATAATATCTGAAGTCATAGCCATATTTGATTTGTTGGAGTTGGATAACGAATACATATATTGCAATACCCTGTAAGACAGCTACCATTGTGTTGTCAGTTCAATTTTGTGCCATTCACCCTCCACAATTGAGTCATTAATTTGGACGTCCAGATTGCGATAAACTATGCCACGTGTATGGCTAAAAAGTCCCCACCAGTTTTAAAATGGTGTACTACAGGTGTGAATGGGAAGCCTGTGCCATGTGCAAGGATTATGTGTTTTTCGGGCAGCATGGGCCGTCCACCGAATGGTGAAATGACTTTGTAATTCACTAATTTGCTAATTCATCCATACATGTGGTATGAATGATCAGAATTTTCAATAATCCAACCAAGTTCATCAGCTCAATTATTTTGATGGGTTTTACAAGTCAATCTTTCAAAGTGAACCTTAAAAACATCCACCCTAGATGGCGGACTAAGCTTTCACCTCAGTGTCCGAGGACTACCAAACCTTTTTTATGCTTTGGACTATCTGAGGAAGTCACGGGTTCCTACAGTCCACGGCTTTGCAGCTCTGCTACGACCCAGGAATGTCCATTCCCCACACAAACGGCAACAATTCCCTAAGTTGCGGTGTCTCGCCCACAGCACACGTGGCAAGCATGCATTTCGATCCAGACAGCTCCAAATGCAGCACAGCTCGAGTGGAAGATCGCGATCATCCAGCTGGTGGCCATCAAACGGATAGTTAAAAATCAGCGATCAGAATTCAACAAGCGCAATCAGATGGTTGAGATCTTGAGTAAGAGTGAATTTCGGGCTATGCCAAATCTGCAACGGGCCCCAATTTCTGGACGGTCTGGATTGCCAGACTTGCTTGCAGCGATGGGTCATGAGACACCACAACTTTTAAAATGGCGATCCATGGCAGTCACCGTAAATAACTTCAGAAACAGGAGCAACTGAGTAATCCGACGGAAACGATACGATACGAGCCAAGAAAAAGAAGGTGAAAACGTAGCAGGGAGTCTTACTCGAAGGAGTCGGAATACGACCACCTGGAAGAGATCGGAAGCTCGAAACCGTACACAGAAATGGTGGCGGACTGCTCGGCACTGACCATGAAAGAGAGAGCGGCGGTGGAGGAGATGAGGCAAAGGAGGCGGAGGAGCACGTAGGCGGCGTCAGATTTCCGGCGAAACTTCCGGTCAGGACCGGAGGAGACTGGCACGAGTGGGCCGCTCATGGTGGCAGATTCCGCCGCGATCTTTGCCTCCGGCATCTGAATCCCGACCTCGGGCGTGGGTTTCCGACCGTTCGTCATACTCTCTCTCTCTCCCTCTCCCGAGCAGAGTCCTGACAGAGACTTTGCAAGCTTGTTTTCTCTGTTCTCGGAGAAAAGGACGGGGCTTTTAAACAGGGAATCGGCGTCTCGATGGTCGTACTGTCTAAGGATGACACGTGGCGGGAAGTGTGGGCCCAGGACTTGCCCGTGACTGAACAGACGAGTAGGGAAGACGCTGCTTGAGTTCGTTTTACCTCCGTCGCGACTAAGGCCCCAGGAGTGCCGCCTACTGGGGCCCACATTCTGAGATTTTTCGATGATCAGAACCGTCTATTTTGTGTAATCTGTTGAAATGGATCCAATGTAAGACAATGTTGATGAATGTATGGTACTTACAGTTACCATATTTAGATGAATTTTAGAACATTGCAAGTAAAATATCAATGGATCTCATTCAACTATAGAAATAAAAATTCATGGTCACGAATGAAGAGTGGTTATGTGATAATAACCAATCTATGCTAGTATGGAGAACATGGACCGTTCAGAACATTGGACCATCTCCGCATGTTCGGTCCAGTGGCGGCGATATATGATGAATTCTGAGTCGCGGCGGAGGCAAAAGGAAATCCGGCTGCTTGGAAAATTTCCCGCACTTTGAATTTGGACGAGTTCGTTTTGCCTCCGTCGCGACTTACGATACTGTGTGTGCCGCCACCTAATGGGAGCCACGTGCTGAGATGGGCCAAATATTTGAACCGTCCATGTACTCTTTACTACGATAAATAAGCTATTATATATAGTCACCCTTCGTTGACGATACTGCCCTTTGATTTTAGAGTTGAATCAGAGCCATTGATCATTTCCTTTTCATTGTTCTCAAGATATATTTATAATATAGTTATTGTTTCAGCATAATTTTATCATGGTGGCCCTTATATTGTATGTTCCACAGTACGAACGGTTCCAATCATCAGACAATTCAGTATGCATGCAGCGCCATTAGGGGGCCACCCGCGATGGATGCTGCTTAGGTACAGTAGTTAAACGAACTCAATTCGGGGGAGGGCTTGCTAACATGCACCTGATGCTCAGGGAACGGAATGGGTGGTAACTGCGGGGGCTCAGCGTGAAAAGGCTGATTAAACATTCAGGTGGACAACCTCATAAAATTACTTTTTTCTTTCGTGTGGCCTACCTGAATCTCATATTATGATGATTTTGGAGTTCCATAATTAAAATGATGCAATGTACCTGATGTACGGTGTGGATCTCATGAAAGGTTCCGACACAGTGGGGACTGTGATGGCCTGAAGATAGATGGTCAGAAATAAATAAGGACGGTCCACGTTAAACCGAAAAGGCTACTGAAATTGGTTGATGGGATCTTCCAATGAGAATTGCTGTGCATACACCATTCATCATGGGTCCCAATTGACCAATGGTCTGGATTACGAAACCAGTGGCCACATTGGAGAGAGTTGAAAACCTATGTATACTGTTATAAATGAGTGCCACCTTTCGTATGTTTCTTACCGGTAGGAATCACATGAGACAATGTCCTCGATTTTCCAGCTTCCCTTTTAAAATTTTTTACACCCGCACACACTCACGCTAGGGGAACTCGAACCCTTGACCGGGAGTTGAAACTCCTGAGAGTTTACCAACCGACTAAGAGTAAGGACCCATTTTTCAGCTTGCCTGATAGGCCGATCCGCAGATGGACCATGCCAGGAAAATCTATTCCATAGGGCAATTCTAACCTGTTAGTTTCCACTGCATGGTCCATACATGGCCGAGCCCAACAGTTCAGTGGTCCAGATTACAAGATCAGCGGCACCATTTACAGAACCTGAAGAACGGAAGCGGATTAGCTGGTGCACCACACACCAAAGACCTAGCTGGTGTGGGTACGTCTCGTGCGAAGACGAACGCTTACGCTCCTCCGGCCCACGATGATGTATTTATTATATACACACCGTTCGTCCACCTGGAGAGATCATTTTAGAGAATTAGCCCAAAAATGAGTCATATCGAAATCTCAAGTGAACTACACTACAAATAGAAGTGGGACATTGATTCTCACCGTTAAGAGCTGAAAAAATTGATGGACGGCGTGGATAAAACACATGATGATAGGCCGACGGTGCTTTTCCAGCACCGACCAGTACCAAGATCTCTCTACTGAAGGGGTCACTGCCGAATCGAAATCCAGCTTCTTGGCCGTATCCATGTTTGTCTACATAATATCTAATAATATCTAGCATAGATGCACGCTTATCCAGACCGTCCAAGCCATGGGACCTAATCTCAATGTACCACGATCCAGGGTCACACATCCGATGGATATCCAAAAAGCAGGCGGGGTCCACTCTGTTGAAAATCAATGGTTTTTTAAAATAAAAAAATTCACATTTTTTAAAATTTTGAGATTTTTCTACCAAAACACTTTTTGAAATTTTTTGAATTAAAAAATGCAGTGTTTGCTTTATCCCACGTCGGAAATGGTTGAAATCATTTTGTGGTTTATATGAAATGTTGTGAAGAATATTCTTACTTGGAGCTTTTAGAGGAGGTAATACATTTGAACACACACACGCACGCGCGTGGGGGCTCGGGCTCGAGCACGAGCATGGGCAAGGGCGTGGGCAGTATGGTTGTAGTAGCGTTAGATGGCGCACTTTACACTTAGTCTGGTCAGAGCCTTAAGGTGATGTGGATCTGAAATGAGCCTGGGTCTTTATAGGTGATTGAGAACGATCGAATCTTAAATCCGAAACGTTCGGTAGTTTCAGAAAACGGCTTTATGCCTTGAAAGTCAAACGGTCCAAAAACGGACAGACCATGATGATCTAATGGTCAGATCCTTTAATCCGACGACCAAAAACGTCTGTGACTAATGGACAACGGTCAAAAATATTTTTCAAACGTTATAGACCATTGAATAGCAGTCTAACAACGATCCACTACCTGATGCCTATATAAACTGGACCATTCCAGTCCAATTTTATCATCTCAACACACCTCTCCCTCCCATCAAATCAGATACAATCCATAGCTCCATTCAAAAATACTTAAAACATCTCCACCGTCTGAGTCTACCAGAAGAAATCTGTTATGTTAAAATGGTTCCCAGTGGACCTATTGTGAGTGTAGCACGCTGGATCTAGAAGATTTGTCTTATCCTAAAAATAATTCACTTGTAACCCATCAGCAGTTTATAAGGGGGCGAATCACGCTTTAAGGACAACGTATTTATACGTGATTCAGCTTAGTGAAACTTTTTTTTTTTTTCAAATTATTTTTTGATATTTTCAGTGTATCCAACTCATATTCCCAACAATCTTAAAGCGTGATTCCATGGACACCAAAAGTGTTGCATCATTCAAATTGATAAACCAGGATCTAATCTGATTGGACTGAATCAATGATTCAAATTTCACTAGATGGAAGGACAAACTAAAATTCCTGCTGACCGCTCTGAAAATCTACTACATCCTTTTAATGTCCCGAAAAAACGTACCAGGAAAATCCGTATAAAGACCCAAATACTACCTCAGGCAAAAATCACTAAGGGCCAAATCCTTTATAAATTAAACATAAATTAACTAGCGCTAAACTAAATTACCTGTGAAATTAGCCCTAAGCACTTTAAATACAAAACTGTGAGACCCAAAACTTGTGAAATCATTAACGCTACATTACGCTAAAATCTATGATCAATCTCTAAACCCAGTTGCTCTCGGGAGCATATGGAAACTCTGTATCAGACCTGGATCGCGCGTCGAAAGTCCAATAACTACGAAACTATACGAATATGACCGTCTTGTTGGACTTGACGACCACCTCGAAAATCAAGTTCAGATAGCATCCCGAAGCTATTTGTTGAAGCCCGGAGCGAAGTATGTGAAAAACGTAGATATCTTTAAGAAATAAAACCAAACTTAAGTAAACTGAGTCGTGTCGCTTGCAGGCCAAATATAAGGATTCAGACCGTCAGAATTTGACCCGATTATACCCTCGGATCAGGAAAAATTTTCCACACATGTCAGTGCACTTGTGGCCCTGATCGAATACCGGTGACCGTCGAACTGAAACCGGTCCACCACGGACGATCTGTAAATCCGATTGGACTAAAAACCTAGCTTGACCTGGATCCAATGTTAGGGAGCTTAAGTCCGACCGTATTTAGCAAAGGGACTCCATACGTGCTCCGTTGGATCGAAACAGCCAATATTTGGACATAACTTAAGTATACCATGGCTCTAAGGTCATTCCCATCAGTTCTGGGCCTGTATAAGGGCTTTAAACCCTCTCTCTCATATTCCATACGAATTTTAAACCCTAAGGAAGAGAGGAGACAAAAAGGAAAGGAAATAGAGAGAAAGAAAGAGAGAAAGAGAGTTGGAGATTCATCCTGGGATTTAATCTCGTTGCTTCACGCACTTAGCCACCCTATCTGTATCACAAATCTGGCGTTTCCTACAATGTACTTCGGTAAGAAAACCTAACCCTGATCTATTTTAGAGTTTCATATAGTGTAAGTTATGAAATAGCTAACCTAATTCATGTTATAGGTTGTCAATCCGTCGTTGACGAAGACTAAGCGTCTAAAACGAATTTGTTATGCGTTTTCCGACGTAAGGTGCGGAATATAAACATATAGGTTATTGTTTTCAAGGCTTTCAATGTCGGTTAATGATTTATTATTGACGTAGGTGTTATTTCATATGACAAATGCAATGTTTGTTTCACGTTTCAGATATATATGAACTATGTTGAGTTTAGTGTATTTTATGTATTTGTAGAAAAGATCATATACGTATGGAATTTGAAAGTGTGTTTGCCATGATTAATTGCCGTGTGTTTATACTAGTTGTATGTGTAACAACTCCTTGGCGAAAGGATTTGCCCCAATGCATGTTATGGCCAACATACGTCGTGTATGTTAAAAAGTGTGGTTTAAGTGTTCGTAAAAATGTCCAAATGAGCAAGTACTTGGCATCAGATACTTTATATGGGTGTTGAGATAAAAATTCTCAACTACCTTCTCTATGTGTATAAATCTCTCCATGTAACTTATACCATATTGTGTGCTTTACTTATGAAATGCGCATGTGTGAACTCCTGTGTATGTTGTACTTCATAACATGCTCAAATAATTGTAGGATTGGAATTATGTGTTTATTACTACTTTGACTATTTCATATGAATACTTGTTGGAATTGGATGTGTTTGGGACTACGGTATAGTCCAGGCAATCGGTAATAGATCCTGAATAGGTGGCTGATCTTGTTTCGCCACACTGGACGTGCATGACGAATCTGAGTCGTGCTTCGGTTGTTAACAGTGGTTAGGTCACGCGGAGTGCTCACGCACTTCATGTCAATCACCTCGATGTGCGCTCGTGCTGGTCGAGCTCGTCAAGTAACCCGATTGGCCCAATGTATGTTCATCATGTTTGGATGCCACTGTTTGAACCTAAGGTACTGAACTCACCAATGGAAACCCTGTTAACTTTGGTACCTTGATTCGCTAAGACTCATGAGCCGAACCTGGTGGTATGGGACACTGTGGTCAAGCTGTCGGCCTATGCCGGGGTGACGAGCCTCCTCATAGTGACCAGTAAGCAACCTAGACTCGTGAGCCAAATACGGTGGTATGGGACACTGTATTCGAGCTGTCGGCCTACACCGATCAGGTGACAAGCCCTTTGTAGTGACCTCGAGCATACTCTGAGACTGTGATGAGGCGACAAGCCTTTCCGTAGCAACTAGAGTATAAACTAGGCCTGTACTAATCAGGTGACAAGCCCTTTGTAGTAACCTAAAACTGCAACTTCGTATGAGATTTACTAGGACTGACGACCCAAGAATGGATCATTGTTTGGGTATTGATATAAGGGAGGTACCTTAGTTTCCCAATCTTGATGTATGAAAATGACTAATAAGAATTTGGTAATCACGCTCATGCACCGCACTGCATGTGCCGTTTGGCATTGAGTAGAAAGCACTGAGGAAGTGACTGACATGCGCGACCGTTAGATGAAGATCGCAGAGGGAGTGCAGGTGAGGGCATGCATCATTTATACATACCATTCCAGCATTAATCAAAGTACTTAGGGATGTTTGATTGTATTGTTTTATCACTACTGGTTGACTGAATTGATAACATGTTAACCTTGGCTTTATTGTTTCACCGAGTCGATCACTCACTCCCATGTTGTGGGACGGTGTTTTAAACACCAACCAGACTGTCTTAGTTACAGATGGAGACCCGACTGATGAGGCGGAGCCAGACTTCACAGACGATGAGGATGTTTTCTCATATATGCAGTATTCAGGCGGGTTTATATAGACTGTTCTGATCGACAGGGCTTCCGAGTTATACTTATAGTAGACTATCACATTTTTTGACATTTTGTATTTTGAAACCATACTTGTAATTATTGACCTGGCAACGCATACATATTTTAGGGACCTATACTGGTTTATAAAATTATACATATTCGTGTCAGTCTTCCGCTTGCGTATTACAACTGTCCCTGGATTATGTTTTGTTAATTTGGCTTAATCTCATTTATGTTTTATGCACTAATACAAACAACATATAATCATCATTAAATATATTGCATACGTGATGTGTTGGAACTCGGGAGTTGAGTTTCTACTCAACCTTAAATTTTCAGGGCGTTACAATCCTGGACCCGATTCTCTAGCCTTTGTCTAAAACAAATGACACTGATACTCTTAAACAAGTTGCTGCTAGGATCAAGCGACAAGAAGATGAATTGCTGTGTCGTGGCCACTTCCTTAATGCTCTCTTTGATCGGCTGTACGATTTGTACAATGAGACCACATCAGCAAAAAAATTTGGAGCGCTCTGGAATATAAATACAAGGCTGAAGAAGAAGGTACACAAAAATTTTTAATTGCTAGGTATTTCAACTTCATGATGGTAGACAATCTACCGCTACTTGTCCAAATCCAAGAATTGCAGCTTATTGTAAATAAAATAAAAGCCATAAAAATTGATCTTACTGAATCCTTTCAAGTTTGAGATATAATCGTAAAATTATCTCTAAGTTGGAAAAACTACAGAAAAAAACTACTACATAAATCTGAATAATTCACCTTGGAACAAATCCAGAAGCATCTTCGTATTGAAGAAATATCCCGTAACCGAGATAAAAAGGATGATGTTAATGTTGCATCCTCATCCAAGGTGAACGCGGTAGAAAAGTCATCCCAAAATAATGCCCATGAAAAAGCTGATTCTCTTAAACCTAATAAAGATCAAAGGAAATTTAAGAAAACTTAAAAGGAAAAAAACGACAAACCTAAGGGAGCTTGTTATTCCTGCAGCAAGACTGGGCATTTTGCTCGAGTATGTAGGGACCGAAAAAAGCCTAAGAAAGATACTAATGTAGTACACGATTAAATCGTAACCATGGTCACAAAAGTAAACCTAGTTCAAGAGAAAATTCCTGGTTGGTGGTATGATACAGGTGTCACAGTCCATGTATGCAATGATCGATCTGCCTTCAAAACTTATGAAGACGAGACCAATGATCAGGAGGTTCAAATGGGAAATGAAGGACGATCAAAAGTTGCAGGAAAAGGAACTGTGGAATTACTCTTTACCATTGTAAAATAGGTAATTCTGACCAACGTACTGCATGTCCCAAATATAAGAAGGAATCTTGTCTCAGGGGATCTCTTAAGCAAGCCTGATATTAGGGTTGTGTTTGAATTAGGCAAGCTAATCTTATCTAAGAATGAAAACTTTATGGGTAAGGGTTATGCTTGTAATGAGATGACCAAATTATTTCTGAATGAAAATAATTCTTCTGCCTACATGATTGAGTCTATAACACTATGGTATGATAGACTAGCTCATATTGGCTATAATACCATAAAACTCATGGTTAAGAACGGCCTAATATCATACAATGATAGTGGAAAAGATAAATGTGAAGTATGCCTATGGTCTAAAATAATCAAGAAACCATTCCCTAGTGTTGAGAGATCATCTTAAATATTAGACTTTGTGCATACTGATATTTGTGAACTAAATAACATTTTTACTCGTGGAGGTAAAATGTACTTTATAACATTTATAGATGTTCAAGATATGTATATGTATATCTGTTAAAATCGAAAGATGAACCATTTAATGCATTCAAGATCTATAAATTCGAAGTAGAAAATCAATTAGATAAAAATATTAAAATACTTCGTAGTGACCAAGGAGGAGAATATTTATCTAATGAATTTTCTAACTATTGTGAAGAACACGGCATAATACATTAGTATACAACATCTTATACACCACAACAATATAGTGTAGCATAAAGAAAAAATAGGATATTAGTATAAATGGTCAACTCAATACAAGCGTAACTGCCCTTAAACCTATGGGAAGAAGCATTGTTAACTACATGTTGTGTTGTTTTAAACCAAATTTCGTCTAAGAAAATCAAAACATCTTCATACAAATATATGGAAATGAAGAAAACTAAATATAGGGTATCTTAGAGTGCGGGGGTGTCTTGCATACTGCAGAACACCAGAACCTAAAAAAACTAAGTTATGACCAACAGCTATCAAGTGTATCATTGTAGGATATGCATAATATAGTAAGGCCTATAGACTTCTAGACATAGACACCAATGTAATCATAAAGCCTAGAGATGTAAAGTTCTTTGAGAATTCTATATTTACAGAGAAAAGGAATGCTAAGATTAAATCTCTTGATGAAACTATAAAAGAAACACAAATATAAAAGAAAAATCTTAGTGAACCTCGAAGGAGTCAAAGAGCAAGAATAAAAAAGAGTCATATTCTTGATCAAATAGACTCTTAATGATTCTCTTTTTATCTAGTTGAGGGTAATAGAGAGAAGGTGATTAGAAAAATACATATGGTTTTAACTATGAAAAATGAACATATATAAAACCTTCTGTGAAGTTATGATTTTAAGAGACTCTGCTTTTTATAAAGAAGCCATTAATGATGAAATGGATTCCATAATGTCCAACTAAATATGAAAATTGGTAGATCTACCTCTGGGTTCTAAACCAATAAGTTATAAGTGGGTATTTAAAAAAAAATATCACATAAATTGTACAATTCAAACCTTTAAGGCAAAATTAGTTACTAAGGGCTTCCGATAGAAAGAATGAATCGATTATTTTGACACTTATTCACCAGTAACTCGAATAATATCGATTAGGATCTTATTCGCTCTAGCATCCATACATCATCTTCATATCCATCAAATGGACGTGAAGACAGTATTCCTGAATGATGATATCGATGAAGAGGTTTACATGGAGCAACCAGAAGAGTTTGTTTTACTAGGAAATGAAATAAAAGTGTGTAGACTAGTTAAGTTTTTGTATAGATTAAAGGAAGCACCAAAACAATGACATGATAAATTTGATTATAAAGTTCTGTCTTATGGTTTTGAACATAATATTGCTGATAAATGCATGTATTCAAAAGTGTGTGATGATTATATTGTAATCATATGCTTGTATGTAGATGATATGTTAATAATCAGTAATAGAATTGAAGGTGTAACTGAAACAAAAAAATTATTCTCTTCAGTTTTCAAAATGAAAAATCTTTGACAGGTGGATACCATATTATATATCAGAGTTTAAAAAAACATAGTGGGGGTTTTACATTATGCTAGGCTCATTATATTAAGAAAATAATAAACAAGTTTAATCACTTGAAAATTAAAGAGGCAAAGACTCCGTTTGATCCAAGTATCAAGTTAAAAGAAAATAGTGGAATAGCAGTTATACAATTAGATTATGCTAGTGCTATAGGCAGTCTTATGTATGCAATGCAATACACAAGATCAGACATAGCATACGCCGTGAGTGAACTAAGTAGGTTTACGAGTAATCCAAGTGTTGAACACTGGAAAATAATAAGTAAAGTTTTAGGTTATCTTAAAGAAAAAAAAAACTAGAGCCATTTTACTCAAAATTTTCAGCAGTGTTTGAATGATATACCGATGCAAGTTGGATATCGAGTGCAGGGGACAACGAGTCCACAGGGTAGATATTCATCTTAGGAGGTGCAACTGTATCTTGGGGATTTATGAAACAAACTTGAATAACGCAGTCAATTATGGAATCTGAGTTCATAACTTTATCTGCTACAGGCAAAGAGGCTGAGTGGTTAAGGGATCTTCTATTAGAAATCTCATTCTATACGAAGCCTATATCAACTGTTTCACTTCACTATGATAGTAAAGTCACTCTATCGAGAGCATATAGCGGCACCTATAATAGGAAGTCCAGACACATAAGTTTGAGACATGATTATGTATGGCAATTGATTCAAGATGGAATCATTACGAGCTCATATGTAAAGTCAAGTAATAACCTAACTGATTCATTTACTAAACCTTTAAGAGAGAGGTAATAAGGACAACATCTAGAGGGATGAGGTTGAAACTCTTTACTTAAAGTTTTACCATTGAAAGAAACTTAATCCTAAATTAGAAAGTTTTTAAATATTAGGTTTAATGGGTAACAACAATTCACTGATAAGTGAAACGTTTCAGTACTAAATAAATTAATAACATCATACAGAATGATAGTATTAGCCATTATAAAAGAGTGATGAGTATTAAAACTCTTAATAAAGTCCAGTCAAACAAGACAAGTATTTTTAACGGAAACATTGAAAGGATTTCACATATGTGAACGTAGAAGTGGTGCCGCTTCTCATGAGAGTTTAGTTATCTCGAGATCGTTCATAAACAAGATAAGCACACGACCATTAAAAGTGTTAAGCGAAATTATGAAGGAACACGTAACGTAATAGTTATTATGTGTGTGGTATTTTTGGTTATATCATATAAAAATAACTGGTTCAATGCTGCAGCAACCAAAAATTTTGAAATAACTTTAAAATATTTACACTAAGGAAAGATTCAAATCGTAAGATATATTTCTTTATGCATAATGACTGTTATTGTTCTGGTAGAGTTTTTATCGTTTTAAAAAATCAGTAGGGAATTGTTGAAAATCAATGATTTTTCAAAATGAAAAAATTCAAAAAATTCAAAATTTCAGAATTTTCCCTCCAAAACGCTTTTTAAAATTTTAAATTAAAAAGTGCGGTGTGTGCTTTGTCCCATATCGGAAATGGTTGAAATTCTTTTGTGGTATATATGAGATGTTGTGAAGAGTATTTTTACTTGGAGCTTTTAGAGGAGATGATACACGGGTTGCACACTAGAACACACGCACGCACGTGCGCGCTCGGGCTCAGGCATGAGCGTAGGTGTGGGCAGTGTGGCTGTAGTGGCGCTATATGACTCGTATTTATATGTGATTTAGCCTAGTGAAACATTTGTTTTTTCAAATTTTTTTTAATATTTTCGGTGTATCCAACTCATATTCCCAAGACACTCAGTCGGTGGCCCCATGTAGAGCTGGGCATCGGATCGAGTCGGATCGGATTCGGTCCAACCCGACCCTGTTCGAGATTTACAGTGCTTGACCCGAACCTGATCCGATCCGGGGCCGAGTCCAGGTCACCTAACCCGAACAGATCTGAACTCATGTTGGCCTGAATCGATCCGAGTCCAACTCGGTCAAGAAAACCGAGTTGGATCGGATTGGCTAAGACTCGGTTAATTCGTTTCTTTAAATGATGCGATCTACTTGATTATTAAATATACTTAAAATTTAGTATCAACCGTTAAAATGATTTGAAAAAACTAATGGATGGTGTGGATAAACTAAAAAGTTTAAGATGAGCCCTACACAAATAAAAATGTACAGCCGTATAACTTACTGAAGAAGCATTACACCCGCTACGTAGCTTCTACAGGAAGCTTTATAAAGAAATTGAACTGCGTCAGTAGGCTCTTATCCTACTGAGTAAACTCTGTTGGTCTTACTGTCAATTCATTTGGTTTATCCACGCCGTCCATCCATTTTTTCAGATCATTTTAGGGGTTTAGCCCAAAATCAAATCATATCCAAAGCTCAAATGGCCCATACCACAGGAAACAGTGGAAGTATTGATTTCCACCGTTGAAACCTTTCCAAAGACTCTAGTGATGTTTATTTGTCATCCAACCTGTTAGTAAGATCAAAAAGACATGGATTAAGTGAAAAAAAAAACATCGGCTTGATCTAAAACTTCTGTGGCCATCAAGAACTTTTCAAAGGTAGATGTTAAATTTACACTGTTTCTAGTGGTGTGGTCCACTTGAGCTTTGAATATGCTTCGTTTACGGGCTAACCACTTAAAATTAAGTAATAAAATGGATGAACAGAGTGGATAAAATGCATAAATGACGGTGGGCCCCACAAAGTTTACTCCTGTACTGAGTTACTCAATACGCAATCCGTCACCTTTATAATAAAGGTACAGCCTGGGTGTAGCTAGCCCGTAGCTAGCACAATTGTATGGACGCGGATTTCCTTGCAGGAAGATCCTGTGCAGGGATTCTGGGTGGGTCCCTCTGATATTGTGAGAAATCCACACCGTCCGTCCGTTTTTCGAGCTCATTTTAGGACGTATGTCCAAAAGCTAGGTGGATACAAAACTCAAATGGGACACGGGGGAGGAAACAGTGGAAATTCAGTGAGAACCGTTGAAGCATTCTTATGGCTATAAAAGTTTTGTATCAGGCTATCGTTTTGGTATTTTCACTTCATCCCATTGGGAATAACCTTATAAACGGTTTAGATAGCATATAAACATCAAGGTGGAGCTCAGGAAGATTTCAACGGTGGGAATTTCTTTCCCCAGTTTTCCCATTCGTGTGACCCACTTGAGTTTTGTATCCATCTTCAGTTTGGGTACACATCTTAAATAGATATCTCAAAACGGACGAATGGGGTGGATTTCTCACAAACATATCAGTGGGCCCCACCCAGCATCCGTGTGCAAGAACTTCCTGTGAAAGGCTTTTGCAGGAAATCCGGGTCCAACTGCATTATAGCTGCTAAAGCATGTGTCGTACGAAGACAGCACGGACGCTCCTCGAGCTCCGAGTTATGAGAACGATTCAAAGGAGATCAAAGTTACATGGGCCCCACAGTGAAGTATTTATTATATCTACACTGTTAATCTGTTTTTAGAGATCATTTTAGAGCATTATCCAAAAAAATAAATCATATCTAACGATCATCTGGACCACACCATAAATAGTGGCAAAGATAATGATTTTCACTGTCAAAAAACTTGTAGGGCCTACCATAATGTTTATTTTACATTCAATCCGTTCATAAGGTCACACATACTTGAATGAAGAGGAAAAACAAATTTTATATTGATCCAAAACTTCGGTGACCCTGAAAAGGGTTTCAATGGTAGACGTTCAATCTCTTGCAGTGTGGTCTAGTTGATGGTTAGATCTGTCTTGTTTTTGTTATAAGCGTTAAAATGAGATCGCCAAATGGATGGACGGTTTGGATATAAAACATACCTCGTGATCAGACCCAAAAAAGCTACTTCATACACCATTCTTGGATCGAGAGTTGCAACCCTCTCCTTTCCTGTAGCTGTACAGATCATTTCTCAACATATCTATCTAACAGAGGAATCCAAGCTCGCCTTCTTCTTCTATAGAGATAAAGAGATAGAATCAAATGTATAAAGATAGAGAAATAGAGTTGACGGGAATGGGCGGGATTTTTTTGGCGCCGAAACTAAATCTAAGTGTTAAAAGTAAAAGAATATGTATATATATATATATACACACACACACGGTCCGAATTGAGTCGGTCCGAATCGGATCCAATCGGATAGGATTTCGGATCGGGTCTGTTCGGAACAGGGCGTATCCGAATTCGACCCAAAAATAATTTGGATTTGGATTCTGCTAACCAATCCTGACCATCAGTTCTGTTCGAATCGGATCGGATCGGGTCTGATCGGGCCGGATCCACCGGTTCAAGTATGAAATGCCCAGCTCTAGCCCCATGCATGACCGCAAAAGGAATGGTTAGAGAAACAATGACTAATGAATATGTATTCAAAATGTAAACATGTGGCCCACCGTCTGAGTGGACCTTCATGATTTTTTGGGTCAGGGACTCTGGGCTTATTCACACCGACTCCACACCTTGCGTCACATGTGAGATACGTTGGTATGTGTTGTTTTCTTGCAATTGAATGAAGTTTGGTAAGCTGGTTCTGTATGGAACAGCATAGCTCGTCTCAACGTGGGAGCAATTCTTTCTTTTGTTTTGTTCTGCAAGCTGGGATTCGTGCCATGCATGATCAAAGAACTCTGCGCCGTGGTTTCCATGAGCGTGTGAAATCTTGTTTTTCCACATGCCCCGACCAACCCGTCACGTTGTTGGCACGTGTGATACATTCGCCATAGGTGAGTTCATCTTGTTGTTTGTATTCATTTATCAAGGTGAGATCTTTCAAGCTTTAACCTATGGGCCCGCCCCACCTTTGCTCATAACATTCAATCCGCCAATCATGTTCTCCCTCTCGTGTTGTTCTGAGACCCAAAGATATGGACCATGCAAGTCAGGTGGGCCACACTACAGGTCACACTGGGGATGAGAATGCCCGCTATTAAAATATCCTCTTAACCGCATGTAAGACCATTTTAATTCCCTCAAAAGATACACCCCACCGAAATTATGGACACCCAAAAAATAAGGCCATTCGAAAACTTCGTGCATCACGTACCACGTGATTTAAAGGTTTTGGCATGATTTTACGTTGCATAGGATCAACCTGATTTTTGGGCTCCAAGGAAAACGTGAGGGGCCCACATGATGGACGGGAGAGAAGTAAGTCAAGGTTTCATTGTAGTTAGCTGAGGAAAATTGTTGTTACATAACCAAGGGTGGCTCAAAGGCATAGGCAGTTGAGACAATCCCCTAAGGCCTCTTAATTGTGAAGGCCCTATATTATAACAAAATTAAAATTTCTTAATTATAAAGATCCTATATTATAATAAAATTAAAATTAAGAAGAAAAAAAAAGTCTAAAATTTTGAAATAAAACTTATTGAAAGGCCTACAAAATAGAAATATCTAAAAATTAGTTTACAAATTTGAAATTGAAAATAAAAAACAAATCTTAGAAACTAGTACTATCAATAATAACAGTCTAACTCTATCTACTCTTTTCGAAATAATAGCATCATTTCCAATAAATTATTCTCTTAAAACTTAGGACCACAACTACCTATTTTATTGTTAATTAAGTTCTCAAAAAAATAAATTCTAACGTCATTTTTTGAAATTAAATTCTAACTTCAATTTTCTAACGGTTTGAATTTATTCTTGGATTTATGGTTTAATTTTGAATTTATTTTTTTTTTAAACTAAAAAGGCTCATTTTTATGACTTGCCAAAGGCCCCTAAAAATGTTGAGCCGCCTCTGCACATAAATCTAAAGTGTGGAGGTTGGATCCTCTACAACTGTAGTAATTTAGCTTAATTTACAAAACTTGTTAAAATGGGATGTGGATCTCCTGCTTAAAGCCTTTTTCAGGAAATTCTTGCTAGCGAAAGCTAGGTGGGGCTTTTCATGATGTCTATGAGAAATTCATTCTATTTATACATTTTTCTATATCATTTTAAGACATGGGACAAAAAATAAGCAGATCTAAAACTCAAATGAGCCACAAGACATGAAATCGTGAGGCTTGAGGATTTAGAATTTAGTGAGGCTTGAACCACAAGACATGAAATCGTGAGGCTTTAGGATTTAGAATTTAGTGAGGCTTGAACGTTCACCTTTGAAATATTGGTAGGGCTACAAAACTTTTTGGACTAGGCTAATATTTTTGTGTTTTTAGTTCATCTCAATAGGAATAACCTTATGAATAGTATAAAAGGCACATAAACACCACAGTAGACTCTGGAGGGGTTGCAACAGCAGGCATTTCCCTACTCACTGTTCTTCTTGTATAAGTTTTAGGTTTGCCTTATTTTTTGTTCCATACCTTAAAATGATCTAGCAAAATGAATGATGCAAAATGAATGGATGGGGTGGATTTCTCACAAACATTACAGAGCCCAGATAGCACCCAACGTAGGAACTTCCTACCTAAGGCATCCGCAGGCAATCCATGGCCGTTCATATGAATCAGATTGTAAAGAGTTTCATTAAACCCACGATCATGTATCAGGCATACCATCTATACACCACATTTGCCATGGTGGTGCAACACCACCAACATCCAAGTGGTCCACCAGTTGGTTCCAACCTCGAAAATGTTCTCACAAAAGGCTGGTTTACTCATCAGCAGGTGGGCCTCAATGCTTGAAACAGATGGGTGATTTAGAAATCTTTAGCCAAGTTTTCTTCAGCAGCATATTTGTTCCATAAACTGTGGCCAACTTGATCAGCCCACGATCATGTATTAGGCACACTCATGCATCAATTGTCTCGTGGGCAGATGCCATGCTGGTAGTCTGTGCATGAGCTGCGCTGTAAAAACGTGGAAATAGTTTGGAGGGCGATTTTTGCCCTGTACATTATTTTCAATCATGTGGTCCACTTGAATCACAGATATAAAAGTGATTTTTGGACCTTTGGTATAACATGAGGTGAAGCAGCTGATAGTAGAGGTTGATTTTACATGAACGTCACAGTGGGGCTCACCCAAGCAGCCAACGCATTTGCATTTGCTTGTACACCCACCCAACTGGCGGTTGAAAGAAATGTACAGGAACATACAAAAGGTAGTGGAATGATAAATATGTGAATTAATGACGTAGTTTTAAAAAAAAATGAAAAAAGTCCCAGCATTTAAATTTTATATTAATTAGGTAGTTCTTTGTAAAATTCTCATTAAAATTTTACTTTGATGCTACGGCTGTGTATAAAAAAATAGCAACTGCAGAGTACAACTCGTCAGGCTATAGAACTGGTATCCGGAAAATCAGGTACAAACCGTCCCAAACATTCAAGTTGAACCATGGAAACCAGAAATTATTGTAAATAATTATAAAAAAGGAAAGAATAGAAAAAGAGTTAATATAATAATAAATAAATAAATAACCTTTGAATCTAACTTCAATGAGTCGATTTCTAACATTTACGTAGAGAGAGAAGTGAGAGATTGATATAGAAATTTAGAAGGCATAAGTTAATAGCTCTTGCCATGTAACTAGTTGTAAGTGATCAGTTCTCCCAACATAAGCCTCTTTGAAATGAGAAATGACCACCTACAACTCCCGAGTATTTAATGACACAATTTCATTATGCGTTTAGAATTTCTATTTATACAAAATTTATCCAAGACATCTAATATTTTCCAAGGAAAATGCCGGTTAAACCCGAGGTAGGAGATTGGTCTCATTTGAAAGTGAAATTTAGCACGGTTGAAATCACCCCGTAAGCAAGAGAGGTGACTTAAAGAAAGACAATCTCTAGTTTTAGGATTAACATACAAAATAAAAAGTGAGTATATCCGAAGAGAAGGAAAGAAGAGAGTGGAATTTTAACAAACAAAACTGATTCTGCAATGACCCTGGTTGTTCATGTTGTGACAGTCCAATTAGTTGCTATCCGGAACTGCAGCAGCCTTCACCTGGAAAAAACAAGTTTCATGTCTCAAGAGGCATGCATGAAGGGCAATGAATGACTATCATCAGGAACAAATGCTTCTTTTGGGTCCTTACTCTGGCTCCGGTGGTAGACTCTTAGGAGTTTCAACACCTGGTCAAGGGTTCGGATACCCATAGGTGGTGAAATTCCACTACGGCATGAGTGTGTGGGGGTATGTGTGCATGTGTAAAATAAATAAAAGGTATATGCATGAAGGGCAATGAATGACTATCATCAGGAATAAATGCTTCTTTCATGAGGTATTTACTGCACTACCATCATAACGAGTGTCATAGAAGTAAATAAAATAGCTCTGCTTGATTGCAATATGCCAGCTGGTCCCAGGCCCAGAGAGGAGGGTTGAATTCAGGTGGCAGGCCAATCACTAAACTCTTTCCAATCATTCAATACCGATTCATGTTTCAAATCTTGCGATTGGTGAAACAGGAACTTAAAGCCAACCTAAAATAGCTGGGACGTGACTACAATGCTGATGACAATAATATCAACGAGGCTCCTATCAAGTTGAGATGAGATTTATTGGGTCTTTCCAGAGGAATGTAAAGGCTACTTGCAAGATTAGAACATCCTACTTCCTAGACAAGCCAATTGGCAAGTGTGCCTGATGCATGTAGATCATCAGGCCAGTCTCTTATGTATGTGCTGCAGCCAAGAAATTGGGCCGGTTGGATCATCAAGTGGATCATCTGTATGGAAAAAAGTGGGACCAAAAACCCTCACTCAACATACACGTGTTCTTTCACCTGAAGACAGACCAAAACAGCCTATTCTTTGGACACAAAGCATGCATTGTAGGGTCCACCTGATAGACAGTCCAGATCTCGAACCTGTGAAACATTGGCATGTGGGGTTCTACTTTTAGATTAAAATAGAACAGGGATTTACAGCAGTCTCTCAAAAAGAGAGGAGCGCATGGAGTTTGGTTAGCTACTGAGGATGCATAAGCTGCACAAAACCAATAGGAAAAAAAAAAAGGGGCTTATGCCCAAAAATTCTCATCCATCATACAATCCTAAGCATTCAGTTGTCAGTCTGTAAATGAACAGTACAGCAAGCAGTCAATGTTTTAAGAGAATTCCACCGATTGTATAACCCATTCATGAAGGGTCCCATCAGAAGAATAGCTAGAATCACATGGGCCTGTCTGTACAGTTGCAGGCAGAACAATTAAATGCAGTTTCGTTCAGAGAAGCATTATAGATTTCCTCGAAGAGAAACAGTCGGTGCTAGTGATAAAAGAAAGGGTGCAGGTGCATCTCTCCCGTTATTGTCTACATCTCTCTCATTTTTTCTTCCCACCTCTGTCATTTATTGTGTTGATTCATGTGTTTTCAGTACAGCTGTCAACAGGTCAGGTTCCCGTCGGGTCCTATGGTACCCTTACACGGTCTGATTGGATCTAGGTCTGATTCTTGAAGGCCCAAACAGGGATCCAATCAGGTTCAGGTACCCATCAGGTCTTTGGATGTATGTTTTGAGTTGGGTTTCTCGCTTCTTCGAACCAGTCGCTCATTACAGAAAGTGAAGAGCTTGAAAGAGCAGAACCTCTCTCCGTGGTCCAATCCATCTTATTACTCTTTATTCGGCGGGAGAATGATCAGATGATTTGAGCGGATCCCATTTTTCTCTCTCCTATATGATGCTCTGCAGATGCAATACAATAAAGACTAGTTGTTCGACCTAAGACCTAAGAATAAACCAGCACCAATTGCTTCTCACTGAGGTCACACAAAGCCGGCGTGGGCGCTGTGTGGAATCAGAGATCGTAGGAGAAATAAGAGCATTTACATGATTGGCCCACTTGTGGATTAGATCGCACACACGTGTGCCACTGACACGTCAATGGTGTGTAAACAGGCTATCTTGCATGCATGCGGCTTAGGAAAGCTCATTTCATTTCTAGATCATCAATATGCATTAAATATATACAATTGTACTTTAAAACTAACTAGACCTGAACTGGACGGGACCTGAGCCAACTTTAACTGGGTCCATCACATGGAGCCAAACTGAACCTGACTAGACCCGATTCCTACCCAGATCCAAAAGGCGAGACCCAAACCTGACCTGATTTCTTAATGGGTCCAAAATATGGGACCCGGATCCATTAAAATCAGGTTAGACCCGACTAGACTCGATTTTCACATGGATCCAAAGGGCGAGAGACCCAAACCTGTCCTACTTTCATTTCAGTGTACAGATTCTTATCAAGAAATAATAACTAATAGTGACAAAATTAAACATTATTCTCAGGAAATGACTTGGAACATTTGAGACTTACAAATAAAAAATTTAAAATTTAAAATTTAAAAAAGAAGAAGAAGAAGAAGAAGAAGAAGGAAAGGAGACCCTTCAATTTTTCACAACCATCCATTGCTTTCACAAATCTCTAAATAGCCATTGATATTTTCCGAGAAAAAAAAAAAAAAAACCAGCGACTTCCACTAAGTAACATTAGTACCTTTTATTAGGATGACTAAGAAAGGTATATGACAAATGCTTACTTCTCAGCTGATTAAAATGCACTATTCAGTAAAACCACACAGATACTAATTTATTTTTAGCACAAAAAACATAGTAGAGTTTCAAAAGAGATAATATACAAAGGCTCAAGTGAGGAATAAACCAACTTACATCGAAGCAATTTGTTTCCTTTGAAGATAGCATATTCCAGCTTTCCAGCAAGGAATGAGTCACTTCAGCCTCTCATGAGTACACATTGGAATCAATCTGCTGAATATTTGGAAATATTTGCCGCAGAGTAGAACAATAATTTGGCAAATTTGCCTGCAAAATGAGGCCAGACCAGGCATCAGCCTTTAGGGAGAACATAATCACAGATCTTAAGTGTCAGTATGTATAACATGTGGTTATCAATCATCATCATCAAAGCCTTATCCCAACAAATTAATTGGAGTCAGCTATATGAATTCTGTTCTGCCATTCCATGCTATCAAGGGCCAGACCTTCAGTTAGACCATAATGGTCATCACTCGAGCACCATATATGTTCTTAACACATCATCAATAGTCTAAAAGAAACTTTTGAGGAAAAACACAAACAGTCAATGCGTTACAATAATTCTTCATGCATGATTTCAACCATGACATGCCTCTAATCACACTGCATCTCAGTGAGTGTAAAGTTATGGAGATGTAAAACAGGAATGAACAGGGGTGTTCTGATTTTCTGAAACATTCCAAGTACTCCGGACAGTCATGATTTTAGAAACTATGTGGAAAAAAAAAAACGCCCATTCCGTAGAGATCAAAGTACCCACTTTAAAATAATATCCACATAGAAAACATGTCATTTGTGGTGGTTGATGCACATCACACTGAATCAAAGTCATGGTGATACTAATACTCACATACAGGATGTGGATGGAAAAGATACTCGAAAGCCTAAAGGCCTGTTTGATTTTTATCGTTTCACCTGGAAATGGCAAATACCCAAGAAATGGGTGATTATCACCGTTTCACCTGTTTGAATATTCACGGGGATTTCACTTCTTCGAAACCGGTTCAAAAGTAGTAGTGGTCATTTTAGGACCCCATCTTGATGTATATGATATATCTGTTCCGTCCATTCATTTTATCACAACATTTTGAGATATTGGAAGAAAAATGAGTTAGATCCAACATTCAACTGGCCCATACCAAAAGAAACAATGGCCAAAGGAAGTTTTTAATGGTAAGTATTTAATTCATATATTTCTATGGCGTGGTCCACTTGAGCATTGGATATGACTCATTTTTTGGCTTATATCATAAATTTATCTGACATAATGGATGAACGGTGTGGATATATGATATGCATCATGGTGGGACCCACAAATGTTTTACACTATTTGCCATTTTAACCTCCAAAAAGTAGGCCGTCAAATCAGTTACGGGGAAGAGTGCGGCAACTACAGAGGGAAATAATGATTACCATTTACCTGGGAATTTCCCAGTGAATTGGAAAATCAAACACGCCCTAAAGGAAACATATAATTGGGTGTGGATGGAAAACAAAGGCCAAAAAGGAAAATGAAGCTGGATGTGGACAGAAAACTGCTGGAAGGCAGTTTGGATACATTTGGCATTTTTTGCATGCAATAATAGAAATTTTTCGGTAACCATACACATGGGTTGTGCTCCAGATAAATGGTCGTGAGCTTCTCCTTCGAACCAGAAACAGCTGAATCAAGGCCTTCCACTGAAGCTATTTGGTTATCATTAAGCCATAAGTCCTCCAATCTGCATAGCATAAATCAATCACATGGAGAAAAGAAAACAGAAGACAGGCTAACGTGATCAACTGAACATCTGTGCAGACCTTGTCAGGTTCTCAATATCGCTCACACACGTGATCTTATTTGAAGAAACATCCAAAACACGAAGATTCAATAAGGTGGATAAGCCTTCCATCTTCAAAATACCATTATGACTCAAATAAAGTTCTTCCAGAGCAACACAATCCTGTAAAAATATGATATCAAATATGACATTACTAGAGAGTGTTGATCAAAATATCAGTGTTTTGAAGCTCAGATATTACATACTTGAAAACCCAACATAGATGTTAAACGGTTGCTCTGTAAGCTTATTTTCGTGATGCACTTGAGTCCACAGAGGTTCACAGTCCGGATACGATTCCGCCCCAGCCACAGCTCTTGTAAATTTGTCAAATTTTGCAGATTCTCCATCACCTGAAATCACAAAATCAAAAAATTGACTGTTGACTCAGATGGGTGGGGAAAAAAAATCCCTTATACACCTAACTGGCACTGATATATCATATATACATTGTGGTACCTTTGGATGGTTGGACTTGTTAGTCCTGGGGAATTATGAATCCTGTAAGATTGTTTTTCCTGAAAATTGGCAGACCTAGATATCCTAATGGAGTCAATCTATTTTTAACTTTCTTCTTTGGTTAACTGATTAAAGAAGAAAGAGGAAGGATGGAGGTGGGAAACTGCCATAATAATCCTTCGATTTGTGCAATAACACCTCTTTGGAAGGAGCGTAAAATCCTTACTTTTTGGGATTCTTAGGTGGACTCATCAACTGAGAATGGACAATGATGCAGGACAATTAACCACTTGCTCTAAAGCTCGATCTGTTAAAGTATGGCAAATTAATCTCTTTATCTCATAGCCCAGGCCCCACATCTCATGGGTCAGGACCTCCGCCGAACCCCCTTCATGGGCCCCAAATCACATGGGCCGCCCACCCCGAGTGTGTCCCCACATCCCACGGGCTACCCTACTCGAGCCCGGTGTGAAATGCGCATTAATCACCCCTGGTAAGGAGTCTCGAACACGAGATCTCCCCCGTGGGCCCCAAATCGCATGGGTCACCCACCCCGAGTGTGCCCCTGCATCCAACAAACGACCCCACTCAAGCCCAGTGTGAAAATGCCCCTGCATTAGACAATACCTGGAGGTCCCAAACATTGGATTGGGGGCAAATCGCCAGCTTGTCAAATCCAGCAATGAAAAATGCAAAGATCCAAACATCCTCTTTATGATCTATGAAAGCATCGAAGCACCTATATTTTATAACCACGGTTGATTGGTCGATCATTTTAAAACCTACTTATCACAATAGATTTGTAGATTGGCTTATCCAAAATGTTTCCATTGCAAAACTCCATAGATACACCAGTCGTCAGAATGCTTACCCGCAGTCTGTTTGAACCAAGTTCAAGAATTTGCAACTCATGCAAGTGATCAAACTCCTCCATCTTATTCACTTCATTCTTAGAGACATAGAGTTCCTTGAGTGTGCTTGAGACCTTGGATATACCGTTCAAGGAAGATATCTCATTGAAAGATACATCGAATACCAGAAGACTCTTGAAAATACTAACGTCAAGTATTTTTGTAAGCTTATTATCCCTGAGTATCAGCTCCTGTGAAAAAAGAACCAGACAGGTTAGAATGAAGATGTGGTTATGGAAATTGAAAGGAACTCAATTACCATGTACATAGCATATTACCAGAATCTAACCCCAAAAAGAAGTAAATTTTGAACATAAAAATGGTGTTCTTGTTGAAGCCTTGAAGGATTCAAAAGACTTCCGTTTAGCAGTCAAAATGGGCACAAGGCCTGCTGAATTTTCTCCATCTTGTCATGTGGGTTCTAACGAATCTGTGACACCATGCAATTCAATCCTATCCAGTGAAGCAAGAAGGGTTTGGCTTCACGGCTTCAGAAGGAATTTACCGTTTACCAGTCAAGTTAATTTCCAGCTAGTGACATTGATTCAAGAAAAACAACCATTGTAATCCTCTACCATGAGAAAGCCTTCACAAAGTGATGGCCTCTCGACCAAATGGATATAGTTTTGTGGCCAGAAAATTATAATTTAATGGAATTTATGTGAGGAAAATTGCCTTGTAGGGGGAAAAGATCATATTGTGGCATGAAAGAATTAGCAGCATGAGCATCTGGTTAGCTATTCACAGAAAGATAATAGAACATCATGGTGGAAGACTTGATAAGACAGCTGTTGTTGCATGCTCTTTGGCTTCTTCTGGAGTATGCAGTCATTGCCTCATTAGTATGGGTGATTGGCCTTGCACTTGCTACCTCAAAGCCATTGATCATTGGTTGATCGGGTGGACTGATTCACATCAAAATTTCATGCTGGGAGCATGATTGGAATGGATGGGTGACAATGAGGGCGTGATGGGAGTGAAGGAAAATTTTGTATGCTCTCTAGAGGAGGAGAGCTGAACTCATGTTGGATCCTCAAATCCCTATCTTCATTGCTTTTGCCAGGAAACATTGGAATATGCTTGAATGCCATAAACCCAACTAAGTCATAACTGAAGGCTACAATTGGAACCGTGAATTACTGAAGTGAAGACTACCTTAATTGTTTGATGAGGCATGTAAGTTTCAAAGAGGGGATGCTTAGACAACCCACGAAAAGCAGAAAAAACAGGGAAAATTGGAGTAGATTGACTCCTGAAATTGTGGTGCTTCCGATGCAGTGCAATAATAGTTGGAAGGACATGATCAGCCTATGATCTCAACATGCAAACCATCAAGAATGCCATAGAAAGAGAAAATAAACAGGCAAATTTGCAAGCTTGGATCTTACCAGACAGCTCGACTAGGTTTTCAAATTCCTATCCAGACTCTTCATTTAATCTGATCTTAACCATTAAACAAAACGCCAAAGTTTCCCTACATAAAGGGACTCTCTACTTGTAACAGAAAACAACTAAAGACTAGTTTATTCCAAAAATCCACCTACACAACTTAGTAAACCACTTTTAATAACTACCCAAAAGATACTTACCATAAGTGAAAAGTAAATAAATAAATAAACTCTCAACTTCCCAAGTGTGGATCCCAATCTCCAGCCTTCTCTTTTTTCCCTTTGTTTATTTTTCTCTCCTTTTCTTCTTCACTTTGCGCCACATCAGGTTCCTTACAATAGCACACATCCAATCTACCAATAACTTTTAGTTTCAGTCCAAGAATCACAATTTCATAGCTACATTGAATTTCTCCTACAAAGTACTTGTAAGGGAATAATATGCATAACGTCGGCGAAAATGCACAAATCCTTAGAAAGAGCTGATGCAACCAAATGGCCACACGTGCCGATTGATCAAGATTCGACGAAAATGCCCACATCTCATGCGAGCACACTTCGCACGTGTGTACAAGAAGAGGACCACCTTCCTTTTTTAGCCCATCATCACTTCCCATTTCTTTCAATTTTCTAGATTAGGAAATCTGCTCTTTCTTTCATATCTTTATTTTAGGTAGAGAATAATTTTAAATATTTTCTTATCTAAGTATCTTCTTATTTTAAGCATTTTCTTAATTAGAATGCTTTGTTATTTAGGTGCTTTCCTATTTTTATAGATTTTTAGATTTCATATCTTTTATTACAGATTACAAGGTTAATTATAAATAGGGGATATGGAATAAGACAAGCTAATTAATATTCTCTTTATAACATTTTCTTATTCTCTACGGTAGTTGGAGAGGGGGGGGGGGGGGAAGTAATCTCTAGTTCTAGACTAGAGGACCGTTGAGCTTGCTCATGATCTTGCATTCGTGATCTCTAGCATTTGGCTAGATTGTTGGGTCTTTTTCCCGCAATCTCTTTTTCTTATTAATTTATTTGCTTTCCCTTTCAGGTTTGCATCAAATTGGTATCAAAAAAAGTTCTGCTCTTGGGAAAACTAGAAGGTATTTTTTTTCATTTGAATCTAACATTTCATCTTTCCCCTTCATCCATCCGTCATCTTTCATATTCTTTTCTTTCCTCTTTTTCCCCCATCTCGAAATCACCAAACCCTAATTCTACAAAAAAGAAAAAAAAATCTTCCAATCCTACCACATCCTAATCCCATTCCAACATATCAATTCATTGCCCTTACCTCTCTTTCCTTACTGAAAGAAGAAGAAGAAGAAGATGTCATGGATAGGAAGATGTTCACATGTGTCCAACAATTATCCCTATTTGGACTCCCATGCTTTTTCATATCCATCGCACTATTCTTATCCAAGTTACTTCGATGATCAAGATCGACATTCATGTCACCTTGAGTCATATCCATTTTCATATGTGCCTTATGCTGATTTCTTTCAACACCCTTCCCCACACGTCGGTTATCCAAAAGCATCTTATCGTACAGAAATGTCAGTGACGCCCAAGAGTATTCGAAAGATGCGAAAGGAGAACTTACAGGAAGTCAAGAAGGAGATTAAAGCATTCAAGGGAGATATTGCAAATGAATTCAAGGAATTCAAGGAGTTTGTGAGAGCTTGCTTTGAGCCCTTGATTGAACAGGAAAAGCTTTATGGGCTTCAATCTGTTTTATCTAGCATTCCAAGGAATGGTGTGGTTATAGATAGTGTGGCAAGCCAAAAGGAATCCCCCCTTGGATTGGTTGATGGATCAATGGTTATATCGGAGGAAATTCAAGTAAAATCAAAAGATCAGTTGACAAATGATCCAATTGAAGAGACAAAAGGTTTAACAGATATGGACGATTTGATGGTCAAAGAGATAGATAATGCTACAATCATAGTAGCAAACTCCATAGAGGTCAACACAACACCATCTCAATATCAACTAAAGTATGCAAATCGAAAGACGATTGTGACCAAGGGGCCACAATCGACGCCTAGCACGCGGAAGACCAACAAGAAGCAAAAGAAAAGACAGTTTGTGTTTCAATGCCATATTATGCACCAACTACCCGTTAGGCGTGTAGATCTCCACCATCAACTACCAGTAAAGCCGAAGAAGACGAGCTACAAATGAGGATCTTCGCAAGAGATTATGACTACCAATTTAAATTCTTTTGAAGCCGGGTGGAATTGATTGAACCAAATGGCCACACATGCCAATTGATCAAGATTTCAAGAAAATGCCCGCATCTCATGCGAGCACACTTCGCACGTGTATACAAGAAGAGGACCACCTTCCTTTTTTAGCCCATCATCACTTCCCATTTCTTTCAATTTTTTAGATTTGGAAATCTGCTCTTTCTTTCATATCTTTATTTTAGGCAGAGAATAATTTTAAATATTTTCTTATTTAAGTATCTTCTTATTTTAGGCATTTTCTTAATTAGAATGCTTTGTTATTTAGGTGCTTTCCTATTATCATAGATTTTTAGATTCCATATCTTTTATTATAGATTACAGGGTTGATTATAAATAGGACCTATGGCCTATGGAATAAGACAAGCTGATTAATATTCTCTTTACAAAATTTTCTTATACTCTACGGTAGCTGTTGAAGGGGGGAGAGTGATCTCTGGTTCTAGACTAGAGGACCGTTGAGCTTGCTCACGGTCTTGCATTCGTGATCTCTAGCATTTGTCCAGAGGATTGTTGGGTCTTTTTCCCGCAATCTCTTTTTCTTATTGATTTATTTGCTTTCCCTTTCGGGTTTGCATCAAGAGCTCAAACTAGTAAACCTCCAGAAATAGGATAAATGAAGTCAGGAGTGTAATGTAATCGATTTTGAAAGGTTAGTTGAATATATGTAATGTCATATTTCTGCACAAAGCCTTTTTTACTTGAGAAAGGTAAAAGAATGGTCATCATAGTGACAAGACGTATGTGGGAAATAATGCAAGAAATGGATGCATGAAACATTTCGTTGTACGTCAGCTGTTACAGTAGTCTCTGTTACAGTAGTCTCAGCTGTTATAGTAGTCAGAAGCATGTAATGAATGCAGAAAATGGGGAAAAGGAAGTAGCAAATTGCAGGGGGGCGATGGTTTTACCAATAACAATGGAAAGAACCGAAAACCTATGGCATGCACATGAGTGAATTGAAATCCAGTAATGACGTGTCTATATTCTTTTTTACTCCACCGTATGACCATATCTATGCAGACAATTGGTTGTAATTGTCGAACCAACAAACTTCTGGGCAGTAACTGTGATAGGCTTGGATCAACACATGTGGAGAACACCCTTTGGCAGTCCAAATAGTTCATATGATGGGCCCCATGGCGTATGTGAGATACTACAAAATCTTCCCATCGGGTGATGCCAACAGCAGCGTAGTAGGCCCCAGTTGAATGCTAGCCATCGGTTGTAATTATCCATTTTCACCAGACGGGCTAGGACATTCTGGCGGGTGAAATTAGGGTATGATCAATACTGTGAAGGACCACCAATTCAATGGATGAGCTCCGCATTGCCAGGTAGGGGGGAAAAAAAAAAACTTTCCTTTAATTGCATTGACATTCGAAAGCCATTCAAAAGCTAGCATTCAGACAATTAAAATTCATAGCATTGCAGAGAATTTAACAAAAATGAAAATAAGCTGCAAATATCCGTACTTGGAGGCCGGAGATCGCATTCCAGCGTGAAATCATCTCAACGCCAGCATCGTCAAAGAGATTCTGCCGCAGTGAGAGCTTTTTGAGCTGAGAGAGGAGGCCGATCCGAGAATCGATGGTGGAGAGGCGGTTTGCGGTCAAATCCAACTCAATCAAGGTGAGGGGAAGCTCGACTCCTTCGAGATCGTGGAGCTGGAAGCTCGTGAGATCGAGATTGGAGGAGGTCGACTGATCGCCCTCGACCTCTCCTCCTCCTTCGAGATTTCCATGATCCGGATCGGACTTCTCTTCCATTGGAGACGAACGAAGGGAAACCCTACAGAGAAAATTCTCAAAGAGAACCCCAGGAAGAAATGGAATATATGTCGACGATAGTGTCTCGAGAATACTCGTGTCAGAAAAAACGAGTTTTTTTTTTTTAAAATCCCCTTCTTTTATGAGTAAAAGTCGCTATTGCCCTTTTTATTCCTATCCTTTGGAGGCGGCTAGGAATGAGAAGATAGCGGAGAAAGAATTGCTGCTTCGTTCTTGGTAGCAGTAGTCCGAGGACTACTGATGTGACATCGTAGTCCTCTAGCTGGCCCACCGTTGATAGACATGGGATGATCCTGTACTTTCTACGTGTGTGGAGCCTACTCATGATGTATATGTAAAATCCAAACCGTTCATACGGTGAGTGTCCTGCATTTTCTTTGAACATGCAAAGAATTCTTCCTATGTAGAACTCAAGCGGGACAAAAAATAAAGGGAGAAGTGTATAATCCCTTCTAAAACCTGTATATTGACCGGAGGCGGATTCACGAATATAAGTGTCAGTACATCCAGAACCAACGGGGCGTGATTGGGACATGGCATTGAGAAGGATTTGGTGGGATGGGATTAAAAAAATATAATTATTATCCATTGTAGGGATTGTTCCCGTGGGATAAGCTTAGGTGGTACATTGAACGGATACACCCACTATCATTTGAAACGGTTGAGAATAACACACATGTTATATCGAAATTATTCATTTGCTTTTTGTAACCTCATTTTACCTGTTGAGAATAACACACATGTTATATATTTGAAACGGTTGAGAACAACACACATGTTATATTAAAATTATTCATTTGTTTTTTGTAACCTCATTTTACCTGTTGAGAATAACACATGTTATATCTAAATTGTTAATTTATTTTGTGACCTCATTTTATCGCATGGGCTTAAACTTGAGGCAGATCCAAAACTCACGTGGCTCCAAAGAAGTTTTTAACAGTAAGTATTCAATCCCTATTACTTTCTATGGTGGGGTTCACTCGAGCTTTAGGTTTGTCTAATTTTTTAGCCCATGCTCTAAAATGAATTCGAAAAATGAATGGACGGTGTGGATATCGCCCACACATCATTGTGAGACCAACACAACTTAAAATTAGCACAAAACCCAATGCAATTCCATCTTATATGATACCGAAATGGAGCAGAATTGGCACAGGACAGATGCAATTCCATCCCACCCAAGCCCGTGCCATGCGCCAAACGCACCCACTCTTGAAGCGGAATGGCTGGCGTAAACACACAAGCTTTATAGCTGGTGTATATACATGCCGTGTGAAGATGAGTGCCGACACTCCACCTACGAGTTATATGAACAGTTCAAAGGAGATGAAAGTTACATGAGCCACAATCATGTATTTATTATGTTCACATTGTTCATCCATTTTTTAATATCATTTTAAAGAATTAGGCAAAAATAATCATATCCAAAGCTCAGATGGACTACACCAAATATACCAATGAGAATAATGATTTTCACTATTATAAAATTTGCAAAGCTCACCATAACATTTATTTTCCATCTAATCCATTAGTAAGGTCAAAATTACATGGACAAAAAGTAAAAATAAATTTCATATTGACCTGAAACTTCTTTGACCTTCAAAAGGGTTTTAATGGTAGTTCAATCCCCCTCTGCTTTTTAAGGCTTGGATCACATTTATCATAATGGAACCACAAAACTTGCTAACATCAATGCATCAGCTGTATACAGCTGGTGTATGGTGCACAAGCCAGTTCGCCTCTAACACTCTTATCTGAGTTGGAGTAAAAGCAAATCAACTCGTTGTCAAGGTGGAACTTTCCATCCTGACTCATCATCAGCCTCTTTGGGATGACCGTGTAATAATGACAAAACTACGAGCCTATCCTGTAACTTGTCAAGTGGTCATGGCACAGCGTAATGCTGTGAGATCCGTGCCCCGCAAGTTCTCCTTGGTAAGTGTTGTCCACTTTCAAGTTCTATCTTTGAAGACTACCTTTCTTTTAACCCATGTCATGTACTAGCATATTACCTATGTCATTGTGTCCATCTCAAATCTATGGTCATCATGATCGATGGTTAACATAATTAATATCACTAGATACATTTCATTCCATTGCAAAACTCCAACATGAGCCTCACACATTAAATATGTGGCATCCCAAATCCTGACTTAATGTTATAAGATTCGCCATGACTATAGCCATAGTCGTTGGATCTAGGGTCTTGATCTAACAAGACATAGACGATAATTAAGTCTCCTTTAACGCAAACTTCTGAGGGGCCAAAACAAATGTTAATGAGACAATACACAAGCAAAGTAAACAAGCTAATATAATGGCTAGCTTGGATTGATGACTCTTCGGTAAGGGAAATCAAATCCACGGTCGAAATTGCCTCGAAGTCATTTATCAAGATTCCTTGGTAAGAAAATAGTGGATGTATGAATGGTTAGCTACAAAAGGTAAGTGATAGGTTTGTCAGCAAGTGAGGTTTCTACCATGCAAAAAATAAAGAGACTGTTATATACTTAATCTGTGATTTTTACTTATCATCCTAACATGATTCATAAATTTAGAAACTTATTTTTTAAAGTAAAAATGAAAATATCTTGAGTAATCATTCAAATTTTCATATTTACATGTTAGTTTTCTTTAGAGGTGGAAATAGGCTAAGTAAAGCTGGATTGAGGTTAGCCCTAGCCTAACCCTCAAGCCTTTAGCATTGGCCTTGCTCCAATCCCATGGTAGATTAGAGTTGGGACTGAGCTAGTTCGGATCAAAGCCGAGCTAGGGCTAATCTTATAAGTTAAATGTAAGTTTCATATATATATATATATATATATATATATGTGTGTGTGTGTGTGTGTGTGTGTGTGTGTGTGTGTGCCATGTGTATAATTGATATATGATTACTCGGTACATGTACACTACATGAAAATTGGCAAAATTTGATGGTCCAAAACTATTGATTTTATCAAAAATCAATGAACATTGGGATTAAGAATGATAGTTGAAATTTTCGATGTCAAAAATGAAATTTGATGGTTCTAAACAACTTTGTAGTTTTTATCGGTTCGATATAATAATCAAATACAGGTTTTGACGGATAATAAATTTGGCACATATGAACCATTAACCAACTCGCTGATCATTTTTCGACAATTCTAAGTTGTTGTTCTAAAAAATTATTCAGCAACTCAAAACTATTGTTATGGGCTTAAATTTCAACAAATGTTGTTGAATTTAATTTCAATATGCGAAAAAAAATATATGAAATTTGGAGCCTTAGTTATGCTTATACATCTATTAAACATATCTTATATTATTTATAATCACTTACACCTGGTAAACGCATTTTATACAATATAAAATTATTATAATTTGTAATTTTTATTTTTAAATTATTTAAAATACCATACAATAGTTTCCTATGCAAGACAAATGAGCCTTTATTATCCTTTTTAGGTGTTAGTTTACTAAGTAACTATGACTCTTATATCAATAATCAAATACACTTTATGAAAGAATGAGGTAAAATAAAATATAATCATTACAATTTTATCTTACAAAACTATCAATTTTAGAATAATTTCAAGGTGAAACAAACAATACAACAAAATCATCGTTACAATCAAACACGTGATATGACAAGCAAATTATAAAAGTAAATAATTAAAACTTATTTACAACTGTTTATGGCTGTAATTGAAAAATCAAATAAGCCTTAAATGCAAATGGTCCAATAATGAGAATGCTTGAGTAATTATAATTTTGTCATTTTTATAAATTAATTAATGTTATTTAATCCAAGTAATACATCAAAATGCAATTGAAAAAACTGACGATTTCACTATAACTAATTTATAATGAGTATTTGAAGTTTCATTTTTTAAGTTTTAACCGAAATCTCCGTAACTAACGAGAGAGCTACCTACATACTTATCACGGTGATAAGATCATGTCACTGTAGTCCATCTTTCTCTTTTACAAACATGCCTTCAAATTTTTTAACTATCGTTTCAAAATCAGATTCAATTTGTGGTGATGTAAACCATCTTCTAGTAATGATAAGCACTATTATCATCTAGCCCGTTAGTGGAAGATAATTGACATCATCAGCCACACATTCACCATCGAAATAAACTATACCCATATTCAAAATGGTAGCCTAAAACTTAAATACAAGTTTAGTAAAAGAAAAGGAAAAAATCTAAATATATCTAATACAAATTCATTAATATATAATCTATCATTCACCTTATAAGCAAAATTTTTATAATATAGAATTACTATAACCCGTAGTAATATAATTAAAGCATATCAAATTTATGACAAAACTCCTTTTACTTTCATGGACTTACAGAAAATATATGTGCATGATGTTATTTTTAAACCATTTGTTATCCATTCATGTGGGTTAATATTCATTTTCCATGATCTAACGTACTCCAAGATAACCAATAGCAAATTATATATATTATTTTTCAATATTGACAGCCATAAATCACTATGTTTGTTTGGGGATACGAAGAAGATTGGTCTGAACCCAACAGGCGTTACTTTCATAGGCATCCTACTCGCATGTAGTCATGCAAGTTTGATGGATGAAGGGAGATGTTTTTATGATATGATGATCAATGAATTTGGGATTTCACCCTCATTAGAACATGTCGCATGCATGGTTGACCTTCTTGGACGTGCTCGATGTCTCAATGAGGCAGAAACATTTCTCACCAATTCCCCATTCTCATCAGTCTACCATCTAGCGGTCTCTTCTTACAACTTGCAGAGTTCATAACTATATGGATATTGAGATTCGAGTGGCAAAGCAGTGGTTACGTCTAGACCCTCGCAACCCAACTACATATGTTTTTTTATCTGATATTTATGCAATAAAATGCTCGTGGGCTGGAGTTGAAAGAATTAGAGATTTAATGAGAGATATTGGTTTTGAGAAGGATCCTGGTTGCAGTTGGATTAGCATTAGAAACGCGACACGTGTATTTGTTGTAGAGGAAGCAAGATACTCTCAAAAGGAGATGTTTGCGACACTAGAAAGCTTGATGGTACATTTGAAAACATATAGTTGTGTTCTTGACACTATCATTGCAGTTCATGATATTGCTTGCGCTTACTGATAATTTTGAGAATCAGACCCACAGTCCCGTTTGTTATATTGGTGGCCATCAAATAGATGGTTAGATGGAGAGTTGGGAGGAGGTTTAAATTGATATTTGTATTATGCTTCGTACATAAGTTTAGCTAACATTTGTCACAACTTGGATTTGACTATATGAATGTGATGTAGAATGGGCATGCGTTTGCACGTGTCATACCATACCAGGGTATCATACAATGCCTTGATGGATAGTTCTATAATTATTAATTAATGGACAACTGAAGGATATATATGTATATAGACAACAAATTTCTTTGTTGGATTTTTCTTCATGGATTTGTTTTTATGGCGGATTTAATGTTTTCGGGAAGAAAAAAAGAGAACTTTTTAAGGTTGAAATTCTCCTAAACAGCTTCTTTTGTACTTTTCAGATTACAGGTAATGGTTGGATTTTGTGATTGGATTCAAATGATTGTGGTATACACTTGGTAAACACATTTTACACAATATAAAATTATTATAATCTGCATATTTTTATTTTTAAATTAATTAAAATACAATACAATTTGATTTTTCCATGCAAGACAAATGAGCCATTATTATCAATTTTATGTGTTAGTTTACTAAGGAACTATGGCTCGTATATCAAGAGTCAAATACACTTTATGAAAGAAAGAGGTAAAGTAAAATATAATCATTACATTTTTACCTTACAAAACTATCATTTTTATGGTGATTTCAAGGTGAAATAAACAAGACAACAAAATCATCGTTACAATCAAACGCTTGTAATATGAGAAACAAATTATAAAAGTAAATAATTAAAACTCATTTACAACTGTTTATGGCTATAATTGAAAAGTCAAACAAGCTTTAAATGCAAATGGTTCAACAATGAAAATGCTTAAGTAATTACAATATTGTCATTTTTATAAATTAATTAATGTTATTTAATCCAAGTAATACATCAAAATGCAATTGAAAAGATTGATGATTTCACTATAACTAGTTTATGAGTATTTGAAGTTTTGCTTTTTTAGTTTTGGCCGAACTCTCCACAACCAACAAGAGAGCTACCTACATACTTATTATATATTATGATAAAATCATGTCACTGTAGTCTACTTTTCTCTTTTACAAAGGTACTTTCAAATTTTTTAACTACCGTTTTAAAGTCAAATTTAATTTATGGCAATGTCAACCATCTTCTAGTAATAATATGAATCATTATCATCCAGCCCATTAGCGGAATATAAGCGACATCATCAACCATACATTCGCCATCAAAATAAACTTTACCTATATTCACATCAACCACACATTCGCCATCAAAATAAACTTTACCTATATTCAAAATGGTAGCCTGAAACTTAAACACAAGTTTAGTAAAAGAAAAATCAAAAATCCGAATATATCTAAACACAAATTCATTAATGTATAATTTACCATTCATCTTATAAACAAAAATTTTATAATATAGAATTACCATAATCTGCTGTAATATAATTAAAGCATATCAAAATCATGGCAAAAATCTTTTTACTTTCATGGGCTTATAGGAAATATATGTGCATAATGTTATTTCTAAACCATTTTTTATCCATTCACGTGGGTTAAAGTTCATTTTTCAAGATCTAACGTACTCCAAGATACTAATAGCAAATTATATATATTATTTTTTGATATTGACAGCCCTGACATTGATCAACCATTTGTTAACGGTTGGGATAATTGAAACATCAACTACAAACATATAAAATTTCATATACGTATCTCAATCAATATCATCTAAATTGCGGGCCCCGTGCAGAACACCCTTATTAGATTCATTTCCTTGAGGCATCTTGATCCACAATGTAATCCATCTGATCAATGGTCTAGATCACCGTACTTGGATCCTACTTTACAGACTTGCGCAAGCAGGTATTTTCATCATTCTCCAAATAAGCGGGAAATTCTCACCCTGGCAACAACTCTATTGAATTTGTGAACCCATTCTCTCTTTTTCTCTCCTATTCTTCATCTTCGATTGCTGCACTGCAAATTCTTTCTAATTTCACTCAAAATTTCGTAAAAAGTTCTGTTCTACTCTATTGAAACATCTACAATACAAATGTGGTTTGATTAATTCCATCACTAGTGGTTCATAAACGAAGATATTCACATCTCTCTCCAGTGGCCTGTTTGGATGCCTGTAAGTCGCTTACAGGTGAAAGTCATTTACAGGTAAGTCACTCACAGGTTAAAGTCACTTACAGGTAACCTTTTTGGATATAAGTTGTAAGTCACTTATATGTAAGTTTTTTTGTTTGGATAACTTGTAAATTACTTACAGGTGAAAAGCTATATATTCGTACCAAGCAGAGTTTGAATTTGAAAATTGTTCCAAAATGTTATGATCATATAAGAATGAATATGAGTAAATATATCATTTTATTAAGCACATCAAGATGAATATTTGAATTAATTATTAGGCCAAACCAATTATCAAGTGGGCCACAAAAATGAGCCCATGAATTCAAAATACATATAATATAAAACAATAATTCGATTTAAACATTGAGAATAAATTTAAAAACATTAATAGGAAATATAATAATCAAACTATATTAACAATGTATTATTAATAATAAAAATGCATTTAAAAATTGTCACTTTGGAATCATTTTCTTTGACCATTTATTCTTTTGAATAGAACTTACATTATCAAGGAACGTGGAAGCAAAATGCGGTTTTTCCGCAAGGAATGTGTAGGCCCTATATTTCATGTCAGAATCAATAATTGTCATATTCTCTAATTCTTTCCATAATCTCCCTGTCGTTTTAGTTTTGAATGAAATATATTCATCCATTGTTTACTGAATTCTTTCAAACTTTCAATAACAGTTGATGGAAGAGAGTCATTTTTCTTATTCTTTGGTGTTCTGTGTGTAGAGATTCTCACATTTCTTTTACTACTTCCTCTGTCATATTGATATGAAAGTTGTGTTCCATTGGAATATGTATCATCAGATGGTGCAAATGGTGTATATGATCCATAAGAGTATGAGGTAACGGGATGTCACCCATGTAATGAGATTAATGGAAGACTTATTCCCAAGATCATCTGTACTTCGTGCTGCATTCTCTGCAGCAGAATCACCATAACATATTATATTATACTGAACTAGTAACGAGAATGGTTTATTTATGATATGAACAATTTCAAGTGTTGCCTATAAAACAAAAAGAATTTAGTCAATTTTCATTATATAAAAATGACTTTAAATTTTAAATGAACTTTACCATAATGAATTCATCCCAAACGTCTAGTTCAACAGTAACACATTTATTTTATTCATCTCAACCAAAGCCACTTTTGTTAAGTGCAAGCTTTGTCATGTTATTTTTTTTTTTAAACATTCATAGCTGATTCCTACACTTATCGCCATCCACTTGTACACAAAATGTCTCCACTATTATTTTCGCTACTTTATTCATACTAGCTTTTTTTTTTTTTTTAAGTGTTGTTAGCTTCTTTTTTTTTCCAATGTCACTTCTTCAACTAAGGTATTTGTCATACATTTATCTATATATGAAGTCCAATTAACCTGTGCATTTCGGCTGCTGCTACTACTTGCCTTTGCATTTTGCGACATACCGTAAAACATTGTACATTTAAACATAATAAATTTGTAAAGTCACATAAGATATATTAAAAGTATATGAGAATAAATGTGCACATACTGTCTAAATTGCAATAATAAAATAGTTCATTCATATATAAATTAATAATTTTTTTATTAGCGTGTACATTCTCAAGTCGCTTAGTCCAAAGACCATATCACAGGAAACAGTGGAAATACTGATTTCAACTGTTGAAACCTTTCTAGTGCTTATAGTGATCTTTATTTGTCATCCAACATGTTCATAAGATCACAAACACCTGGATGAAGGGAAAAAAAAAAGAAGCTTGATCCATAACCTTTGTGGCCCCCTAGAAATTTTCAACGGTGTATACTCAATTCACACTATTTCCTGTGGTGTGTTCCACTTGATCTTTGGATATAGCTAATTTTTAGGATCAGGACTTAAATTTAAGTATTAAAATGGATGGATAGAGTGGATCATGTATACACTCAATTTACACTATTTTCTGTGGTGTGGTCCACTTGATCTTTGGATACAGTTAATTTTTAGGATATGGACTTAAAATTAAGTATTAAAATGGATGGACAGTTTGGATCAAATACATATATCATGGTAGGATTGCATAGAGTTTAGGCATTACTTAGCACGTAATCCCTTCCAACATAATACTCAGCTGCGCCGCACTAGCTGGGAAGAGTTCTCTTGAAAACTTTTTGAGAACTTATCATATGTGATTTGAGTTCAAAATCTGAACGGTCCATATGATGCAGAATCTTGTGAAGACTCTGTGACCCAACTTTTACTTTGATCTAAAACATTTGTATGTCATGACCAAAAAACTATTTTCCTACCTTGATTTGCATCTCTCTTTTCTATGGCTCACCAGAGTTTTAAACCAGGGCAAAATTTGCATCTCTTTTCTATGGCCCACCAGGGTTTTAAATCAGGGCAAAAATTGCATCTCTTTTCTATGGCCCGCCAGAGTTTTAAATGAGGGCAAAAATTGCATCTCTTTTTTATGGCCCACCAGAGTTTTAAATCAGGGCAAAATTGGTCCCCATTAGCTTCATGGGATGCTGCATCACATGGACCGTTCGTATAACAGGCCCATGACACGTGTGAAAAATGCGCACGTGCGCATGTGCGCATGTGCGTATAAGTGAGCGTGCATTAGGGCCCGTATCCTGAAACCACTCCCGTATTCAGAGGAGGAAAAAAGGGTCGATGAAACATTACCGTTTTAGGAGGAGACGGAAGGCGGTAATTGCAGAGACGGAGAGAGATTGCAGAGAGGGAGGGGGAGAGAGATTGCAGAGAGGGAGAGAGAGCCTGGGATGGAGAGACGAAACCTTCAATCCCCTTTTTATCAATGGTGATTGTTGGTGTGGTAAATGGCGGTTGTTGGTGCGGTAATAATGAAGCTCTGATGCGATAATAGTGTTGTAGGATGTGGATTGGCTGAACTGCTGCAAGGCTTGCTGGAGTTCCTTCAATGGCTGGTGCTTCTTCTTCATTGGCTGGTGCTTCATGGCTATAATGGTGCTTGGTGGGTTGGTGCGTTTCTCCCTCGTCCCCTCTTTTTAAAAATCCGACCATTGAGCCTGTAAGTCCTGTAAGTGACTTACAGGGAAGCAACTTCTCACCCCCATCCCCCTGCAGTTTTTTGGTAGATTTGCCTGTAAGTAACTTACGGGTGATTTTTCTCCCGCAAACACCACCTGTAAGTGACTTCCCTGTAAGTCACTTCCCACTTACCCAACTTACAGGCATCCAAACAGGCCCTAGAATTTCCAACCAATATGCCAAAAACACAACATGAAATGTGTCTTGAAAACCCTACAATACATTGGAAAATGGGGAATAAGACCCAACTGCCGGTCTTACCTTAGTCTTTCATACCGACATGCAAGCTCTCCAAGGGACAACACGGTCGGAATTTATAAAGCCCGCGAACTGGCTGATCAAATGCCTGACTGGAATGTCGTATCTTGGACTTCAATGATTTCGATGCAGGCAAAGAGATGGCGCAATGACTGGGCTCTGATGCATTTTTTACAAATGCAGAGAGTGGGTATCGAGCCCAACGAGATGACTTTCTCAGTAGTGGTTGGTGTTAGTTGTATATCGGGAAGTGTTGATTTCGGTAGGGCCTTACATTGTCTGATATTGAAGAAGGGCTTTTCAGGCCAGATTTTCATTGCCAGTAGATTGATCACAATGTATTCTAAGTGGGATCACGTCGAAGAAGCTCGTCAAGTTTTCGACGAGATGCCTGAAAGAGATGTTGTCTCATGGAACTCGATGATTTCAGGTTACGGTCAGAATGGACTAAGCAGAGAAGCAATTAGTTTGTTCTCACTGATGCTGGCGAATGATTTCAATTGGAAATCATTGGTGAATAATTTCACAGTTGCAAGTGTCCTTAAGGCTTGCTCTGGTTGGGGATGCATTAAGATCGGCAAGTCTGTGCATAGTTATGCAATTAAATTGAATTTTGATTCAGATGTCATTGTTGCAGGGTCCACAATTGATATGTATTCAAAATGTGGTAGCTTGGATTGGGCCAGTCGGGTTTTCGATAGGATGGGAAAACGGGATCTCATATCGTGGAATGCCATGATTAGTGGGTACGCTCAAAGTTCTTATGCCGAAGAGGCCATCGAATTATTTTTTCGGCTACAATATGCAAGCCTTCTTCCTAATCAAACCACATTTACAAGTATATTGAATGGTCTGGCCGAGGTAGCTGATGTTGCTCTTGGTCGATCCTTCCATGCTAAAATCTTAAAAGGTGGATGTCCAGCGGATGTGTTTGTGGGCACTGCACTTGTTGATATGTATTCGAAGTGTTTAGACATGGAAGATGCAGAGAGAGCCTTTGAGGAGATGAAGATAAAGAATCTGGTTTCCTTCAATGTGTTTATCACAGGTTATAGTTTGATTGGGAGATATGAGGAGGCCTTGAAATCTTACATTGAGTTGCGAAGAGGAAACATGGAACCTGATGAATTTACACTTTCGGGCCTTCTCTCCTCATGTTCTGTATTGGGCGCTTTGTCTGAAGGAACTGAAATTCATACCCATACAATCAAGTTTGGTCTGGACTCAAACGTTTATGTCGCAAACTCTTTAGTTAGCTTGTATTCCAAGTGTGGTTACATGGACAGTGCATTGAAGGCTTTCGAGTCTGTAGCAATGCCAAATGTTGTATCTTGGGCTGGTATTATATCTGCTTTTGTGCATAATGGTGAAGGAGAGAATTCACTGAGATATTTTCACAAAATGCAAATGTCCTGTGAAAAGCCAGATGAATTCTCCTTCACTAGTGTTCTCAAGGTACTAGCAGGTTGGGCTGTCTTAGAGCAAGGAAAACACATCCATGCTTACGCTATAAAAATGGGGTTAGAATCAGCTGTATTTCTAGGAAGCGTGCTGATCGACATGTACTCGAAATGCGGGATAGTGGAAGATTCATTCAAAGTGTTCACGAACATGCCTGAGAAGAACGTTGTCTCTTGGAATTCAATGATAATTGCGTATGCTCAAAACGGGATGAGTCAGAAATCACTATGCTTGTTTGGGGATATGAAGAAGATTGGTCTAAACCCAACATGCGTTACTTTCATAGGCGTTCTACTCGCATGTAGTCATGCAGGTTTGGTGGATGAAGGAAGATGTTTTTATGATATGATGATCCATGACTTTGGGATTTCACCCTCATTAGAACATGTCGCATGCATGGTTGACCTTCTTGGACGTGCTCGATGTCTCAATGAGGCAGAAACCTTTCTCACCAATTCCCCATTCTCATCAGAGTCTACCATCTGGCGGTCTCTTCTTGCAGCTTGCAGAGTTCATAACTATACGGATATTGGGATTCGAGTGGCAAAGCAGTGTCTACGTCTAGACCCTCGCGACCCAGCTACATATGTTCTTTTATCTGATATTTATGCAATAAAATGCTCGTGGGCTGAAGTTGGAAGAATTAGAGATTTAATGAGAGATATTGGTGTTGAGAAGGATCCTGGTTGCAGTTGGATTAGCATTAGAAACGTGACACATGTATTTGTTGCAGAGGATGCAAGATACTCCCAGAAGGAGATGTCCGCGACACTAGAAAGCTTGATGGTACATTTGAAAACATACAGTTGTGTTCTTGACACTATCATTGCAGTTCATGATGTTGCCTGCGCTTACCGATGATTTTAAATGGGAGAAATGTTCGAACTTTCACATGCGGGGCTTCCTTTTTCATCAATGTATGGAGTTCCTTTTTCATCAATGTATGGATTATGTGGAAAATTCAGCATATGCAAAGCTAGCTAGTACATATACTCGCAGATATCACTCTTACCTTTTTTTTTTTTTTTTTTTTTGAACTAATTAGATCTTTCAATATGTGAGGAGTCCAGAGAATCTCCATAGATTTGAAGTAGTCATCCCCTTGACGAAGATGGTGATCGACCTCATCATGTCCATCCTTGTGTAACAACCCCTAGCCCCTCGGGGGTGCAGGTAAACTGGCCCATTCCACCCACCCTTATTTACAGACCCAAAGCTCAGGAGAAACCCAAAGTGGTTGGACCCAGGTTGGGCCAAGCCAGTGTCGCCCATTTGCAAGTTCGCGTCATGTTGCTCATCTTATTCTGAAAAGTTGCAAAATTTGGTTTTTTGAAAAAAATTAAATATTCAAATTTTCATTTTGCCACCAAAAATGATGTTGAAATTTTATTATTATTATTATTATTATTATTTATAAGTGTGGTTTTTCTTTAGTCCCACATTGGAGATGAGAAAAGAAATTTTGTACTTTATATGTGGAGTTATGTGTAGTATTCTTACTTGGAGTTTTGAAGGTTGAGATGCTTTGGTTGCGTGCCCTCGAGCGAGGGCAGTGTGACTGTAGTCGCGCTAGTTAGGCGCACTTTGATGATCCAACGGTTATATCTTTCGATACAACGATTTGAAGTTGCCCAAATTCATTATCAATAGTCAGAAACGTTTTTGATAGCTACCTAGCAATGGTCCACTCCCCTTGTGTCTATATAAATTGGACTATCAAGCATGGATTGGGAATATGTATCATATATGTGGACGGCGACTGATATCGAGAGAGGGAGGGACGGAGGGAGTTTTTACATCTTAATCAATGTAATAAAAGGCACTTGGTGCACCTACTCCTGTCATGCCCAAAATGGCTAGCTCATACTTGGAGATTCCACTTGCAATTTTTATTTTATAAAATAACTATTATAATTTAATTATTTATAAATGGAATTGATTTTTTAAATAATCAAGGTCCTAATTTAATTATTTATAAATAAGATTGATTTTTTAAATAATCAAGGCCCTAATTTCCTCATTAGTCCAAACCATATCCCAAATTCCCCTATTCTAAATCCTAAATTCCTAATTTCTCAAAATCCTGACCCTAAATTTCCCATTTCCCCAACTTCACCAATCCAAAACCACAATTTTGTTAAAATCCCCCAAACCAAACCTTCTAATCCAAAATTTCAAAATCCTCACATTGTCTAACCTAAATTTTCAATTCCTCCATAATCCCCAACTCTCTTTAAATGTCTTGCACAACAACACAACAACAAAAGTTCAAATTGCTTTCAAGAAGTCCAATGTAATGACCTAGAAGCTAGCACGCTATTAGAAGAAAGAAATCAAGAAGAAAAAGAAGTGAGAGAAGTTGTTGAAATTTAGACGAAGAATATCAAGTGTTAATCTGAAAAGAACTGAGAAAAGTTGTTGAAATAGGGCTCAAGAGCCCTTTCTTATCTATTTGCCCTTATTGGGTTTAAAAACACCAAAAGAAATCACACATATGAGGTATCCATACGATGACTTCCCACTCGATGAGGACTTCACAAAGACCCATACGAAAGTCACATGTATAATTGTACATTAATGCTTCCCACATTGATTCTGTATCAGAATGAACGCCACTGGTCGATCCAATTTCCATACACCCTAAGCTAGCCATTTCATTCAATAGGGCTTGTAATATGAAAAATGAGAATGATAATCTGTATCATTTTTCATATGAGGGAGTATGACTTGATGTAATATGACTTGATAATCTGAAAAATGAGAATGATAATCTGTATCATACTCCCTCCTCACATTTTTCATATGAGGGAGTAGCCGAATATTACGCAGGGAAGAATATCAAGTGTTAATCTGAAAAGAACTGAGAATATTACACATTTTTCCATTTTTCCATTTTTCCATACACTTGTAATATGACTTGATGTAATATTCGGCTACTCCCTCCTCACGTTTTTCATTCTGTATCAGTAATCTGGAATTTGCAGACCAGATCTGTCTCAGGTTTAGAACAATTAAGATACGTGCATCATCATCATCTAATAAGCCTTTTCCCAACGCATGTGTGTCCACATATTCAAGTTGCGAACACTTGCAGCAGCAAATGCACACTTTAAACAGCTTACTATCTCAGCAATACCATAAGCAGGATGCAATTTAGTATGGAACACAGGAAAAGAAATGGAAATGTATGAAAGGGATCAATGCTTTAAGATTTTTACCACAAAAAAAGGCATCTAGAGGAATCTCAACCTTAGATGATTGGAACATCTTGCTCCTGAGGGGCTGTTTGGATGCAAGCAAAGTTGTGTTGGCACAAGCTGCCTAGGACATGCTATCTTTTTACAGGCCATGCTGTCTTGGACGGTCGGATTGTCCTGCAATAAGCAATCTGATAGCAGTGAGACCACTCTGGGTCTCTTGTTGGATGGTCAGATGGTCCTGCATCATTAGTGCTTTTTAATTTTTGAGGACGGAGATTGAAGTGGCATAATCCATATATCGTATTTGCAGCAAGGCGGCAAGCAAGGTATATCTACTTTTGGTTCTGTTGTAGCTTTCGACCTTTTCAATCTTTGGGAAGTCATTGTTTGTCTGATTCACACTAAGGCTGGCAATGGGCCAGGCCTGGGCCCAGAAAAATAAAAATTTTGAAGAGGGATGGCCCGAAGGCCCAGTGTGACCAGTTCAAGATCAAGGCATTGGCCCAGCCCATTGCTAGGCCTAATTTGTGCACATTTCACATCTTCCTCTCTAGCTGCAATGGAGTTTGCAACTCTCAAACTGATTTGTTCATTGTCTAGTCTAGTATTATCTCAATGACTATCACTTGGAGACTGCAAAGCTTAAGGTGTGTTGGGATTAGGCAAATGCTAATAATGCACCCTGTATGAATTCCCATTGTGACATATGGCAGACATGCAAGTTCCAGACTGTGCATCAAATCAACCACCATACATAGTCAAGGCTGAAAAATAAGGCTGGTCAGATGATCCTAACTTCTTGAATTGAGCAGGACCCAAAAATCTGTGATGCTAATTTTGTTTTCCTGAAATCGAGCATGTAGGATGGATGCTCTTCATAAAGCGAAAGAGGCGTTGGGAGACACGGTTGTGATTTTGACTCGTGATGATGCTACCCTCTCTCACATCAGGGACTGGATCGACGAAGTCTCAAGACTTCGGCCAGCAATGTACTCGTTGCACCCAATAGGCTATAATGAAATTTGGGTAAAGGGCAAAACCGATGTGAAGCTTGACTCCCTTATCATGGCGGGAGCGATTCACAGGGAAGGCCCCGTCATGAGCGTTATTTCTTGGAATGAGTTCTCTTCCTTCAGCATGGAGGATTCATGGTTTCTCATTTGGAGAATCCCGCTTGAATGCTGGAACGACGATTTCTTTATATAGGTATCAAATCTCCTCGGTTCTTATGTTCAGCTCGACCCCAAGGCGGAGATGGGGCAAAGAAATGGCGGTTATCCGAGTATGCATTTGAACAAGAAAGGGTTCTCCCGTTCCACCTCACATTCAAATCCAAGTTGATGATAGGACAATCTATCTGCCCATTCAAAAAGAGGAGAAGAACACCCCTCTGCCTCGTTGGGGAGATTACTGGAGGTTAAAGGAGCCTGCTCTTCCGCCGACTCTTGCGGTCGGCCAGATTCACGACAGAACTCGTCCAGCCTACTCCCGCGGACTACTGGACCCGCTACCTCTTGCAACATTTCAAGCTCGTGAAGATGAGGTGGTCTGTTCTCAACAGCTTCCTTCGGAAACATGTTTTCAGCCCTCGAGCCTCGAGTCAGTGCAGACGCGTGGAGAGCTGCTTTTGACACATGACCAACTACATCCTGCAGTATTTCAAATGCGCGAAGATGAGGTGGTCCGTTGTCATCAGCTTCCTTCGGAAACATGTTTTCAGCCCTTGAGCCTCGAGTTAGTGCAGACGCGTGAAGAGTTGGTTTTGACATGTGTCTCTGAGATGAGTGCAGCGTTGGCCTCGTCGCGAGGAGTGTCGGCATCTTCACATGCGTTGGACACTCATCTCAGCCCTATGAGTGCCCAACTGTTCCCGCTGGGTTCGACACGTGGCCCTGTGACGTCTGCTCCATCCGCAGAGCATTTACATCCATCATATCAGCACGGTTTCGATATCGCCCCACCGTCGAAGGATCCGAGCGAAGATCCCCACATTGAGACGTGTGGCGAATTTTTTTCCCATTCCCAACCTGTCTTCTCCCATTCTAGACCTGCGTCTACGGTTAGCGGGATTATCTCGGGCCTCATTTCCTATCCGGACCCCAGGCCTCTCAACTGCCTTTCCCTCCCCGATCACTCCTCCAACCACACTTAACAATTACCCCACCTTCACCATGAACAGTTCCTCTTAGACGTTCTGTGCCTCCAGCTAGACGGCCCTGAGCTTGCTTTCGATCGTGATTCGCTCCTCTCAGATAATCCCTCCTCTCCTACCTCCACAGCCTCCACCCCTTTTTCCTCTATCGCTAACAGATCTAACCAAAGCCTTCTCACTTTATTCTAGGAACTCCCTGATATAGAGGTAATTGATGCAAAACCGCTTCAGATTTGTGAAGGTACAACATCAGATCCTACTCTACACAATACGACCAACAACAAGGACGATGCTAATCAAGCAGAGTTATTTCAGAAGATTCAAAACAAAAAATGGATTCGAGATGCGGTGGGCCATGTTGGCAGAGCGTTGGGCCTATCTTTTGGCGACTGTTCGGAGGATTACTTGGCTATATTTCATTGTGTGGAAGCGCGGGGTCACCCTCTCTCGCTCTCTAAGTCTCCTCGTCCTCGCCGATCCAGATCGTGCAACAGCAATGAAGCCCAATGGTTGGCGATGCTCCCTGACCTTCCTGCCAGGGCAAAGGGTACCCGGGGAAGGCCTGTTTCCCAATGATAGTTATCTCATGGAACGTGAGAGGCGTGGGGTCCAAGCAAAAGAGGTGCCTCATAAAGGACTCGTGTGACCGTCATCATTCTCAAATCATGTCTTCAGGAAACAAAGGTTGCTAAGTTTGATAATAAACTGTTGGGAACTCTGTGGGGGGCTTCGAATGCCAAATGGATTGCTCTAAACGCTCAAGGTAGCGCTGGCAGCGTCCTGCTCGCTTGGCGTTCGTTGTTTTGGTCGCTGCAGAATAGTTGGGTGGGCTCATATTTCGTTTCTGCTCTGTTGATTCAAGTCTCTTTTGGAATTCAGATTCTCATGTCCTCTATCTACGGGCCCTTTGACAATGCCAAAAAACAAGACTTCTGGGCTGAGTTAAGCAACATTAGATGCAAGTTCGAAGGTCCTGTGTGCCTTGCTGGAGATTTCAACGCTATCCGATCCCCCTCAGAAAATCGCATGGTAATAGGTTCTCTCCTTTAATGGCTGCTTTCTCTAACTGGATCGAAGAGCATGGGATAGTGGACCTTCCCCTCCTGGGATCTAAGTTCACCTGGACTAATGGTAGAACCACCCCCGTCCTCTCCAGACTTGATAGATTTCTCTTATCTGCCGATTGGATACATCACTTCCCCTTCTCATCCCAAATTGTGCTTCTAAGAACCACCTCTGATCATAGGCCTATCAAGCTTTCTCTCGAGGGTGTAAACTGGGGTCCCAAACCTTTTAGATTCGATCTATCATGGCTGAAGATGTAACACCCCGGATTTTTGCCAACCTGGAATTAGACGTCCTTAGGCAATGAGTCAACCATATCACTCTTAGAGCTCAATCCCAAAGTCTAAACATCGCTTTTCAACCCATTTCCTTCAAAAATCTCACCTTTCACCACTTCATTCTTCAAATTTCTCCAAGTACTTTCGTATTAGACATAAATCCTACAGTTTAAATGAGGAAGAACAATACCGAAACTAAAACTTACCATAAATAGTAAATAAATGGATAAAATGGGTTTTGACCCTTAACCTTTTGAAATCTAACAAAATAAATGGGTTAGTTGGATAGATTAGCGTCTCCTATCCCAAAATCATATGCTACACGTTGCATAAACTCATTCCGGTTTGCAAATTGGCCTCAAAAACGCCTCAAATGGAGTCGGGGGCATACCCACGCTAATCTAGGAGGACCCAGGGTGGGCCCCACACTTTTTTGGGACCCAGGGGACAGGAGAACCTCGCCCAGATGGCGAGACCTCGCCAGATGGCCGAGTGGTTGGCGAGGCCTCGCCGGTAAACGGGCTGGGTTCGGTCGGGCCTTCGGGCCGATGGTCTTTGGGGGTTGGGGTAACCCCCTGGTACATGGGCCGTCCCTTAAAAACATCCCAATCACCTACTTCCTTCACAAAGTGACCCTCCAATCTCTTCTTTCTCTCCCAAACGTCTAATTTTTGACAAAAACCACCCCTCCAAACTCTTCCTTCTGTTTCCAAGCACCCTCACTCCACCCTTCAAATCTCATCTCAAACAAAAATCAATAAAGGCTACTTCCTTTAGAAATCTAACGAGAATTAACTAGCGCTGCACTAGATGACCCATGAAATTCTCATCAATCACTTTCAATACGATCTGCTAGAGCCAAAACGTATAGAATAGGTGACGCTACAATACCCTAAAACCTAGGATCAAACTCTAAACCCGGTTGCTCACGAGAGCATTAGGAAACTTTATATCGGATCTGGACCGCACATCGGAAGTCCGATTATCCCGAACTTAGACAATCCTGACCGCCTAGTTGGACTTGACAATCACCTCGAAAATCAAGACCAAATGATGTCCCACGACGATTTCCTTGAGCCCAGAGTGAAGAGTGTGAGAAATGTTAGAAATTAAATATAATTTATGAAATCTGGCACGTGTCGCTTGCGCACCTTTTTCTAAGCGTTCTGACCGTCAGAATTCGATCAAATTTTACCATCGGATCAGGATAGGTGGCCCTTACATGTCATAGTACTTGTAGCTCTGATCGAGTACCGGTAGCCGTTGAACTGAAACTGGTCCGCCACGGTCAATCTGGATTTCCGATCAGACTGAAAACTCTGCCTGACCTAGATCCAATGTCAGGGAGCTTAAGTCCGACCGCATTTGATAAGAGGACCTCCAGAAGTGCTCCGTTGAGACGGAACAGTTCGTATTTGGACATAACATAAGTATACTTTGGCCCCAAGTCTATTTTCGTCGCTTTTGGACTTATAAAAAGGGCTTAAACCCTTACTCTCTCATTCCATACGAATTTCTTAAGCCCTAGGAGAGAGAAGAGAGAAGAGAGAGAGAAAGAGGGAGAGAGTGGGGGAGAAGATGAGGTTTTTCTTCCATGGATTCTTCCCTGCTACTCCTTGTGCTTCAACGCCGCTTCTGCACCGCCATTCCGGTGCTTCCAGCTCTGCTCTTAGGTAAGAAATCATAACCCTAACCTGTTCTAGAGATCCAAATAGCATAAGTGATGATGTAGCTAACCTATTTCGTGGTATAGGTTGCCGTTGAGCCGTTGACGAAGACTTATCGTCTGAATTAACTCTGTTTCGCAATTTCTGGTTTAAGGTGCGGATTTTAGACGCTTAGGTTGTCATTTTTCAAAGATTTCAATGCCGTTTAATGGTAGATTGTTGACAAGGATGCTGTTTGACATGTAGAACATGCTGTCTGTTTTTCATTTCGAATACGTACGAAGAATATGAGATTTAGGGTATTTTAGGTATTTGTAGGAAATACTGTATACGTACGTATTTTGCTGATATGATTGCCATGAGTATTTGTTGTGTACCTATGTTAGTTATGTGTGTATGATCTGTTTGGCGAAGAGATTCGCCCTGATACACATTTTGGCTAACATATGCTATGTAGGCTAATGTGTGTAGACTAAGTGTTTGTATAAATGTTTGTATAGGTAAGTATTGAGTAAATGAGGTTGTAGATTAGCGTTGAGATAGGATTCTCAACTATTTTAATTATGTATATGATTTCCTCCACGTTTGTTATAATTGAATTGATTACTTTATATATATGAAATGCTTGTGCATGGTTAAATTGTTTATGTTGTATCTTATAACATGTTGCTATCATGCTTGAATTACTTGTTATTTGAATTTTGTCTATCTCATATGATTATTGATTCAGATTACATGTGCTTGGGGCTATACTCTAGTCCAGGCAGTCGGTAACAGATTTGAATTCGTGGTTGGATTCTATTCGCCACGAAGGACGTGTTGACGAACCCGAGTCGTGCGTTGCTTGTCGGCAGTGGTTAGACCACACGAAGTGCTTATGCACTTCATGTCGTACAACTCAACGGGCGCTCGTACTAGTCGAACTCGTCAAGTAACCCGACTGACCATTGTATGTTCACCTTGTATTGGTCATAACTGCTTGAACCTAGGGTACTGAATTTACCAGTGAAAACCCTGATAACCGTGGTACCTTGATCCACTAAGACTCATGAGCCGGGCATGGTGGTATGAGACACCGTGGTGGAGCTGTCGGCCTACGCTGGGGCCACAAACCTCCCCGTAGTGACCAGTGAGAAATCCAGACTCGTGAGTCGATTATGGTGGTATGAGACACTATATTCGACCTGTCGGCCTACACTGATAAGGTGATGGGGGAGCGGAGCAACGAGTGCGTGCAATAGCTTTGACAGCCCTTTGTAGTGACATCGAGCGTACTCTGAGTCTATGTGAGGCGACGACCCTTCCGTAGCAACAAGAGTACAAACTAGGCCTGTATTGATAAGGTGATGGGGGAGCGGAGCAATGAGTGTGTGCAACAGCCCTGACAGCCCTTGCAGCGACCTAGAAATATATCATCGTATGAGATTACTAGGAGTGACGACCCTAGACAGGATCCTTGTTTGGAAATGATATAAGGGAGGTACCCTAGTTTCCCAATCCTACTGTATGAAAAGGACTAATAATAACTCGGTAATCATATTCATATCGCACTACATGTGCCTGGAAGATATGGAGCATTGAGGGAAGAAAGCATGCCGCGGACGTAAGATGGTGTCGCATGAGGGAGTATGTTGGCGAGGGCATGTATCATGTCATTTCATCCTTGCATTAATTACAGTATTTAGGAATGTTTGATTTGCTTGCTTTATCATTATCGCTTGATTGATTTGATAACATGTTAACCTTTGCTCTATGATTCCACTGAGTTGGCCACTCACTCCCACGTTATGAGACGGTGTTGTACACACCAACCAGTCCATGTTTTAGTTTCAGATGATGGCGCTGCTTGTGAAGCGGAGCCGGACTTATTTGATGATGAGGAGGATTTCTCCTATAGGCGGTTATCAGGCGGGTCTAGGTAGACCGTGTTCTGATCGACGGAATTACAGGGAGGTTGATTAGACACCATGACACTTATCATTTTATATTTTTGGAGCACCCATGTATATTCTTTTTGATCATTTTTGGAGTATACATGTATATGTTTAACCTGGTAACATGTTCACACTCTGGAGACTTACAACAGTTCATATATTTTATATATCTATCACATTCTTCCGCTTGCTAATTTAACTGTCTCTGGAGTATGATATGCTGTTTTGGCTTAATCCACTTCATGTTTTATGCATTATTACAGCCAACATTCATCCATCGTTGAAAATGTTGCATAAGTGATGTTCTGGAACTCGGGAGTGGAGTTTATGCTCGACCCCCGATTTTCGGGATGTTACAGAAGATTGCGGGTTTTCACTAGAAAATCTCCGATTGGTGGAATGAACCCCAGGTAAATGGCTTCGCTAGTTTCAGATTCCTTGAAAAGTTGAAACATCTCAAATGCAGGTTGAAAGTTTGGCATCAGCAGGAATTTATGATCAGAGAACAGGAGTTGGACAAGATCCTTGAGGAACTGCAAAGAATTGATGAGAAAGCGGAATTCCAGCCAATGCTCCCGGATATCATGGCCCACAGGATTTCTCTTATCCAATCTCTATCTGCTAGGGCCTTCGAAAAAGAAATCTCTTGGAAACAAAAATCTAGGGTCAAATGGATCAAGGAAGGGGATAAAAACACAACTTATTTTCACAGCATTGCCAACATGCAGGCCAGATGCAACCCGATCAATAACATTATTGTCAATGGGAAGAGAACGGAAGACCAAGAGAATATCACGATGGAAGCTATGGCCCACTTTAGAGATCGATTGCAGGGAGAATGTTGGAACAGACCTCGTTTGGATGGGCTGCCCATGGCTACTCTCTCTAATGACGAAGCAGCGTCCCTTGAAATCCCTTTTTCTATAGACGAAGTGAAGCTTGCCATCGATTCCATGGAGGGGGACAAAGCGCCTAGCCCCGACGGATTCTCAATCAAAATTTACCAGGTTTTTTGGAATCTCCTTTAGAAGGACCTTATGGAATTTTTTACGGAATTTTTCAGCCATGGAAAATTATTCAGGAGCTTGGGGGCTACCTTCATAGCTCTTATTCCAAAGGTTTCTGGGGCTGCCATGATCCAAGACTTCAGACCGATCAGTCTTGTGGGGAGTTTATATAAAATTCTTGCAAAGGTTCTATCTGTCAGACTTAGGAAGGTCATGGGGAGCATCATCTTTGCTAACCAACATGCGTTCATAGCTGGAAGACAGATCATCGATTGTTCATTGATAGCTAATGAATTCCAGAATTCCATTCACAGATCTGGCCAGAAGAGTATGCTGTGTAAACTGGACATCGAAAAAGCCTATGACCATGTCGATTGGGATTTCCTACAATACTTGATGAAGAAAATGGGTTTTGGCAGTAAATGGTGTGCGTGGGTAGCTGAATGTTTGAATTCGGCCCACTACTCTGTCCTTCTAAACGGCTCCCCAAAAGGATTCTTTAAGGGGTCCCGTGGGTTGCGGCAGGGAGATCCCCTTTCACCCTTCCTTTTTCTCTTCATTGGGGAAGCCCTCTCTCAAATGCTATTAAGAGGTCAGCAAGAAGGTATTCTTAGGGGTATTTCCATGAAGGGTGTCCATTTACCCATCACTCATCTCCAGTTCGCCGACGATACTCTCATTTTCTCTGAAGCCAATGCTGAAAATATTTTCAACCTTCGCACTACCAGACGGTGCTTCGAGGTGGTGTCGGGCATGCGCGTTAATCTCGCCAATTCGAAGTTTTTTGGGGTCAATCTGGACAGTGAAGATTCGGCTATTTTGGCAGGGATCCTGGATTGTGCAGTGGGCTCGCTTCCCTCTTCGTTCGTGGGCGTTCCGTTATGCACTGGCCCCCCTCCTCAGGTCCTATGGAGCAAGATTGTGACCAGATTTCAATCTTTCTTAGCCAGATGGAGATGCAGATTCTTGTCTCTGGCTGGCAGGCTGACCCTCATTAAGTCAGCCCTTTCCAATTTGCCTATTTACTTCTCTTTTCAGATGCCTGCCTGCAGTGCTGTCCTCGTTAGATAAGATTATAAGGGATTTCCTATGGCATGGAAAGGAGGACAAGAAGCAATTCCACCTCATCAATTGGAAGGAAGTGTGCAGCCAGACTCGTATGGGAGGGGCTGGGATAAAAGATTTAAAAGTTATGAATCAAGCTCTCCTCGGTAAGTGGATATGGAGGCTCGGATCGGAAAGTGGGAATCTGTGGAATCGTATCATCAAGGGCAAATACGGCAGTTCGCAAAATGGTTGGTGGACTAAAGACGTTGCCACGGGTAATGCTTCAAGTATTTGGAAGGGGATATTGAAAATGAAAAAGATCGTTATTAGTAATATCGCTTTCACTTTGGGCAATGGGGACAGAATCCGTTTCTGGTTGGATCCCTGGTTAGGAAGTCAGTCGCTGAAAGACAAGTTCCCTCACATTTTCAGACTCTTGCTCGTTAGAGACATTTTGGTGGCTAACTGTTGCACTATCACCGAAGGAAATGCTGTTTGGAACATTAAATGCAGACGCAATCTGAACGACTGGGAAATAGACGAGTATTCGGAGATGATGCTATTCATTCATGCCTCTCTCCCGGTGCATTCTGAAACCGACTCCATTATTTGGAATTTGGAAAAATCTAGCATCTTCTCAATGCGATCCCTATACAATTTTTTTATCGCTAGCAGATCTGCCTCAGTCAAGCATACTCATTTCTGCTGGAAGTATGCTGTGCCAACTAAGTTGTCGGCTTTTGCTTGGCTTGTTTGCAAAAAGAAGATTCTTACTGTCGATTACCTCAGGAAAAGAGGTATGGTTTTAACAAACATATGCCTATGCTGTATGCGGGATGAGGAATCTGTCAACCACCTGTTGCTTCACTGCCCCTTCATCTCAGAAATCTGGTCAGATCTTCTTTTGCATTTCAACATGTCTTGGGTCTCTCCCAATTCGGTCGATCTCCTTCTCCTTGCATGGAACGGGGTGGATTGTGGCAAGTATTTTACTCGTCTTTGGAGGATGGCTATTCTAGCAATTTGGTGGTCCGTTTGGGAAGAAAGAAACGGGAGATGCTTTACAGACTCTTCCAACTCGGCTCAGGTGGTTGCGTCCAGGGCCAAGCGCAGCCTAATTGAGTGGGCCTCCATTGATGACAAACTCAGAGATTGTGATCTGCTGTTCTTGGGGACTTAGTTTTTCTGGATTTCCTTTGTTTTTGCCCTTCTCTCTATCTTTGGGTTTTGTTGTTATTGGCTTCTTTTCTCCTGTCCCTTTTGTTTTCTTTGTTTTGTTTCTTTTCTGTTTTCTTTTCTGTTTTGTTGTCTGCTACCTCGGCAGGCTTGTTTTGTTCCCTCTCTTTTGTTCCCTTCTTTCATTTTAATGGAAGTGCGTTATCTTTCAAATAAAATAAAAAAAAATCGAGCATGTAGGATCATCCAGCTGGTCTAATTTTTGTTTGATGGCTCATATGATGGGAGCCACTGCCCACCAGATGACTAGTTCAGATCTTGTACACGTCTGCCATTGTCACGGTGTGAACTTGTCCATGAGAAGGCACGTGCAATTGGCCATTGCCGATAATAGTTGTGTGAGGACTACTGAATCACTGATATTCATGATTATTTTTAGTTATCTCGATAATCTTGTCGTAAATAGGATGATCGGCTGAAGAGGATTCGTAAAGTCGATCTCAAATAGCTGAGACAAGGCTACATGATACTGATGATAATGAAGTTGATGGTCCTAGTTTTTAAGGAGCACGATCTGGATTTTACACCTGATCTTTGAAATTTCAGGAATAAAATCATTTGATTTGTAAAACCTATGAAAATATGAAATGTTGCCTGCCAGCAAGCATATACATGTGTGTGTGTGTTGTAAAAAAAAAAAAAAAAACATATAGGTGTATAGCAGTATAAGCCGACTTGCACATGAATTTATCATGGCACCCATGGGCTGGTATTTGATAGCTATCTCTATGTTAGTTGTGGCTTTGTATTTCCAGCCTCAAACTTTTTATTCGTTGATACCAGCATTAATGTTTTATCAACCTTCCTACTTTAAGAGTCTTCCCTTGATGTGCCGGACTATGCGCTGAAGGTCATTGCAGAGACGAATGAAGCTTGGGCTAAGCTGGTAAGGAGGTCAATTCCTTCTGGAGAGCTGTCACTAGTGTAGATGTGATTTTTAGAGTTTGAACTGTAAACTGTGCTCTTCACAACAGGCCGTAGATTTTCAGGAGGCATTGGTAATTTATCTATCGACCAATTGAGTTGATTGTTCCTTTTTTTTTTTCCTAGTTTCATGATCGAATTTCAGTCGAAAGTTGCTCGAGCTATGAGGACCTATTTGCTTTGGCTATTAATTTAAAACTTTAGTATTGTGATATGATTGGATGGGTCATGTTATTGATATCTATGAAAGGATCTGCAGCAAATTAGCTCATCACTTCTTACTGTAGGAAAATGAGAAGACTTCAAGTACAACAAACTCTGCCAGGCGGCCATGCATTACCGACGCCCAGCGGGTTTGATGTCTGTTTGGCAGCTGCTCATCGATCTACTTCTGCCTCTCCCTCTCTGCTCAATCTCTCTCTCTCTCCCTCTCCACTCTCGAACCCTTCCCTCTCCCTCTCCCTCCCCGCTCGATCTACCGCTCCCTCACTCTCTCTGTCTCTCTCTCTCCCTCTTTTATTTTCTTATTTTCTTTGGTTCAGCACATCAAGGAGCATTCTGCAACATCAGGTCTCTCTCTCTCTCTCTCTCTCTCTCTCTCTCTCTCTCTCTCTCTCTCTCTCTCCCCTTCTCTATTCATATCAATTTGGGCATTTTTTTATAACATTTTTAATCCTTAAAGTAACATTGTGCAATGATTTGTGTATTGGAAAATTTTGAGTTTCGAACCCTAATTAGGGATTTGTAGTGTCGATTCCCTAATTGTGGATTATAGAATAAAAAACTGAAAATCCCTAATTAGGGATTCAAAATTCAAAACTCTTAATTAGAAATTTTTTAAGGGGATATATTGGGCCATTGGATGTTCTTGCAACTGAGATTTTACATTTGCAGGATGGAACTTCTGGAGAAGATTTCAACAAAGACTCAATTGATCGTGAAGAAAGGCGGCTCACAGAGCTTTGGAGGTTTTGTTTTGTTTTTTTTTTTTCCCCTTTTCTTTTCTTCAGGAGAAATTGTCATGCAGCGGCTGTATGTGAACTATCTCAGACAACCATTTCTTACTAACCAACTTTTCATGTGGAGAATATCCTATCCGGGACAAAATAATGATTACTTGGTTTGAACTTTAGGCCAATCCACTTACCATGTTGGCGGGACAATTACATTTAGTCATGTGATTAGCTAGATGTCCATTAGCTGGCCATTAATTTTGACTTATAGCCTACCCAATGAGTAGATTGGCTCAATTTCTATAACAGGTTTCATGGTATGTAACTCACCTTTTGCATGTATTGAATATTTTGCAAACGCAACTCTGGTGGGAAAAAAATGTAGAATGTGAAAGTTCATATACAGTTGCTGTATGTGATGATTTTGCGAACGCAACTCTGCCCTCCAATCATGTGCAAGGTATGTGCTACCCTCCAACGGATGGTCTTGACTGACATACATGAATGCTAAATGCACCATTTAAGAAACAGTGGATAACATATGTACAACTATGCTATTTTGAAGGATTGCAAAAGTGACATCCTTTTTTTAAAAAAAATTAATTTAAATTTTTTTATAATGCAATAGTTGTGATTTTTTACATTCACTTGATTGAATCTGAAATGGTTCTTTATGTTTTAATTTTTTTATGTGCTACCCTCCAACGGATGGTCTTGACTGACATACATGAATGCTAAATGCACCATTTAAGAAACAGTGGATAACATATGTACAACTATGCTATTTTGAAGGATTGCAAAAGTGACATCCTTTTTTTAAAAAAAATTAATTTAAATTTTTTTATAATGCAATAGTTGTGATTTTTTACATTCACTTGATTGAATCTGAAATGGTTCTTTATGTTTTAATTTTATTATGATTTTTATTTGTTCTTGCATTAATGAATGGAATGTTGCTTTTCAGATTCTTTTCATTGAATCTGGATTGTTTTTTTTTTTTTTTTTTTTTTTAAAAATAAAATTAATTTGTTGAATTTATTTATTTTGGGTTAAATGAGAGAATAGCTTGATCGATTGGATATTTCTTAAATTCTTCATTTAAGAAAAGCTATGTATTAAGTGCAACCTGCCTGATGGACCATGAATTATAATCACCAGACCAAATTTAACATGTTAGTCACTTGTATGCATATGCAACTAGATTGTCATGTGTACAATGCGCATATAGATGAACATATGGATAAAATACATGCATGCTTGTTGGTGCTTCCTGGTGAAAGGGTTGAAGGCCTGATTTCTCCTACAGGGAACCGACATCTCTACAAGGTGTGTGTGTGTGTTTTCCTCCTCTTTTTCTTTTTCTGCACAACCACTTGAAGTTTTAGCAGGCAAGCTTTCTTTCCATTTCTCCTACCATTTAATTCTCAATGAAAATATTTGGGGGTGGGAATATTTTTTAATGGGCTGAGTTGATAAATTAAACTCTTCTTGGAAATGAAGGGCGAATAATTTAAAAGGTGGGGGAAGCTTGTGAGGTGGGCCACAACATGGAGGAAGCACATTTACTACATGCTCAACAAAGAATTCCAATATTGGAATATGCGGTAAGTTGCTATAATTTCTCTGGTTGGTTTTCTGAACTACTGGTACCAATATAGGAATATCAGTTTAATTCATAATATTGTTTCAGGCATCAGAAAAATCAGCACAAGCCTATAAATGGGCTGAACCCCAATTGGAAACAGTTAAAGTTGTGAGTTAACTGCTACAGATTTGCTGTTTCTTTCTTTTACTAATTATGCTTGTATTATGGTTGTAGTATAGATCAGTGTTCGAGTTGTCGGTATCGCTACAAGTTTCGCTGGCCAGAGATAAAGATATAATATCGTTATCGCCGATAATATCGCCGATAACCAAAAATGCGGGGAAAAAGAGGGAAACATGGGGAAAACGATGGAATTTTTCAGTGAAACTTCAAGACATGCCTAAATACACATATTTACATATTTAGGAATAAAAAATTGTGAAAAAAATACATTACATAATAAGTTTTCATTTAATAGGACCCAAAAGGCATGCGATGCCATAAAAAATCACTTTAATAGCAACCAAAATGAGTTTATATATTACAAATGCAGCTGGCATATAGTAATTAAGACACGTAAAAGTAAATGAACTTAAAGATGTCAAATCAAGGATGTATTGGATTATCCAATCAATGTGGTTTTTGCATGATAGAGATGTACATGTGGCAAAATCTAACATAATCTAAACTGTATTTTCACTTCATCAAGATCTGTGTGACCTGATCAAGAGGTTGGATGGCAAAAAAAAAAAAAAAAAAACCATTACAATGGCTCAATGAAGTTTTTAATGGTGGGCATTTAATCACCATTGTTTCCCTTAGTGTGGTCCACCTGAGATGCAGATTTGTCTCATTTTGGACTCATGCCTTAAAATTATCTATCAAAATAAATGGACAACATTGATAAAATATTTATCATTATGATGGCCCCACAGAACATGGACCCATCAATCCATGGATCCAAACAAGTCACACATGCGCATCATATAAATCAGTACGCTTATCGTACTGAGTCAACTGTGTGGGGCCCATAAGTTTTGGAGCAAGCTAATATTTATGTTTTCCCTTCATCCAGGTCTATTAGACCTTATGAACAAATTGGATGGAAAATAAACATCATGATGGGCCCCAGGAAAGCTTCAACGGTGGATATCATTCCCACCACAACTTCCTATGGTGTGGACCACTTGAGCCTCATATCTGGCTACATTTTGGGCTCATTCCCTATAATAACATATCAAAATGGATGGACGGTCTAGATGAAACAAATATATCATGGTGGGCCTTATAGAGCCCTGGCAGGAGCATCCATCTTTATGCTCCAGATATGCGCCAATGCCAATTTTCCCATAAGCAAAGTTATCGTGAGAACTTTTTGAGAACTCATTATATGTGAGGTGAGTCCAAAATCCGAACAGTCTAAGTGATGCAGCACTCCATGAAACCTCCATAGGTCAACTTTTGCTTTCATCTAAGACTTCAGTGGGCCATTATAAAAGAAAACATTTTTCTCCCTTGATTTGCGTCTTTCTTTGCTATGGCCCACCAGAATTTTAGATCAGGGTAAAATTTGGTCCCTGGGAGTTTCATGGGACGCCGCATCACATGAACCGTTCAGATTGGAGGCCCATTGCATGAAAGGATGTCTACTGCCTCGTGTGTAGCCATGCGCAATAAAAAAGTACGTGATTATCTACAACAGGTTGAGTAGCGAGAGTCGCTACTGAAGTGACGTCACCAAGTTATGTGGGTCCTATCATGATGTATGTGTTATATCCACACCGTCCCTCCATTTGGAGAACATTTTAGGACATGATCCAAAGAATTAGGCGGATCCAAGACTATAATGGACCCCACCACCAAATATAGTGGAGTGAGTTACACCCACCGCTGAAACCTTCCTGAGGTCCACCGTGATGTTTATTTGAGATCCAATTTGTTCATAAGTTAACACAAATATTAAATAAGGTAAAACACAAATATCAGCTTCATTGAAAACTTTTGTGGCCATTAGAAATTTTTAATGGTGGGCGTCACTCTATCCACTTTTTTTTGTGGTAGGGTCCACCCGAGCTTTGGATCTGAATCATTCTTTGGTTCATGACCTAAAATGGTCTCTTAAAATGGATGGACGGTGTGGATACAAAACATACATCATGGTGGGACCCACAGTACTTGGTGACGTCACTTCAGTAGCCAGTCTTGCTGCTCAACCCGTCAGGAGCGCATCCGCGCCCGATAAAAAGGTCTCCGAAACCCTTTTTTTTTTTTAATCCAAGAGACCCTAAAACCCCCGAAGTCTTCCCCAAATCTCCGAATTTTTCTAGATGTTTGTTTTTTTTTGCATTTCCTTCCTAAATCAATTCCGTTTTCAAGTAACAATCCAATAGAAGAAAGAAAAAAAGGGAATTGAGATTTTCTTTACAGTAACCTACGAATGGCGAGCTTCGATTCAAATGGCCCACCAAATGCAGCTTCCAATCGGGGCAATCTATTCTACAAGTGTGGAAATCCACCCTATTGAAAGTTTCCCTCTCTCTCTCTCTTCCGATTTTTTCGGAATATTTCTTCCGACGTGTTTCGGTATCGTTGGACTGCGACAATATTGCGAACACTGCTGACAACTGGATTTTCGCAAAAAATCGATAAAATCGCCAAAAAATCGGCGATAATTCGATAATATCGCCGATAATTTAAACACTGGTATAGATATTTTTTACTTTATGAAGAAATTCAATGTTGTAGGATTAGTTTGAAAAGCTTTCAGCAGGGTCCTAGAATTTGTAGTATAGATATTTTTTACTTTATTGTGGATGGAACACATACTGGAAAGCATGCTGATTAGACATGTGGGCCATTGTGTTTAAGTACCAGCCATTTTCTTTCAACTGTCCATGCAATGCCACAAACTGAGTGGTTAAGATCATCTGGTTATTGTGATTTTTGGAAAAAACTCCATTCACAATGGAGCCCATGATCTGCAGCATGTGGATATGGGTGCATGCAGGCTACTATTCTTTAAGTGGTAGGAAATGCACATAGCAGTCTTACCCATATTGTACATATTGCAACTTTTACTGTCACCACATTAGCTTGACAGGTTCAAGAAAATAGGAGTTGTATAAAAATGATGTTTTAACCCTATTGTCCATATGTGCTATGAGTGATGCGGTAGAAAGAGATATGGAGCTGTTGGTGAGAAATGAACATGTAGCCATCCAATTCTGCTGATGGAAATGTAACAGTTCCATTATGCTTGTTGGATTTATATCCATTGACAGAATCATAGTTCATTCTTTCCGAGTTTTCGGAATATGTTAAACAGCTATCCATGGAGAAATCAGTAAGCTCAGGTTGATGATGGACAAAGCCATATCCCATCAATCCCTTCTCTTGTTTCTGCAAGCTCACGTCTGATATCTCAGTCAATTCAGAAATTGACTAGCTTGGGCATTCGGCATCTTCTGTAGAAAACAGCTCCAAGAATTCTTCACACCCCTTTTCTTTTTCTATTTTGGGTATTTTTTTGCTACGTGATGTTGTTAATTATAGATGTTTTAGCTTTTGAAGGAGGCCTAAATTTGGTTATTTTTGTCTTCAATCAAGGAATAGAAGTGTTGTATAGATTACTTACAAAGAGTCTTTTGTATCTTCTCTGTTTCTGTTTTTCTTTCGTCTTTTTTATGAATTTTTCAGTGCTTCTTTTTGTAATTTTTTGGGAATTTTATCTTTTAAGCATGCCTGGTTTTTTACTCCCGAAACCAGCTTGGGTTTTGTGGTTTTCCCTATTTTCTTTTGTTTTGGTATTGGATTTTTTCTTTTAATTTATCTGATTTCCTTTCTTTTTTTTCAGGGTTGTAATTGACAATGATGATTGTAAGAATGAAACCATTATTCAGGTAACCTGGAATACCTTTTCACTAATTACTGGTTTGGTTTTATGTTGGGAATTTGAATCAGAGGAGAGAAATATTCAGGTTTGGTTTGTAAGATTTGTTTATTTGTTTGTTTGTTTTTTTGTTTTTTTGTTTTTTAAAATTAATTTAAATAAATTAATATTATATATTAAAAGAAGGAAATCATCTATTCTGATCCTCGAAATTCATTTGAAGTCAATGTTTCACTCTCTAGTCTCTACCATGCCGTATGGTTCTGCCATGATTAATCTTGGGACCTGCTATCTACACCTGTTCTGACTAATGAATACATCCATCCTTCTCACTTTTGGTTTTTCACAACAGTACAACTTTTGTAATATTGTATGACTAAAGGTAGAAAGGATGGATATAGTTATCTGTTGGATATGGAAATGCCTCCTGTAATCTCATCTCCAATTAGGTGTTTACATTACCATGTTCCTTTGTATTTGATTAATCTTTGTTATTTGGGAGGTCCTCTTTTGTTTTGAAATTCAGATTTATTTTTGGAATTAGGAAGCGGCTTGTACGAATTATGTCATTTTCTGTGGAATATTTCAGAAACATCTTTCACTGGCAAACCAAAATGGCCCACCAAATGATATTGACAGCTATGGTCATCAATTGATGGAAGTGATTCCAATAATTGTGATAACCAGCTCAGCTTAGTGACCAATTCAGAACAGATATACAAATGGACCCTTCATTTTGTTACTTCATACACAAACATCTAAAGAGGTTGTAAATCGTGATAACCAGCTCCATGCCCATTTTCATCTTTATAATATTGCTAACAGAATTTGTCCTTTACCTTCACCATGGTTTTATTCAGGATGATCATTTTCATTTCTTTTCCTTCTCAGGACTATTCAACGTCTATGTTCATAACTTGCTCAGCTCCAAGATACATACATGTTGCAAGGTATTTTCAAGATATTTACTATTGATGCAGGCTTCGTAACTTGCTCAGCTCCAAGATACATACATGTTGCAAGGTATTTTCAAGATATTTACTATTGATGCAGGCTTTTCTCATGTGCTTAAAATCATGTAGATGGCAAATAAAAATTTCAGTAGGGTCTCAAAATATTTTAATGATGGGATGAACTCTATTTTGCTGTGGTGTGGTTAACTTGAGATTTGGATGTGCTTCATTTTTTTTTATTACACTCTAAAACGAGCTTGGAACACTAATGGATGACGCGTATATACAACAAATACATCAAGACAGACAGGCTTATGGTTAGTCCAACACCCATTAACATATTACCGGTAACCGCTTAGTCCACTTCCTACTTTTGGTGGGAGTAAGGATTTGGTGATGCCTGAGCCTCACCCAAGACAGTGGGGCCCTTACCGTGGGGGTGTGCATCCACCTGTACATCCATTTTTTAATATCATTTTAGGGCATGAGACAAGAAGTAAAGCAGATCTAAATATCTAGTGGACTACTGAAAGGAAAAATGGTGATTGAATGCCCCACTGTTAAAAACTTCCTAATGTCCTCCGTAGCGTTTATTTGACATCCAACCAGCTGATAAGGCCACACAATTAGATAAAGGGAAAAACAAATATCAGCTTAGTCCGAAACTTTTGTGGCTCATAAAATGTTTATGACAGTCAATCACCCATGCTTCCTACCATATAGTTCACCTAAGATTGGACCTGCTTTATTCTCGGCCTTGTGCCCATGTTAGGCCTAGGGCCATCAAGCCAACCTACTGTTCAGGTGGGCCACACCAAAGGAAACAATTGGGAGAGATGTCCACCATTGATTTTTATTTTATTTTACAGGGGCTCACCATAATGGTTATGTGAAATCCACTCCAACCATTAGATGCCATACCAAATTTAGGCTTGCGGCTAAAAAATCAGGCCCATTCATTATTCAAGTCAGTCACACCAAGGGAAATAGTTTGGAGGGTGGGTGTTTCCCAGTGCACTGTTTTCAATTGTGTGGTCCACCTGAAGCACTGATGGGGCTGGCTTTTTAGCCACAAGCAAAAAATGGGTCACCCATCTAGTGGTCGGAGCAGATTTGGGAAACAGATCACGGTGGGGTCCACCCCATCCAGCCAACCCTTTGCTTGCATGACAAGTCATTTACGGTCTTGCTCGTAGGAGACCGGTTCTATGTGTGTGTGTGCATGTGTCCTTCCGGAGTCCATGGCATATGGATTATCTATTACTTGTCACATTTGGCTTTGTCTTGGCTTGAGGAAGGTGACTTGCTTATTTGGCCAGGTCACTTAGTGAGTATGGTGGCTTAATGCTAGAGATGGTTTCTCTATTAAGGCAGATAGCATTGATTCACAGGACTCTTCAAGATGATCTTTTAGTTTTGTCCACTCGTAATTTCTTGGATATTTATTTCAAAGTATGGCACTGTAGATTCATGTGGGTCTTTTTTAATCTGCCTCCTAAGTTTTAGTTCAGAGATGGTATGATAATTTATGAGTTCTACCTTTGGCCTTGCTGTTGATGTTCTATTCAGAAAAATGCAGCCAGTCAAATCTGTATTTAGGACCAAATGTGGTGAAGCTTAAGCTAATGTGATACTGACATGAAAAGAAGATTTAAGCATCCTAAATCCAGAAGCTAATGTATCCCTTTTTTTCCCTGTAAGTTATTGTAAACTTTATGGAAAGTTTAGCATAGATCTCTGTCCAAGCATTATGAAGCTTATCCCATTGAAAATTCCATGGCAGGAACCAGTTGCTTCCTCATAAAGTTTCATGATAGATAACAAATGTAATCTATGAGAAGGGATACACCGTGCAAACTATTGGTTAGTGGCTTCAATGGTCTGTTTATCATATGAAACATCCATCCCTATTGTTAGTAGTGAAATCATATTATCTCTAGTTAATGTGGAACTCCATCATGAAATTGTTTTTATTGATTTTGTCATGTTTTGTAAGTGCTAGCTTCCTTGTAACCTGTGTGAATCTTTTCAAGGGATTGAGAGGGCGGGAGGGATCATTGCCTTTTCCTCGGATAATTGCATGTTATGGGTTCCATGTCTTGTGTCTTCCACTTGTAGCATACCTGTTATGGTAATTGTTTCATCACAGCATGCCAATTTTCCAGGGCTTGATTTCATGCATTTTGTAATTTCAGCATGCATACCGTGATGGCTGGTTAGAAAAAGTGGTACTACGCCATCTTGGCGCTGAAGATGGAAACACTGTGATAGCTAAAGATATCAGGTTTGGCTTTGCTTTGGCATCACTTTCTCCAATTTTTCTTTTGGTAATCAACCACACAAACTGGTGCATCTGTATCCTTCTGCTTGCATTTGTTTCTTACAAAATTCATGGTTCGTTAAGGCTCTCAGACTTCCTTAGTAGGTTGCATCTATAATGGGTGAGCTGAGCTTGTTAAAAAGCTTAAATGGAAGTTTGATGTCGCAATTCTGCTCTCGTCTCTTATTTTCTGCACCTTTTTCATTTTCCTTATGTACAGAGTTTTTCTAGCCCTACACTCCCTTACATCATCCATCTGTTAACATGGTTTTAAATGATGTCCGATTCAACTTGGTGCCGTCCAGTCTTATCGTTTTTGGTTTGACCCGAAATGAGTCACCTGACTGATTGGGGACTGAAATTGGGACAGAAATGGATTTGTGCGGGATTGAAATGGATGAGATGGGGTGTAATCATTATTTGGTTCAGACCAGAAATTAAATAGGAATTCGAGTTGTTAATGGAAATGTGCACCTAGATAGTGCTTGCCTATAACATTGGACTTGCTCTTGTACAAACATTGTGCCGAATGTTTATCATCAATGCTGGCCCTGGTTTTAGGCTGTTGTAGAGGACAATGAAGTCTTTTATCGATACAAAAACCACTCCAAAGATCATGTACTCTCAAAGAGGCTTTTTTTCTATTTGTATTTAATTAATTAATGTTCCGTCTTCTAGAAATACTGTGACAATGTGTCTAGCAGTAGTTTTTGACATGCTTCTCTAATTTGGAAGGGCAGGGTTCTCAGAGTTTGATGAATATGTTCCCACGGTAGACAAAGCCGTGGATTCAAGCTGGAAGAAAGAAGTGTCCCATTAAAAGCTCCCGTCTCCTAAAATATGCAAGTACATATTAGATTTCATTAGGGAGTTGTGGGCTTTTGCAAGTCAATGGGTATATGTTGTTATATAAGGTATCATATTTAGTGGATTCCATTTATGTACATGTATTTTTCATATGAGGGGCCTTTTGCAAGTCAATGGGTATATGTTGTTATATGAGGTATCATATTTAGTGGATTGCATTTATGTGCATGCATTTTTCATATGAGGTATAATATAATTCTTGGCAGGGAATTTTTATTTTCAGTATGATTAAACTTTTTGGTTTGATGAATAGGATTCTTATTAAACAATCATGTAAGCAGGATTTATTTTGTGAATAGAAATCTTATTAAACAATCGTATGAATTATTTTTTGAATGACTATCAAGTGTAAGATTCAAAATAATAATAATAATAGGATTCTTATTAAACAATCATGTGAACAGGATTTATTTTGTGAATAGAATTCTTATTAAACAATCGTATGAATTATTTTTTGAATGACTATCAAGTGCAACATTCAAAATAATAATAATAAGAAGAAGAAATCTGACGATATTTTAGCGACGGACTAATCCGTTGCTAATTTCTGAACAAGTTGAAAATCAACGTTGGTCCGTCGCTCTAGTTTTAATGACCACTTCGAAGTTTTGCGACGGCTCTTATCCATCGCTACTATGCGACGAACCATATCCGTCGCAGATTAAACGACGGATTTTCTCCGTCAAAAGAAGACCCAGTAAACAGCGACGGACGAAATCCGTCGTTTATTTGGTTTTACAACGGATTTGGTCCGTCGTAAATTTGCAATTTTGGCCTAGTGTCTGAAATTATATTGATTTTATTTCCTAAATATTCTTACTGCTTATCGTTTATTAGGTGATTGCAATATAGTAAGATGCTCGTGTCCTGAGGAGGAAAAATAGAGAGAACACACCCCAGTACCTTATGAATGCACATGCATCGTATGATCTATTAAAAAGTTCCAAGACCTTTACACACAAGATCTAAAGGTGTGCATGTGCTTGTCTATCAGACATGGGACTAAAGGGTGACAATGGGCCAAGTGGCTAGGACTAGGCCCTACCAAGCTTCACCAAGGGTTGGGCCTGGGTTTGATATCTTTTCTCAGTATCCAGGCTGGGGTGGGCCAATGATGAGCAACAGTGCCAATCATTAAGTGAGTCACCTATATGTATGAAAATAATGGAGGACTTAAAGACACTTGTGAGCAATCTCATTCAATGTGCATGGTAGTTTAAAGGAAACCATGGATCCATTTTTTTTTTTATTATTATTATTTTTTACACGCGCACACAACCCCACACACTCACACCATAGTGGGATTTCACCACCTATGAGTACTCGAACCCTGGACCAGGTGTTGAAACTCCTAAGATTCTACCAACAGGGCATGAGTAAGAACCCAAAAAATCATGGATCTATTTATACAATGGACTAGTCGTTCGAAAGAAATACTTTAAAAAAAATTCTTACACTGAAAAATTGAGTTCATCTCATTTTAGTTAATACTAGTTATATATTGGAATCATTAGTTTTTCCAATCTTCAAAAAAAAAATTAATTTCTTAATCTTCAAGTAGAATTACTATTAACATAATACATCATATATTAGAAATCAAGACATTTAATAAAAAATTTACGGTTAACTAAGATGAGTTGAAATAATTTTAAGGCATCTATCATACATGGCCTTAAATTAATTAATTTAAAACCTCTTATCATTTCTTGATTTTCCTTACGGGACAACACTATAGCCACAGAGCTAGGGTCAAGGCCTTTTTAGCTGGATTAGGGTTAGGGCTAAGTTCTACAAGACTAGGGCAAGGCTAGGCCAATCCTAGCTCACGGATTATAAGTATTGTCGATGGATGGTCCACACAAAATAGGTATTTTTTTTCTTTGTTTTCCTTTTTCAAACCATCTATCAGTCTGCCTATAAGCTGATGTGAGGTTGTCCCATCCTTGTGAAAGTTCCTTTGTTGTTTGTTCATTAAAAAAAAAGAGGCTCCATTTAACGGAAAACAAGTGTACAGAGTAGATTGAGTGGGCCACAATTTGCAAGGTGGTTCTACCTAATGAACGATTTAGATGTCCCATGAACGTGCAGGATGGCGTGTAGGGGTAGGAATGTTGCGCAGCACACCAACAATGCAGGTGAACCGAGATTCAATCTCCGGTCTCACTTGTGTTGTTGGCATGCTGTGTAATAACTGGTATCGGATCTATTAGTTTAGTTCAAGTGGGAGCAATGATGGAAGAAGGGAAGACTAGAATTGAGAAGTTTGATGGTTCAAACTTTGCTTTCTATAAGATGCAAATGGAAGATTATCTGTATCAGAAGGACCTCTATATTCCTTTAGGAGGAAAAGAGAAGAAACCAGAGAAGATGACAGATAATGAATATCTTTATTGGATCAGAAGACTTTAGGAATAATCTGACTATCTTTGTCTAAGAGCATCGCCTTCAATATATTTAAGGCAAAGACCACAAAAGAATTAATGCAAGCTCGAACTACGATGTATGAGAAACCCTCAATGTCCAACAAGGTTCATCTTATGAAACGACTATTCAACATGAAGATGTCAGATGGTGGGAGCGTGGCTGAACATCTAAACGAGTTCAATACAGTCACGAGTCAATTGGAAAGATGGGGCTGCATGTGAACTTTCACATATACATAAACACACATGAGCACCTCGATCAGTTTAATAGCTAAGGGGTTCGATGTGACTTTTCTTTTTGGTAGTGCTGCCTCATAGCATGATACGTGTAAAAAAGGTTCATTTATTACTGTGATCTGATTTTTTATCATCTAGCACCTACATGATCACACGCACATGATTTGGGATTATTGTAATAGTTTGCAAACAAACACAAAAGGCATGTTGCATCTATGCATGATTGAAGTAGCTTTCTAAAAATTTATGTGGTCGACAAATCAGGCAATTCAAATGTTCATTATGTCATTGTAGATGTCAGTAGTATTTTTACCTATGAGGATTTTTATTTTGGTGGTTTTCAGCTCAAGGAAGCTGGAAGTAAGCAGAGTGGAATTGCTTCTCTAGGTTGGGACATTTTGTGTTGCAATCGGTGAAGAGTCACCACCATGTTCTAAATAATGTAAAACTAACATAGGAGTGTTGCAAACGTTTTCCAGTGATGTTTTCAAATTTCATACGAAATTAACACTTTAGACCTTACTTTATATCAAATGGTGACTCATCCATACCGTCGGTCTGAACTATATCACCGTGGATGGATCATTATCAAAAATCATTTCAGGTTGTGAGGTCCTAGATTAGTTGAATATAGACAGTTGTGCTTTTTTAATTGACCATCTGTTAACCATTATGGAATATTGAGAGAGAAAAAAGAGGAAAGTTTTTTAGAAGGATGACTGGGTCCACAGGTAAATACACCTGGGTTTTATTTATGTTATGGACCTTTGTCCCCAATTTTTCAGCCTTTTATCTTTGTTTCATGCTTTCTTTATTTGCCCCTTACCCTTCCTTTAGTTTTTCCTTAATATAAGGCATAGTATGTAATTTTTCATTTTCTTCTAATATTATAAATAAGAGTGGGCTGGACATTCCAGCCCCATATGCTCTTTTTCTCTCAAATTCTCTCCTGCTTCTTAACATGGTATTAGAGCCTAAGGGCTCCTAGGATTTCTTTTTCTTCTTATGCTTCTTAACATGGCCTGATTTTTTTTTTTCGTCCCTTACATCTTCATGTATCATACAATTTATCTTGCAATGCCAAGACTGTTTTCAGTTTGTAGAAGTGGGGTCCATCATACAGTGTTTGAATCATTGAGATTTGGGGCCCTACTATAGCAAATATCTCCAGTTTCTATTTCCACATTTATTTATTGCTTTACAAATAGGCTTTAGTTCAAAAATAATTTTTTTAGTTGTTAAATAATAACTCATGTTTAAAAATATAATTGTTAATTGAACTTGATTAATTATATTTTTATTGCTTCATTTATAGTTTATTGCTTCTTTGCATGTTTTATACGTTCTTTTGAGTTCTAGAATTAAACTCAAGGTTGTATTAATGAATCAAATGATGCTGGCTCCATATCAAAAATTTTGTTACTTACATTCCAGCAAAGTTTAAGCTCTGTCGTCTTACAGGGCATTGGATTGTTTAAATTGAAACTATTTGAAGAGAGCTTAGTTGCACGATTCTTCTGAGTTCTAACTAGGTGCTCTTCCCACTTTGAGTTACGCTTCAAATTCCTGCTCCTGTTCCCACTTCCTAGATGGTAATACTTGATAACATTTTGAAGTAGACACTTCCCGACTCCCACACCTAAGTCTGTTGTTGCTTTGCTTCATGCACTCCCACAACCCACTCCCAGTTTTTCGTATCTTTGATTTTAACTTGTCAATGTCATTGTCGATTTAATACAAAATCCATGTTCACCTGCAGTGTTGATGAGCAGGTAGCCAAGGACATATAACTGCTAGATTCCATTGCTGAGTAGCAACCCCAAATCTTCTCTGAAGAATGCGAGTATTATTGAAGTGAAGAGTTTGATTTTTTTCACTGAAGTTTGAAGATGAGATCATAATGCTGGTTGATTTACTTGATGCCTCTGCCTTTTGGATGGATTAAAGATTTTTGGGGTCCTAATGCATTTGGTTTATTTTGACTTTTGTTACTGAATATTTATTGGATGTTGCAGGTTATTAGCACATTGGATGACCAAAAATGAGTGATGCCCCATTGGTTTGATCTGGAAAATTTATTATAACTAACCTTTTCAGGTAATTAGATGATTCCTATGATCCAGTAACATTTGTTGTTTCATGTCTACTTGTTGAGGCCAAGGCTTTTAAGATTAAATGGTTATAGCTTGATTGGGAAGTAATAGGATTTTGGTTGTTAAGCTATTAGCGGCTCTTACTTTTTTGGTTGGAGAGCATTCTGATTACAGTATATCTGCATCCAACATGACTGTTCATTTTCTGATACATATGTATCCCACCTTATATTTGATCACTTTGGTCTTTTTTCTTTTTTCTTTGGGTGAAATTGGGCAAGTTTGAGTCGAAGCTTATTGAGTTTGGAGTGTGTGGGAGAAATGCCGAACAAGGCTACTGTGTTGAAATGCATTGAAGCAATTGAAAATGCTGCTTAGTTCTCCTGTTTAATCACCGTCAACTGCAGATTGAATTCATCTCATCCATTCGTCTTGTTTGTTTGCGGGATACACAGTTTTGCTAATTATGTGGACTTAACAATTTTAAGTAAATGGGTTGGGCTTGGATTGAGCCCTAGTCAACTTGTCCTACCCCTATAAGTTTTCAATGGGTTGAGTTGCAAGGTTTGTCAGTTCATGAGTTGACTGTTTCTCCTCTTGTTGGTGAACTTGTGCTGTCTGAAAATATTATCTTCCTGAAATAGAACAGTATTTACTTTGATCTTACATCTAACTTCAAAATTTCTCTCCTTTTCTTGTTACTATCAGAATTTTCTATTCATACTTATCAAAGGAAAATAAAAAATATTTTTTCAGAGATGATGAAGCTCTTTAATGTTGCATACCACTCCTAAATGGCACATGAGGCATGCCAGATCCTAAAACCTCCTATAATTGGCACTCAAGAGCCACCATTTCATAATACCACTTTTTATACATACATCATGTTGGAAATGCATGCAATCTTGACTTGGAATAGACATTACTTGGTGTCACCTTGAGTCACTCTATGATCATTCCACCAATCCAAACAGCTATGTAATTCAATCACCACGCTATATGGCCTTATGGAAGCAACAAGCACATGACATCTCTTTGTAAAAGAATTTAGAAACAAACCTGAAAACTAACCCTGAAGCTTGAATCTAAGCAATTGCAAATGAAAATCTCTGCTTTCCCTAACAGCTCACTACCTCTACCTTAATAGATTCCTCAATCTGTGGTATCTCATCAGCCAACTGCATCTGTGAAAATATCTGCTTTCCCAAATAACTCACTAACTCTGCCTCTTCTTTTTTTTTCCTTTTCTAATTGCAATTGTATTCTGTGAAGAAGATTTGGATAAGGCTACACTATTGAAGTTGAGATCCATGATGGCCCGTACAACATCATCAAGAACTGGAACTACATTGCATTGATTGACGCCATCCACAATGGCAAAGGAAAATGTTGGACAGCCAAGGTAAGTAGGAACTTTTATGACGCCATCCATAAAAACTTTTGACGTTTTTATGCTTCCAATGGCAGGTTATTTCTATTCCCAGTCAGGACGGTTAGTTATGGATGATAGGATGCTTTAAACTTCATTGATGTAGTGAAAAATAAGAGTTTCCTTGGTATTTCATTGTAGATTTTAATCAATCTCCACCATTCACATTACACATTTCAGCTTGATTGAACTGTAGAAATTTGTACATAGGCACATGCTCATCATTCGGGCACAACAGATTTTTTGTGTGGGTATTTGAGATCTGATAGATGAATTGGGTAAATTAAAGATGGTAGTTTGGAATCCTCATGATTCATTTGTTGTATATTTCAGTTTATGTGAAGGTGGGGAGCACTTAAAATACTTTTCAGGTGATTCTTTGTTGATTACGTTTATTAAGTTCTGTCATCATGGTTTCATTGCATTCAAACATGAACTCAAAAGAATCAATCCTGAAGCTTTTGAAATGGACTATTGTGTAGTTTAATGAATTCCAAAGTCTGAAAATTTGAGATTGGTGGCTGTTAAGTAGATTGATCTATGGCCATGGATTCTGTTAACAGTTTCAACCCTGTTTGCTACATGCCTAAAAATGATTTCATCTCATTTCATTAACGGTAATTATATTTTAGAAATTAGGAACTCTAATACAGAATTATTGTTAACGTGAACTCGCTATGTATTAGAGCACCATATGTCTAATAAAAAATAAAAAACTTACAGTCAATTAAAAATGAGATGAACTCATTTCAGGCAACAACCAGACAGTCCAGATTCGAGCATGGGCGGGGGTGTAACAACACCTAGTGCATTTATTAACCAAGCTAAAAGACTTACCCAAACCCATGCCTATTTAACCACACTCTGGGTGCAGGAACCTGTAGGGCCTAGCCAGCTCATTTACAGCCATACTGAAATGTCATTCTTATCCATTTACACGTTGGATTATGCAATATATGCTGATTTTTATGAAACAACAGGTCTGCATTCAATTTATTTTAGAAAGACCCATGTGATAATTTGTGGAAGTTGTAACTCTTCTAGTCGCCCATTGCTATAATGACAGATCTGCTGATTTCTTCCTTCTCCTGTCATTTCAAAATACAAAGGCACCCACTAGTGTTATAATATTGCCAACCCACCTCCATTATTTGAAATTCACCAAATTCTCTCGATGTGTTGAAAACTTTGTTGAATGCTCCTTATGTTGAAACTGAGTGAGACATTAGAAGTTTGGCACACGTGCATGGTCCAAATTTCTGAAGGAATACTACTCTTGGACTTGCATCCATGGTCATTCACATGTGTAGAGTTGGCACACGTGCATGGTCCAAATTTCTTTTGTCCTTTTGGTCCTTTTTGTTTGTTGGTAATTTGTCTGTTATACCAAATCTTGCTAGTGACATTTTCGGTCATTGACCAATGGGCTCGTTTGTACAAACTGAAAATCGAAATAGTACTCTATAATCCTTCAGACGGAACAATGTATAATGCATGTTGTACATCATGCATACCAACTGTTGGATGAATTACCTCAATAAAGAACGTTTTGTGTGGATCTCACCTGTAGGACCATCTTTCTCTATCGATGAATGGGCACACATGGATGTATGGTTGAAGACTATACCATTGATGCCCCTTTGGATAAAAGTAGAGCTGGTCTGACCATTTAAACTTTTCTTTCATCATTATGTGTTTTTACACCTTATAGATATGATGAACTTAACCATTTTTTGTTTTTAGCCTTGCTTGAGGGATACCATTCCGATGATAAAAATGCAATTGCCAAAGTAATTTTCAGTCTGTCCAAATACATAAGGATCCATCAGAGGGATGTTTCAGATCATCAAAATATACAATCATGTGTGCTTGGCTTGTCCATAATTGCTTGAGCCAAGAAATGGACCTCAACCACTAATTATCCTTATATTGAATGCTTACAAAGATGCGTTGAGGTCAGAAAGCCTTGAGCTTATGTAACCCAGCTCTCTTACAATCTAACACAGGCCTGGATAGAAGGTGTGCAATATCCAAGCTTTCCATCAGGTGGTTCCCCACTTCTTGATGCCACGGTCCAAAAATCAGGCAAGTGCACTCCATGTAAGGATCACCAAAAGCAAGGGCCCCACACCATTGGCTTATTATTATTATTATTAATTTTTCTTATCAATCTTCATTGCTTTAATATTACGAAGGGTTTCCACAATGTTTGACTTGTATTATGTATTTATCTTTGGTTGTAAGATGCTTATTCAAAGTGGAAGTAACTATATAGAGTGTAGGCTCAGGGGTCCACAATGCATACATGGATGCATGATCAAAGCTGCTCATCAAGTACAAGCCACTATATGGCTTTCCTTGTGCTGAATTCAGATCCATCCATATTGAGTTGCATGCTAGTTAATGCTTCTGTAAAAAGGCTCATATTGAGTTGCATGCTATGATGCTTATGATGCAGTTTTATCCTTGAAGAAAAAGGGAAGAAAAATCTGGCCACGTATTTATAAAAGAAAATTCCATAGCTATTCTCCTCCATCTGCTCATTATAGGTATTTATTGGTTCCTTTTTTTTTATATCAAATTTGTTTTTTGGTTATTTTATTTTGTTTTGTAAACTTTTATCTTTGCATTGGTAACTGAAGGTGGAGCATTAGTAACAGAGAGGGGCTTTGCTGCTTCACATGGGGATGGATATGGACTTCATTTGGTATCGTTGTTTTTACAGGAAATATTTATGACTGAAAATTTAATTTTAGATAGTGTAACTCAGATTATGAGGGTACATACTGTTTTATTACTTGACCTCTATGCATAGGAGGGTAGTGCTGACAAAGGTCCTCTATATGGCATGAGTTCTAGTTCTTAGGGTACATTTGAGAAGTCTCACCTTGGGCGTCGCTAAAGTCCGTTGATTTTTTTTTTTCCTTTTGTCTCAATCTATAAATTTTCTGTCCATTATGTAACCTATCATTCTCAGGCCCCTTCTAAATGAGGCTGGTTGTAAATGATTTACATGTTGTATTTGAATGCTAATTTAAGCCTATAAAGGTCTTTTAATTTAGAAGATTCAGCTTAGAAGAATTTTTTAATTGTTTCTTTTACACTGCAAATGATTTATTGGCATTTTAAACAGATTTTACCGGCGTTTTTAATCTCTCATTAGCATTTGTTACCGCTTTTTAGCGGCGTTTGTTGCAAAATTTACTTGTATTTGTTGTTACTTTTATTGGTGTTTAGTACAGTTTTTTTCGGAGATATATATTGTTTTTAGCAACGCTTTTATAGTTTCTACCGGCAGTCAGCAGAGTCGCCGGTAAGTGATCATAAGCGCCGGTAAAGACTAATTTTTAGCGGCGGCCACCAAAAACGCTGCTAAGGAACGAACGCCGGCAGCCGAGACCGCCGGCAATATTTATACCGGCGGTTTTTTGGATTTTTATGGGCGGTTTTGGCCGCCGGTAATGACTTTTTTTTTCTTGTAGTGAATTATTTTGAGTAAACTCAATTGGGCCCACCATGAATATGAATGTATGTAGTTTATCCATGCTGCCCATCTATTTTTTCATATAATTTAAGGGGTTGATCCCAAATTTAAAGCATATGCAAACATCAAGTGGATCATGCCACAAGAAACGGTGGGAATAATGATTTACACCGTTGAAACCTTGCTAGGCCCTTAGTGATGTTTATTTGCCATCCAACCTGTTCATAAGATCATACGAACATGGATGAAGGGAAAACATTAAACTAAGCTGGATCCAAAACTTCTGTGGCCCCAATAAATTTTCAATAGTATATGTTCAATTCACACTTTTTCGTGTGGTGTGGTCCATTTGAGCATTGGATATGCTTCATTTTTGGGATCAAGTCCTAAAATTATCCAATGAAATGGATGGATGGAGTGGATAAAATACATAAATCATGGTGAACCTGACAGAGTTTACTTAATACGCTAAGCGTCCTCGGTTACTTAGTGCGCAATCCGCTTCCACGTACGTGCACGTAGGCCATGGACATAATTGATAATCTACACTGACTATCTTAACTAAAATAAATAAACATCTAAAATATGTATTTTCTAGATTTCCATTGATTGTGCACATCGTGGCCTATTCGAAGAGTAAAACAATATAGCTATCTTGCCATTATATTTTAAAAAAAGTACAACCAATTGAATATAGAGCACGGATCATGCATAAGCACGCATGTGTGCTTGGATGTATTTAAAGCTCGACATGTGGGCTTAACAGACCATTACGAAATGCACCTCACCTCGACACTGGGGAATGTTCAAGTCCATCTACAAGGGCTAGAAAGTCATTATTCACACAATCAATATTGTCACATGGACACAACGTCTAAGCTCTTGAAAAGTGATAACACTCACATGGAAGATCATCCAGGGTTCCGGTCCTTGCCCGAGTAGTAGAATCTGAGGAGTTTCAACATGAGGTCTTGGCTTCGAAACCCATAGGTGGTGAAATCCCACTACAGCGTGCGTGGGTGTGTGTAAAAAGAAAAGAAGAAGAAGAAGATCATTGAGCCAAAAATAAAGTTGATCACTCCATAGTCTATGGTAATGATTATAGGCATTCACATCATAATTTAATTATTTTAGCCATGTGGGTAGGTCCCACCAAGGTTTTAGATAAGGATGATTATTCGGATCTGCATTGAACATGACTCGGGCCACCAGATGCACAATTTTAATTGGGGGTGTCGTAGTCTCAATTATTCACTTGGTGTGGCCCATTGAGTTTTGGGATAGCTTGATATTTGGATGCTAAGGAATACACAATGGACGAATATTAAGCATCACATAGTTAAAGAAATAGAATATGATCTTCCTTTCCTTCACACCCACATATGGAAGAATTGATGAGATTTTGTACTTTTGCTCCACACATTTGAATCCTAGTATCACTCAAATAGTTGTGTGCATATCTACAACATTCCACCCCTTACGCAGACTATCTAGAAGTATCACAATGCCGTGGGGCCCATTGGTTTGCCCGACTACATTCTCCAGTCTTTAGGACAATCAAGACCGTTGATTGGTGAGGTCCACCTTATAGGAATCTTACATCACACACCATCAAAGTATCAAGTAACTCCAGCATCCACATCTCAAATTGTTCGAGTATCAAGCATTACACTTCCTAAACTACCGAATAACTCCCCCAAGACTAGGGTTGTCAATTGGCTAGGCTTTCAGGCGCCCTAGCCTAACTTGAGCAAGGCTTAGGCTGGAGTACTAGCCTTGAGGGCTGGGCTTAGGCTTAAAATTCAAGTTTGCTTTTCAATTGTGCTGGGTTTGGACCCATTTTTAATTATGAGATTATTTTATAGTATATATGTACACATGATGAATAAATTATATTTGATTAATTATTTTAATATATATTTTTTATGTTAACAATTTAAATTAGGCAATTACAATCAACACAACAAGCCCTATTTCTAGGTTTCATTAATTTTTGAGACAGGATGAGTAAGATAGATTCAATTACTTGAAGTAATTGCATGTGGCGCCAGAGTTATGTTGTCACATTTCTGGACATAAGGCAAATAATGGGACTCATCCAAAAATTAATTGGAATACACCGGAGATAAAAGTAAGGATGGGGTGTACTTCATTGGAATCTCTTTGAAGATTGGCCTATTATTTTTATTTTATCTAATCCGTTCATCAGGTGAGCTTCACCAACGTAAAAAGGCATCCAAAATTTAGGCCTAATCAAAAACTTGGGTGGGGTATGAAATTGGATATTTGCTTGTGATTTGACATTGTTCATCTGGAAAGACCCGATTTGATATTGTTCATTTGGAAAGACCCACCTCAATTTTAAATCAAGCTTCTTTTTTTCTTTTTTTTGTTACACATGCACACACACCGCCACACACTCACGCCATGGTGGGATTTCACCACCTATGGGTACTCAACCCTCAACTCCGGTGTTGAAACTCTTAAAAGTCTACCACCGGATTAAGAGTAAGGACCCAATTTTGAATCAAGCTTGTTTTTGTGGTACATGGTTAAAATGAGGTGGCTCAACTGATGGACAGAGTATATGTAAGACACACATCAAAGAGGGATTCACTGTTGCCCATGGACAAGGCTTGAGTACTGAAAGTAGCCACTTGCTACTTTGTGCTCCTTGGGATGCACAATTACGACGGTGTTTTATCCAAGCCGTTTACTCGTCTTTTGCTATTTCATTTTAAGGTATGATCCCAAAATCAAGGCAGATTGAGATCTGAAGTGGACCACACCATGTGAAACAATGGTGATTAAGGTCCACACCATTGGAAACAATGGTGATTAAATGCTCATCATTTTTGATACTTGTGCTTTGCCTTAATCAAGGCCTCTATGTGACCTAATCAATAGGTTTGATGGTAAATAAACATCACAATGAGCATAGAAAGTTTTTAATGGTGGTCATTCAATCACTACTGTTTTCTCATGGTGTGGTCTACCTGATGCTAGGATATGCTCCATTTTTGGGCTCACGCCCTAAAATAATGATCCAAAATGGATGGACGGCTGGGATATTGGAATCACCTCAATCCAAATTCTCTACAATAGTTGTGGGCAACATCGATCCAAAATGATGCACCGGGTTTATCCACATTGTCCATCCATTTTGCCATATTATTTAGGTACAAAGCCTAATAAGCGAACCAAATCTAAGGCTCAGGTGGACAACATCACAGGCACAACGGGGATAACCACATCCACTGTTGAAACCTTCTTAAGGCCCACCCTGATGGTTAATTGTTATCCAACCTATTCATAAGGACACGTAGACCTGGATGACCGGAAAGCACAAATGCCAACTTGATCTAAAACTTCCGTGGCCCCCAAAAATTTTTCAACGGCAGGATTTACTCTACACTGTGTGGTCCGCTTGAGCCTTGGAACTGACTCGTTTTTTGGTTTGTACCTAAAATGATAGGGAAAAAATGGATGGACGGCCTGGATAAAACCCATACATCATGGTGGCCCCTCAGAGTCACTGCCTGTTCGTAGCAAGGGTGGGGAGTACCGAATCCGCTTCCATTTTAGGTTGGCTAGTGTTGATAGCGTTGCTGCAAATGGTGTAGTTACAGTACGCAGATTGCGTCCTACCCCGCTTGCACAGGCTTTGTGGGGCCAACCGTGATGTAAGTGCTTTATCCACACCGTTCATCCCTTTTATCATATCATTGTAAGATATGATCCTAGAAATAATGCAGTTCCAAATCTCAAGTGTATCACACCAAAGGAAGCTGCAGCGAAAATGACACCCACAGTTGAAACCTTTCTAAGGACCACCGTGATGTTTTTTTTTTACCATCCAACCTACTCATAAGGTATGTAAAGATGGATGATGTGGGAAAACAGATATCAGCTTGATCCGAAACTTCTTCAGCTCTCAAGAAGTTTTTAGTGGTGAACGTTCAATCCCCAATTTGTGGTCCACTTAAGACCTGTAGCAGCTTAATTTTTTGGATCATGCCTTAAAATGATCCGAGAAAAACTATGAACAGCATGGATAAAATACTTAAATTAGGATTGACCACACAGAGCCCTGCTTGGACAAATTACCGTCCGGGCGGGGATTGGACGCAATCCACGTCCATAGCCACGCCGCTTGGTATCTACGCTAGGGAAGCCGCGTCCATAGTCACACCACTTGGTATCCACGCTAGGGAAGCCCCCAGTGGATTGCTTCCTGACAAGCAAATTATAAAGGTAATTTTACGGTGATTTTAAGGTGAAATAAATAATACAATAAAATCACCGTTACAATCAAATGCACGTGGTATGACAAGCAAATTATAAAATTAAATAATTAAGGCTCATTTACAACTGTTTATAACTATAATTGAAAATTTAAATAAGTCTTGAATGTAAATGGTCTAACAATGAGAATATTTAAATAATTACAATTTCATCATTTTTATAAATTAATTAATGTTATTCAATTCAAGTAATACATCAAAATGTAATTGAAAAGACTTACGATTTTACTATAATTAGTTTATAATGAGTATTTGAAGTTTTTTTTTTTAGTTTTGACCAAACTCTCGATAACCAACTAGAAAACTACCTACATACTTATCATGATGATAAGATCTTGCCACTATAGTCCATTTTTTTCTCTTACAAATATACCTTCAATTTTTTTGTACTGTCGTTTCAAAGTCAGTTTCAATTTATGACGATGTTAACCATCTTTCAATAATAATAAACGCTATTATCATTCAGCCCGTTAGTAGAAGATAATCGACATCATCAATCAAATATTCATCATCGAAATAAATTGTACCCATATTCAAAATGGTAGCTTGAAACTTAAATACAAATTTAGTTCAAGGAAAAGTAAAAATCTAAATATATCTAATCATAAATTCATAAATATATAATCTAGCATTTATCTTATAAACAAAATTTTTATAATATAGAATTACTATAATCCGTTGTTATATAATTAAAGCATATCAAAATTATGACAAAACTCTTTTAACTTCTACGGACTTACAGAAAATATACGTCCATGATGTTATTTGTAAATCATTTTTTATCCATTTATGGAGATTAATATTCATTTTCCAAGATTTAACAAACTCCAATATGCCAATAGCAAATTATATACATTATTTTTCGATATTGACATCCCGACAATGATAAACCATTTGTTAGCGGTTGGGAAAATCGAAACATGAACTGCAAACATATAAAATTTCATACAAGTATCTCGTTTCTCAATCAATATCGTCCGAATTGCGGGCCCCATGCAAAATACCCTGGTCAGATTCATCTCTTCGAGGCATGTTCATACACAGCGTGATCCATCTGATCAACGGTCTGGATCTTGGATTCCACTTTACAGACTCGCACAAGCAGAGGTATTTACATCATTCTCCAAAGAAGCGGGAAATTCTCACCCTGGCAACGGATCTACTGAATTTGTGAACCCATTCTTTCTTTCTCTCTCTTTCATATTCTTCTTCCTCGACTGTTGCACTGCAAATTCTTTCCAATTTCACTAAAAAAATCCGTAAAAAGTTCTGTTCCGCACCATCGAAACATCCACAACCCAAATGGGGTTTGATTAATTCCATCGCTGGTGGTCCATAGATGAAGATATCCATATTTCTCTCTCTAGGATTTCCAACCAATATGCCAAAAATACAACATGGAATGTGTCTTGAAAACCCTACAATACATTGGAAAACGGGGAATAAGACCCAACTGCCGGTCTTACCTTAGTCTTTCATACCAACATGCAAGCTTTCCAAGGGACAACACGGTCGGAATTTATAAAGCCCGCGAACTGGCTGATCAAATGCCTGACTGGATTGTCGTATCTTGGACTTCAATGAGTTCGATGCAGCCAAAGAGATGGCGCAATGACTGGGCTCTGATGCATTTTTTACAGATGCGGAGAGTGGGTATTGAGCCCAACGAGATGAATTTCTCAGTAGTACCGGTTGGTGTTAGTTGTATATTGGGGAGTATCGATTTCGGTAGGGCCTTACATTGTCTGATATTGAAGAAGGGCTTTTCGGGCCAGATTTTCATTGCCAGTAGATTGATCACAATGTATTCTAAGTGGGATCATGTTGAAGAAGCTTGTCAAGTTTTCGACGGGATGTCTGAAGATGTTGTCTCATGGAACTCGATGATTTCGTGTTATGGTCGGAATGGATTAAGCAGAGAAGCAATTAGTTTGTTCTCATTGATACTGGCCAATGATTTCAATTGGAAATCATTGGTGAATAATTTCACAGTTACAGGTGTCCTTAAGGCTTGCTCTGGTTGGGGATGCATTAAGATCGGCAAGTCCGTGCATGGTTATGCAATTAAATTGGATTTTGATTCAGATGTCATTATTGCAGGGTCCACAATTGACATGTATTCAAAATGTGGTAGCTTGGATTGGGCCGGTCGGGTTTTCGATAGGATGGGAAAATGGGATCTCATAGTGTGGAATGCCATGATTAGTGGGTACGCTCAAAGTTCTTATGCTGAAGAGGCCATCAAATTATTTTTTCGGCTACAATATGCAGGCCTTCTTCCTAATCAAACCACATTTACAAGTACATTGAAAGGTTTGGCTGAGGTAGCTGATGTTGCTCTTGGTCGATCCTTCCATGCTAAAATCTTAAAAGGTGGATGCCCAGCGGATGTGTTTGTGGGCACTGCACTTGTTGATATGTATTCGAAGTGTTTAGACATGGAAGATGCAGAGAGAGCTTTTGAGGAGATGAAGATAAAGAATCTGGTTTCCTTCAATGTGCTTATCACAGGTTACAGTTTGATTAAGAGATATGAGAAGGCCTTGAAATCTTACATTGAGTTGCGAAGAGGAAACATGGAACCTGATGAATTTACACTTTCGGGCCTTCTCTCCTCATGTTCTGTATTGGGCGCTTTGTCTGAAGGAACTGAAGTTCATACCCATACAATCAAGTTTGGTCTGGACTCAAACGTTTATGTCGCAAACTCTTTAGTTAGCTTGTATTCCAAGTGTGGTTACATGGACAGTGCATTGAAGGCTTTCGAGTCTGTAGCAATGCCAAATGTCGTATCTTGGGCTGGTATTATATCTGCTTTTGTGCATAATGGCGAAGGAGAGAATTCACTGAGATATTTTCACAAAATGCAAATGTCCTGTGAAAAGCCAGATGAATTTTCCTTCACCAGTGTTCTCAAGGTACTAGCAGGTTGGGCTGTCTTAGAGCAAGGAAAACACATCCATGCTTACGCTATAAAAATGGGGTTAGAATCAGCTGTATTTCTAGGAAGCGTGCTGATTGACATGTACTCGAAATGCGGGATAGTGGAAGATTCATTCAAAGTGTTCACGAACATGCCCGAGAAGAACGTTGTCTCTTGGAATTCAATGATAATTGCGTACGCTCAAAACGGGATGAGTCAGAAATCACTAAGCTTGTTTAGGGATAAGAAGAAGATTGGTCTGAACCTAGCATGCGTTACTTTCATAGGCATCCTACTCGCATGTAGTCATGCAGGTTTGGTGGATGAAGGGAGATGTTTTTACGATATGATGATCCATGACTTTGGGATTTCACCCTTATTAGAATATGTTGCATGCATGGTTGACTTTCTTGGATGTGCTCGATGTCTCAATGAGGCAGAAACCTTTCTCACCAATTCCCCATTCTCATCAAAGTCTACAATCTGGCGGTCTCTTCTTGCAACTTGTAGAGTTCATAACTATACAGATATTGAGATTCGAGTGGCAAAGCAATGTCTGCATCTAGACCCTCGCGACCCAGCTACATATGTTCTTTTATCTGACATTTATGCATTAAAATGCTCATGGGTTGAAGTTGGAAGAATTAGAGATTTAATGAGAGATATGGGTGTTGAGAAGGATCCTATTTGCAGTTGGATTAGCATTAGAAATGTGACACATGTATTTGTTGCAGAGGATGCAAGATACCCCCAGAAGGAGATGTCTGCGACACTAGAAAGCTTGATGGTACATTTGAAAACATACAGTTGTGTTCTTGACACTATCATTGCAGTTCATGATGTTGCCTGCGCTTACTGATGATTTTGAGAATCAGACGCACGGTCCCGATTGTTATATTGGTGGCCATCAAATGGATGGTTAGAAGGAGAGTTGGGAGGAGGTCCAAATTGATATTTGTATTATGCTTGGTTCACAAGTTTAGCTGACATTTAGCACAACTTGGATTGGACTATATGAATGTGATGTAGAATGGGGATGCGTTTGCACGTGTCATACCATACTAGGGTATCATACAATGCCTTGATGGATAGTTCTATAATTGTTGATTAGTGGATAATTGAACGATGTATAGGTATATAGACATACAAATGGATGGATAGATACTGAATTACTAAATGAGACAACAGATTTCTTTGTTGGATTTTTCTTCATGGATTTGTTTTTATGGTGGATTTGATGTTTTGGGGAAGAAAAGGCTGAAACTTTTTAAGGTTGAAATTCTCCTAAGCAGCTTCTTTTGTATTTTTCTAATTACAGGTAATAGTTGAATTTTGTGATTGGATTCAAATGTTTGTGGTATAATATATGATATTCTTTCAGAAAATAGAGGATCACCGTAATGCACACACCATCACTAAAACCCCCAATATATGTACCTAATCCTGACCTTGTAAATTGTGGGTCTTCCTTTGGGTGGGGGCATAGCCTAATAGTCACTTCGATCACATGATCCTAACCATCCATCAACAGAAAATTGTCTGATGAACATGCATCGTGGATCATTTATCAACCATCCATCTAGTGCCACCAATCATAGAAACGCCACTTCTTATGACAAACAGATTCCATGTTGATGAGAAAAATGAAGAACATATTGGGAAATTTCATATTACATGACATTTTCTCATTTCTCATGTACACGCTATTTTCACCTGTTGTCTCTGGAATGTAAGCTAATAATGTAGAATTATACTCTCAAAATGGTGCAGAAAGTGGTTCTGGAGTGTTAATTTTATCAGGAGAGTCTTCTAAGTTGGTGGAGCTGCATTGACAATCACATGATCTTCCATTGATTTTAGCACTCTCCTTAATCTCCACAAGCCCATGAAGTTGGTTTCTCTTTTCAACCTCCTTCTCCATCTCCTTTATTGAAACTACTGGTTTCATACCCTGCAAAAATTAATAATTGAGTTGTTATTGATTGAAAAAAATAAAAAATTTGATGAATTTTTTGTTGATTATCGAAACTAAATTTGGTTTTCATGTTGGATTATATGCCCTTGAAAGCCAGCAAGTCACTTATTTGAATTGTAAGCTTCATACTCTGTGTTAATGGTATAACATTAATTACTCTTATTTGAGGGTTTTTTTTTTTTTCGTTGCATCGTATGGGGTTTTCTCTTTGGTACATTGGATTTGCTTATCCATGTAGTACACAGACAGACATTGTAGCTAACTAATGTGCATTTCTGAGATGGTGACACGAGATTTGGTTTTGCAACTCTTTCTGTCTGAAATTGATCCGCAACCAATGAGGGGCTGGGCTGCATGTTAGGAAGGTTGTCACAATATTGGATGAGTATATAAGCAGTATGGTTTAATGTTGGTCATTTCTGATGGCTACCCAACAATAGTGCATGATTGTGTAGATAGGGTCATGTAACACATTGACAAGGATCACAATGAAAATGCTCTCCAGGCCTTATTATAAGAGCATACAGTTCCTCTACACTATCTGTTAGTCATATGGCCTGAGGTATGACATGAAACCTTAAGCTCTCTCCTAGGTAAGTTTGATTCACCCAAGGTGAGCTTCAAATAAGGTAAAACATGAGTGTTTTGGGTCTACCAAGAGAGAATATGCCCATGTGTATCCAAAAGGGGTCTGCAACATAATTGCTTTGAAGACTCACTACATGAATTTCATCGTAGTTAATTGGCCGGTTTTAAGTCGGCGACATGCCCTCTTTTGATCAAAAGATGTTTTTTATAACATGTTTAAATTGTGCCCAACTCTTTTTTTTTTTTTTTTTTTTTTTTTTTAAGAAAATGATTTATTTATTTTTTGTTGGCTAGTTGATTTGGATCTTCAACTTCTTTCTAGTGGAGACATGTGGAGGGATGGGTGGATGTATGTGCAATTATATAGGTAATGAAATGCCTGAAAGATCCCCCTATCTTTTAAAATTTTTATTACATGTTTGCACTTCCCTTCTTAGATGGAGATACCTATGTTTTTAGCCTCCTATTTCCCCATATTGAATAGAATTCGGTCTGTTATATGACTAAAATTTCAGCTGCAATCATTGAACATGTGCACACAACATTCTGAAAATTCGACAACCCCTCACTGGATCTCAACCCATTTTCGTGGGTGTTTCGGTCCAACAGCAGGTCCGACTGGTCATACAAGCTTTGGCGGATTCAGTGTGAAAATTTACTTAATCTGAACTCGTGAAAATAGAAAGAATGGGAAGTCATCTGTTGTTAACCTAATGGTTAGATTGTTTGATTTTCAAGTCATGTGGTTGAGTACTAAGTTCTAGTTGATGTTGTTGCATTCCTTGTAACATAGAAAATATAGTCAAGGAAGAAAATATATCAATGGTTATTCTGTAATTAGGATATTCCAATTTGTGAAATTTCCAGTGCGTGGACCATTCTGTGGGAGGCCTATCATATCAACGGTTTGGATCACTGAACCATAGGCTTGATTGTACAGGTTGCAAAGCGGAGCATACCATACAGCCCATCAACCTTTGCATCCTATCAACAACTCCTTTACTAAATCTCATAAGGTACCTTATGAAATGCAATCATGGCCAAATGTAAGGCTGTCAATAGGTTGGACCTATTTTTGATCCGAGCCATTGAGAAACTTGGCTCATTGACAACTTTAGTGAAATTTAGGATGAAATTCGAATGAGTAGTGAGTGATAGTAATAGACCTTGGTGAAAATACTTAGAGCTTCAGCCGCCTCCTTTTGAACAATGACTACTGCTGCTTCCTGTATTTTTTTAATAAAATAATTTAAAATATCAGTTGCATGTTTGATAGGAAACTATCGCGGATAGAAGCTAGGTGGGGTCCACTGATGTTTGTGAGAAATCCACCCCGTCCATCCGTTTAGCCAGCTCATATTATGGCATAACCCCAAAAAATAAGGTAGTTCCAAAACTCAAGTGGGCCACACGGCAGAAAAAAGCAAGGTAGGAAATGCCTACCGTTGATTCCTTCCCGGGGTCGACCGTGATGTCTACATGCCATCCAAACTATTCATAAGGTCATTCCCACTGGGATGAACTAAAAGAACAAAAATATTAGCATGATCCAAAGCTTTTGTGGCCCCATGAATGTTTCAACGGTGGGTGTTCAATCTCCACTGTTTCCTGTGGTGTGGCCCACTTGAGTTTTGGAAATGCCTCATTTTTCAGTTTATGTCCTAATATTTGCTGGAAAAACAGATGTACAGGGTGGATTTCTCACAAACATCACAGTAGGCCCCACATGTTCAGGTGGCGTCCTCTGATTAGCTGCTCCAACAACAAATACTCTACTTTTCAATTCTGATAAGGGGACCATACTTCAATAATCCAGACCATTGATCTGTTGCATCTCACCATGGATGGACAAAGAAAAGAAGAAAGAAAAACCGGAACGTTTCCCACAAGCATGTGATCTCGCTCAAAGATCATCAAGTCCACTTATCTTGTGGGCCACACACATAACTAAGAAAGCAGACAATTAAAAGTACTTAATTAAACGGTCCACATTCGTCATATTAGTTTGGCTGCCTTATAACCATGCTGTCCTAATTTTGGAGCGCCCGGACCTAAATGGAAGGGCCCACCCGAAGAATAGACCATTGCATTTCAGAGAAAGGAAAGAAAGAAAGTGAAAACAGAGAAAAATGTTACCCTGGCATTGTTCAATTCTCCTTCATTCAAGGTCCTAGGTTCCATTTCAATGGCGCAACAAACGTCCTCCATGTCAAGAAATCCAAGACGAAGTGGGCCGTATCGAGGATTTCGATCATCTTATATAGTTCGAAATCGGGCTCACGGATTCATATTAATTACCCAAAAAAAGGAAAGAAGAAAATAAGACCAACGCCCTTTTATCACTGACATCCCGTGGTTATTCGTTGGGCCTGTTCGTGAATGCATGTGGACTTTGAATATATAGCGGGAGCCGGGAGGGAATAAATGGAGATGACATGAAGGGTACTTTTTTCATTTTAAGGGGTATTTTTGTCTTTTGTGGGACTGATCTGGATAGCCCATCTGGTGGACTTTATCATGGATGGGCCACCAGACGATTCGCGTGGAATATGGCCTAATATTTTTTTAAGCGGTTACTTTTGCTGTTCGGATGGTTTGGAGACTGTCTGATAGGTGTGATTGAACATGGCCCAAACATTTCAGTCTAATTGGATGATCTGACCCATTGGATTTTGCCCACTGAATACTGAATGGTGAGTTTTATGGGAGCGGATTGGATACTGAATACTTCAGTAGCCTCTTGGCTACGGAAGTTACGTGGTGAAATAAGATTGGGTGAATGCAAAGAGCCTATTGCTTTACAATTAATGTTCATCCATCGGAACTCCGTTAAAAGTTTCTCTCCGTTTAGCAGTGCACACACCCGACCACGTAAGGCTAAACGCGATTTTCAAGTCATTTCTTTTATTGGCTCCATTAATGAAGTGACGTCACTATTTTTTTTGGGCACTACCACGATGCATGTATTGTATCCACGCTGCCCATTCATTTTGCGAGATCATTTTAGGGCATATTTCAAAGTATAAGAAAGATCTAAATTTCAATTGCACCCCACCGCAGAAAACAATGAGAGTTAAATGCTTACCATTAAAACCTCTTTAGGCCACGGAAGCTTTTGATCAAGCTAATATCTATGCTTTACCTTATTCCATGTCTTTTTTAACTTATAAAAAAGTTAGATCAAAAATAAACACCATGGTCATCCCTAGGAAGGTTTCAACGTTGGCCATCACCATACCACTGTTTTGTGTGGTGGGGTCCACTTGAACTTTAGATCTACCTAATTCTTTGGCTCACCACTAAATTGATCTCTCCAAATGGATGAATGGTGTGGATACAACACATACATCATGGTGGGGCCCATGGAACGTGGTGACGTCCCACGGGACTAGCTACCATCTGGTTGAGTAGCCAGCCCCCTTCCCTGCTCTGTATGATTTAAAAAATTAAAAATCCCATCCTCTATAAATTACTAAAATGCGGTAGCATTGAGTATTAGAAGTATTAACATCTCTAGGTGGCCCTACGGTGATGTTTTTGATAAATTTATCCTGGCCATCAATTTTTTTTAAGATTATGTTACGACATGGACCTAACAATGATATTGACCCAAACCTCAAGTGGGTCACACGGTAGGAAAAGGTGAGGTTTGAGCTTCGCCCATTGAAACATCCAAGCGGCCACAAAAGTTTTAGTTTATGCTAATGTTTTTATAATTTCAGTTCATCCCTGTAATAATAACCTCATGAACTATATGGATGGCATATATACATTATGGTGGACCTGGGAAATTTTCAACGACAGGAATTCTCCCACTTACTGTTTCCATCCGTACAGCCTACATGAGTTTTAGATCTACCTCATTTTTGGGCTACATTATAAGATGATATGGAAAAAAAGATGGACTGAGTGGATTTCTAACAAACATCATGGTGTGCCCCACCTAGCTAGCCGTTTAAGGAAGTTCATGGTGATGGCTTTGGCCGCAATCCGCCACCATTGGAAACGGCTACTTAACTATACTGTAGCTAGTCTGGATATTGATATGACGTCATCACCTTCTAAGGGCTCCATCATGATGTATGTGTTGTATCCACACCATCCATTCATCTGGAGAGATCATTTTAGAGAGTGAGCCAAAGAATTAGGCTCATCCAAAGTTCAAGTGGACCCCACCAGGAAAAAAAGGGGAACAGTGACTGCCACTATTGAAACCTTCTTGGGTCGAACCTGATGTTTATTTGAGATTTAATTTTTTTACAAGTTAAGAAAGACATGGAATAAGGTAAAGCATAAATATTAGCTTGATAGAAAGCTTCTATGGCCTAAGAAAGTTTTAATGGTAAGCGTTCAATCCGCGTTATTTTCTACGGTGGGGTGCACTTGAAATTTGGATCTTTCTTAATCGTTGGATTATGCCCTAATATGATCTCGCGAAGTGGATGAGCAGCGTGGATAAAAGGACGCGGATTACGTCCTACCCCTGTTCGGACGGTATTTGGTCCGGGCGGGGCTCCGTGGGGCTCACTGTAATGTAAGTGTTTTACCCACACCGTTTAACTATTTTGGCAAATCATTTTAAGGATGATGTTAAAAATTAGGCATGTACACGGTTCTTATGAACAACACCAAAGTAACCTGCAAGGATAATAACACCCACCGTTGAAACCTTTCTAAGGGCTAACGTGACGTGTTTTTGCCATCCAACCTGTTAATAATGTCATGTAGACGTGGATGAAGTGAAAACACAAATATCAGCTTGGTTCGAAACTTCTCCAGCTCCCAAGAATTTTTTTAATGGTGGACGTTCAGTCCCCACTTTGTAATCCACTTAAGCCTTAGACGTGCCTCGTTTATAGGTTCACATGTTATAATTATCTGAGAAACGCGTTTAGCAGCGTGGATGATACACTTACACTCCACATATCCCTGCCCAAACTGATTACCGTCCGGGCGGGCGTCTGACGCAATCCGCGTCCGGATAAAATACATGCATGGCGCCCACGGAAAGTGGTGACCTCACCTCACGAGGGAAGCCAGTAAAAGAAGTGACTTCAAAATGGATGGTCGAGCGTGTGCACCGCCAAACGGAGCGAAACGTTTAACGGAACTCTCCTGGCCAAGCATTAATTGTAAAGCAACCGGTTTTTGGCGTTCAACGAATCCTATTTTACCACGTGACTTCAGTAGCCTCTTGGCTACTGAAGTTTCCAGTATCCAATCCGCTCCCGAGTTTTATGACAGGAATACCCTCATCCATTTTGAAATATTTTTGTCATGCAAGACTACGTGAAAGCACATGGACTGCACGTGAGAGACGACATACGAGTGTTTGGCAATGTCAGTGTCATGACTTGAAGCAGGGAAACGATGCTGTGTGCATGTGACACTGCACATGAAGCTTTTAAGCTGCACACGCAATGCGTGCAAAACGTACTTGTGCTGGGACGCGGTTTGGCTGGTGACCCAAACACTAGCCAGCTAGCTGATGTCAAAGCTCTGTGGACCCTACTATGATGCATGTGTTTTATCCACGCGGTACATCTATTTTTCAGATTATTTTAGGGCATGGGCTCATAAATGAAACAGATCCAAAGCTTAAATGGATCGCACCACTAGAAACAATGAGGAGAATGATGTCCATCAATGGAACCTTCTTAGAGCCCACGGTGATGTTTATTTGTAATCTAATATGTTAATAAGATCACACAAACTTGAATGAAGAGAAAACATAATAATTAGCTTGCCCCCAATAAGTTTTCAATGATAAGCATTTAATCTCTGCTGTTCTTGTGGTGCGGTCCACTTTGAGCATTGGATGGACAACTACATGGTTGGCCCCACAGATTCTAGCTGGTGTGGGGTCACAGCCGGCTGACAGGGATTCCATTGCCCTAAACTCCGTGGGGACATGAGGTCAAACAATAGGCTGACGGACGTAGGGATGTATGTGATGAGGCCGGTTACTGTCTTGACATCTTTCTCAAGGGATAATTACTCCGAATCCACATAACTTCTCTAAACTCTTTATATAGATTCTTCAAATCCATAATAATTTTTATTTTTTTAAGAAATAAATTCTAATAAATTTAAAAAAGAAATGATTGATCATAACAACAATAAATTTACGATTCTTTAAATAGTGATGTCAAACCTAAAAAGAAGTTTCAAAATTAAACTCTAACTCAAACTCTCATGTGACTTACTATAAATAGTAAGCTTACTGTTTTTGGTAAAAATAATAAGCTTATTGTTTATAAACGTTCATGATTTCGACTAGACTTCATGGTTTTTGGTAAAAAATAATAAGTTCACAATTTAACATAGCTATATTATTCTCCTAATTTTTCTAAGACATTTTAATGTTGAGTACATCTCGTCTGTTGGGGAAAAATGTGTCGGCCTCGGGTAAAGTCCCGAATCGACTTTGCCGACACTGCGTGAAGAAACCGAGACAACGCTGACGGTGCAGATGGCGGGCCGTCAGGTGTAAGCAAAGACGAGTAAAGTCGCTCTGTCAGTATGATAACTTCGCCTGCCTCACCCCATTGAAGGTCGGCCGTGTGAAAGCCATTAAACCGATAGAGTAAAGATCCCTTCAGGGAGTTAATTCTGTCGGGCACGGCTCAGGACCCGACCTCCTGCATCGACCGAGACTCCCCCCGTGTCGGTCATGCCTTGGCCGAGACTCTCCCGGTGTCGGCCGATATTCAACCGAGACAGGGAATGGTGGAGTGAGAATAGATGCAGATCTACGAAAATCCAGGGATGTTGATTGCGAATCCCGAGATTCTCGGGATCCTGAGCGATCCCAGGAGAAGAATCCTCCAAAGATAAGGATTGACGGCTGGTATAAATCTCCAAGCTTGAAACAGTAAAAGGTACGCAAATGCTAACTGAGAAAAGCCCTGAGCCAGAGACGAGATTACTGACTTAAGGAGGGTCCGTCGCGAAGGGAAACCGTCCCAAAAAACCCTACAACAGTTTGGCGCCGTCTGTGGGAAACGGACAAAAAGCCGTTTTCTCCAACCATACAAATGGCAAGAACAAGAAGGACGGACCCAGATGAAGTGAGGGAGGCCACCGCCAGCGTCGCTCAGGGAGCTCCCCCGGCAGTGCCGCCTGCGACTGCAAGCCAGCCCAACCACGAGAACGCATACCTGGATCGTGAGGTTCAGGAAATGCGTTCCGAGATGGCCACCATGAAACACATGCTGGAACAACTGTGCAACCAGCAGATGCAGCGACAAGAGTCGACACCAGCTCATCCACCCGCATCGATAGCGCAGCCGCCCGCGCCACCGTCTCCTAGACGACCGAGTCAGCCACGAGAACCAAGTCACCCGGCACCCGCTCGTTCGGCAACAGCAGTTCTGCCTCCCTCTGACCTGAGGCATAGAATAGATCAGAGGAGGCGTAGTCGGCTACCGGCGGACGCTGAAGAAACGGCAGAGAGCGCCGAACCCTGGAAGGCCGACATGCAGGACTTCAAAAACGAAGTCCGAGAGAAGATGGCAAAGGAAATGGCAGATATAAAACATGGTCGGAACTCAGATCCGACCAAACACGAAGAAAAAGCCTCTCCGTTCGTAGACGAGGTAATGCGGGCCCGCTTGCCGGAAAGGTTCCGCTTACCCCAGATTACCCCATTTTCTGGGAAGGCCGATCCTACAGAGCATCTTGAATGCTTCAGGACTTACATGGAATTGCACGACGCTTCGGATGCTGTTATGTGCCGAGCGTTTTCTCTGACCTTGACGGACGTCGCTCGACTTTGGTTTAAGCAACTGAAACCCGGGTCAATAAAGTCGTTCGCCGAACTCAGCGACGCCTTCCTCAGCAATTTCATTGGCGGAAAGAAGAAACTGAAACCTCCCGCGCATCTGAACAACATAGTTCAGAGGGAAGGAGAATTACTCAAGGACTATATTAAACGCTTCAATTTCGAGTCTCTCCAGGTTCGAAAACATTCTGAGGAAACGGCGCTCAACGCTCTCATGCAGGGAGTCAGAGACAAGCCTTTTCTGGCATCGCTGGATAAAAACCCGCCAGATACCTTGGGCGAGTTTATGGTTCGGTCAGACAAGTACGCCGACGCGGAGGAAACGCGACTCCTAAGAGAGAAAAACCAGACCACGAAGCCTTCGGCAAAAGAGTCGGCCAAAAAGGGAGCCGACTCGGCCGGAGGGAAGAAGCGAAAAGACGACCGGGACCGAGACGACAGCAGGTCAGGGAAAAGACCCGACAGGAAGTTCTCTGCATATACCCCGCTGAATAAATCTCCTGAACAAGTACTGATGGAGATCAAAACCGAGGGTTTCGTCAACTGGCCTCGAAAAATGCGAGGAAATCCTGGTCGTCGGAACAAGGACAAGTATTGCCACTACCATCGCGATCACGGTCACAACACGAGTGACTGTTATCATCTGAAGGACGAGATCGAGCGGCTGATCAAAGAAGGCCGGCTAAGAGAACACACGGCCGGGACCGACGCCGTCGCGGGACCGAGTGTAGACCGGCCCCAGGAAGAAATTCGAACGATTGTCGGGGGTCATCGAGGAGGCGGGGATTCGCATAACGCCCGAAAAAACCACGCCAGAAGCCTCGACCGCCCCGAGTCCGAGGTTCTCCTGCTATCTCGGCCTCCCAAAGAGAAAAAACGAGAAAAGTATTGCGTCTCGTTTACTGAAGAAGATGCTCGAGGCATCCATCATCCCCACGATGATGCGCTAGTGGTCACCCTCACCATCGCAAACAGAAAGGTGTTCCGGATGCTGGTGGATACAGGGTCATCAGCGGACGTCCTATTCACCACAGCGTTCGACAGAATGGACATAGGTCGGTCGGTACTACGGCCTGTCCAGACGCCGCTCATCGGTTTCTCGGGCGGGCAGGTACTCCCGGAAGGAATCGTCTCGTTGCCGCTCACAGCGGGAACTGCGCCCCACCAGAGGACCGGGATGGTCGACTTCCTGGTCGTGGACCAACCTTCAGTGTACAACGCCATCCTCGGCCGACCGTCTCTCAGCCTCCTTCAGGCTATAGTGTCTACCTACCACCTCTCCATGAAATTCCCGACTGAGTCGGGAGTAGGGGTAGTGAAAGGAGACCAGCAAGAGTCTAGGAAGTGCTACGCCACCGCAGTAAAAGCCCCGGCAGAAATTTCGATGATCGAATCACTGGACCCGCGCATCGGATTGCAGGAGCGGGGAGAACCGCTGGAAGAGCTCATCTCGGTGCCGTTAACCGAGACGGACGTTTCGAAAGTAGTCCGAATCGGCTCATCCTTGAGCCTGCCTCTTAGGGAACAAATAATTACTTTGCTTCGGAGGTACGCCGATGTCTTCGCTTGGAGTCACGAAGACATGCCTGGGATTGATTCCTCAGTCATGACGCACCGGCTTAACATCGACCCGACCTACAGGCCCATCCGGCAAAAGCGTCGACCTCTCGGCCCGGAGAGATACACTATCATAGGAGAGGAGGTCGGCAAGCTCCTTAAAGCTAAGTTTATCGAAGAGGTGTACTATCCGGAATGGGTAGCTAATGTCGTGCTAGTGAAGAAAGCTAATGGGAAGTGGCGAGTCTGTATAGACTATACAGATCTGAACAAAGCCTGCCCCAAGGATAGCTTCCCTCTTCCTCGTATCGACCAGTTGGTTGATAGTACGGCGGGTCATGAATTGCTCAGTTTTATGGACGCCTATTCAGGCTATAATCAAATTGTAATGCATGAAAATGACAAATCAAAAACTGCCTTTGTCACCGACAAAGGCCTTTATTGTTACCGAGTAATGCCATTTGGATTAAAGAATGCCGGCGCAACTTATTAGCGGTTGGTGAACAAAATGTTCTCCAAACAAATTGGCCGAACGATGGAAGTTTATATTGATGATATGCTCGTCAAGAGTAAACAGGCATCCGACCATGAGAAAGATTTGGAAGAAATGTTTTCAATTCTGCGTAAGTACAAAATGAAGCTAAACCCTAGCAAATGTGCGTTCGGTGTTAGCTCGGGAAAGTTCCTCGGTTTCCTTGTTAGTCAGCGGGGAATCGAAGCAAACCCAGAGAAGATCAAAGCCTTACTCGAAATGGAGTCTCCCGGAACTATCAAAGACGTTCAACGGTTAACTGGAAGAGTGGCCGCGCTCAATCGCTTCCTTTTCCGAGCCACAGACAAGTGTCTCCCGTTCTTCAAGCAATTGAAGGGACGACAGACTATGATGTGGACGGATGAATGTGAGAGAGCGTTTCGAGAATTGAAGGTTTACCTCGAATCTCCACCGCTATTATCTAAGCCCGAACCTGGTGAAGTGTTATTGTTATACTTGGCCGTGTCTGAAGCTGCGGTAAGCTCAGCGTTAATACGCGAGAGTCAAGGGAAGCAACTGCCGGTCTACTACGTTAGCAAAGCCTTGTTGCCCGCCGAGACAAGGTATCCTCAGCTTGAGAAAGTAGCCTTCACCCTAGTGGTTTCGTCACGACGCCTTCGGCCATATTTTCAGGCCCACACCATCGCCGTTGTGACCGACCTACCACTCCGCCAGGTTCTCCAAAAGCCGGAAGCCTCTGGTCGACTTACAAAGTGGGCAGTCGAACTAAGCGAGTTTGACATACAATACCGGCCTAGGGCTGCTTTAAAAGGACAGGCCGTCGCCGATTTCCTTGTCGAAGTGGTTCTTAATCCCAATAGTCCGCCCGAACCAGAGGGAGTTAATGTACCCGAGGGTCCCTCTTCTCTCAGGCCTACACCTTGGAAGCTATTTGTCGACGGCTCGTCCAACTCGAAGGCAAGCGGGGCAGGGGTAGTGTTAGAAACTCCCGATCAAACCTGTATGCAGTATGCCTTGCGACTCGACTTTCAAGCCTCCAACAACACAGCAGAATACGAAGCTTTATTACTAGGCCTCAGACTAGCCGCGAGCCTGGGCGCGACCCATTTGAGCGTTTTCAGCGACTCACAATTGGTTGTTAACCAAGTTTCCGGCGTCTACCAGACTCGGAAAGAACAGTTAAAGGCGTACATGGAGAAGGCTAAAGAATTGATCAGCGGATTCCAGAAGTGTGAAATAGTTCGAATACCCAGAACCGACAACGCCAAAGCCGACCTATTAGCAAGGCTGGCCTCAGCAGACGAGAAAGACATACCTCGGTCAGTTCCAATTGAACATGTCCCTGAACCCAGTGTGAACGAGCCGACCGTCTCGGTCCTGTTTCCAATCGATCCGGCGGCCGCTTGGTTCGACCCGCTCGTCCGGTACCTTAACAATGGTGAACTGCCAGAAGATCGCGCCGAGGCACGGCGGTTAAAAACCCGAGCCTCGCGCTACACTGTTCTCAATGGGATTCTGTATAAAAAAGGCTTTCATACTCCTCTACTAAGGTGCGTCGACTCCCAAGAAGCCGACTATGTCTTACGGGAGATACACGACGGAATATGCGGAAACCATTCGGGAGGACGCTCGCTCTCCAACAAAGTGCTGCGGCAGGGATATTATTGGCCGACCATACAACATGACTCCAAACGATTCGTACAAAGGTGTGACAAGTGTCAGCGGTTCGCAGCGATCCCGAGACAACCCCCCGAGGAGCTGACTCCAATGTCGGGACCCTGGCCTTTCGCGCAGTGGGGAATAGACATAATCGGGCCCTTTCCATTGGGGAAGGGCCAAACTAAGTTTGCCGTGGTGGCGGTGGACTACTTCACAAAGTGGGCCGAAGCAGAACCGTTGGCGAAAATTACCGAGCAAAAGGTCACGAGTTTCCTATGGAAAAATATCATATGTCGGTTCGGAATACCCCGGACGATAGTAACAGACAATGGTAGGCAGTTCGATAACAGACAATTCCGGAAGATGTGCGGCAACCTCGGTATTCGTAACGTATACGCCTCACCTCATCACCCTCAGACGAATGGACAAGTCGAGGCGGTCAACAAAATCATAAAGCAGCATCTTCGGACCAGACTCGACGAGGCAAAGGGAGCGAGTTGACGGCTGGCCGCACGTGTGACTTTGGAAGGCGCAACGACGCACGCTAAGAACGACTCAAAGAACATTAAATGCCTCATGATTGTCTCGGATGCTAGCGCCAACCGACCGATAGAGTTGTGCTCCTTGCTGCCATAAACGGCACCAGAAGCAGGGGGGCTCACTGTTGGGGAAAAATGTGTCGGCCTCGGGTAAAGTCCCGAATCGACTTTGCCGACACTGCGTGAAGAAACCGAGACAACGCTGACGGTGCAGATGGCGGGCCGTCAGGTGTAAGCAAAGACGAGTAAAGTCGCTCTGTCAGTATGATAACTTCGCCTGCCTCACCCCATTGAAGGTCGGCCGTGTGAAAGCCATTAAACCGATAGAGTAAAGATCCCTTCAGGGAGTTAATTCTGTCGGGCACGGCTCAGGACCCGACCTCCTGCATCGACCGAGACTCCCCCCGTGTCGGTCATGCCTTGGCCGAGACTCTCCCGGTGTCGGCCGATATTCAACCGAGACAGGGAATGGTGGAGCGAGAATAGATGCAGATCTACGGAAATCCAGGGATGTTGATTGCGAATCCCGAGATTCTCGGGATCCTGAGCGATCCCAGGAGAAGAATCCTCCAAAGATAAGGATTGACGGCTGGTATAAATCTCCAAGCTTGAAACAGTAAAAGGTACGCAAACGCTAACTGAGAAAAGCCCTGAGCCAGAGACGAGATTACTGACTTAAGCATCGGAGGTTCCCCGGCCCTAGCCAGGGTTCCCTTGACATTGTTTTTGTGCAGGTGAAGGAGGGTCCGTCGCGAAGGGAAACCGTCCCAAAAAACCCTGCAACATCGTCCATCCATTTGGCGGGCTCATCTTAAGGCCTTAGCCAAAAATAAGACGGATCTAAAGATCACGAGGACTACATATTAAAAATAATAATAAAAAAATAGAAGATTCGAACTGTAACGTACCCAATCTGATCCGACTCAGTTTCTCTAACCGAGTCGGACTCGGTTCAGGTCAGGCCGGCAATGCACCAGATCGGATCGAATCCGAGGATCCGGACTCGGTCCCAATTTAGATTGAGTTCGGATCATGCATTGAAAGTTTTGGACCGAGTCAAGTTGGATCCAATGCGGTCCCACTCGACTCGATGCCCACATCTAATGATGAGGATGTCCCACACAAGTGGCTTTTGGTGATGAAATACTGTATGGTGCCGCTTGTAGTGCTGTTGCCTGCGTGACAAGTAGCCAGTCACATTCGATCGAACATTTCACCACTTAGCTCGAAACGTTGCCAAGCCGGCTTTCCCTAGGTTTAAGTAGAGCCCGCGAATTTTAAAGCCATGTTCTGGTTTATAGCAGGAGATCACTCCAGGAGTTTGTTTTGCTCACGTGTGGACTCTTATTTTCGATGGGCGGTTTATTCAACTGGCAGAAGACCTAAAAGCTTAGGATTGTCCAATTGGTGCAGTTGTTAGATTTTTGATTATCCACAGCAAGTTCCATTAGATGAATGGCCTGGATCTTCTACACGTGTCCACTGTATGATATACGAATAGTATCATGTAAAGTACTTGAAAAAAGTGTTGCAGGCTTACAACCTTAATCCTAATGGAATCAAAAGCACCATACATAGTCCAAGTACGGACACTTGATCAATAAAAGCATATATAGTCATATATTCAAGTTCACAGTTTGCTAGATGGGAGTGTGCAAAAATTGTACATTGGATCTTCCACATACTCAACATGCTCTGCACTGTTCATCCGGTGGCCCATTTGATTGAATGATGCGAACCATCCAACTGGTGAACTGTCAATAGATTGAATAGAAAAAAGTAAAATAGCACAGGGTCCACATTCAACATGCGAAGGCCTTCTGATCAAATGATAACAATCTTTCCACACGCCTGTGAGCCTGTGCTGTTTAGATCGTCTGACCTAAGACTTCACCACTTCACACCTCGGGTCTGGGCCATCAATGGGCTGGGTTGTCCTATCGGGCTTCTGACTTGGCCCATTTGGGCAGGCTTTTGCTGCAATATGGGCCTACGGTGGACTAAGGCCTAAACTTAGGCCCGTTTAATAAATGGGATGGGCTCAGGCTTTGTTTAGAGCCCATCAGCATGGCCCACCCTGGTACGTTTAAGATTTCAAGGGCATTCTTAGCATGATGGGGTACACTTAATTAACAACCTAGATCTTGCACAAAAGTAGGAGGCTAGGTTTAGGCGAGACTTGGGCTGCGACCTTGTATTAAAGTGGGTGATTGGCCCAAGCCATTGACAGCCCTACCTCTGGTGGGCCTCACATGAAAATATAAAATAATAAAAGACAGCAATAAGATTTGTTTTTACTGTTAGGTTTAGAGCTGGGCATCAAGTCAAGTCAGGCTGAGTTAGGGTTGACCCTACTTGATTCGATTTTGAAATAGGCCTGACCCGAACTTGATCCGACTCGATACTGAGTCCTACATGCCTAACCCGATTCAAGTCTGGGTCTAGCTTAGACTAATCTGAACTGAATTTGACTCGGTCAAAAGTATCAAGTTGGCTCCGAGTTGGATCGGGAGATGTGAGAGAGAGAGAGAGAGAGAGAGAGAGAGAGAGAGAGAGAGAGGGTGGTGGTAGTGGGTGGTTGTTGGTCTTAGAAGAGGAGGAAGATGGAGGGAGAGAGAGTTTGAGATCAGGTTGGGGTCATGCGCAGTAGGTAGGGTTATAAATAGCTAAAAGTTAGTTTATATATATACTTGAACCTGAGTCGAGTCGGGTTTCAAAGTGAGTTGAGCCTAACCGAATCAAGTTTCGGATCAAGTTACTGGGTGACCCAAACTCAATTTGATTTGAGTTTGGATTAGATGAAGCTTACTCGGTTCAGATTAACTCACCCATTCGGTTCAGGTCAAGTCAGGTCTAAACAAGTTGGGTCTAAAAAAGTCTGATTAGTAGAGTGGTCCGGTGCCTAGGATTGATCACTCTATTTCAATATTCATATTTATTTATAAGTAGATATGCATGATTGATCAATCTATTTTTATTTATATATATTTTACTTAGATTGAGAGTACCTGCACTAGAACTCAATTGCAATTGAAAGTTTTGCTTTCATGTGCAGCCTAATACTTAATTGGTTTGGCAAATGTTCCTACATATTTATATATACAATGATGATTTCAACCACTAATATAAATTTTATGTCAATACCTACCACACGTGATGTCACTCACTTTTATGGGCCCACATGATGCATGTGTTATAGCCCCACCATCAACCCATTTTGCAGAAAACAAATGTACAGAGTAGATTGAGTGGGCCACGGAAAACAAATGTATCAAGTAACTTTTGCATCCACATCTATGATTGTTAGAGTATCAAGCATCACACTTTGCTAGACTACCAAATAACTCCCCCAAGACTAGGGTTGTCAATTGGCTACGCTTTCGGCCCTAGCCTACCTTGAGCAAGGCTTGGGCTGGGGGATTAGCCTTGAGCACTGGGCTCAGGCTTAAAATTCAAGTTTGTTTTTCAATTGTGCTGGGTTTGGACCAATACAATAGCCCATCTGTATAGCTTGACTTGACCCATTTATAATTATGAGATTATTTTATAGTATATATGTTCACATGATTAGTAAATTATATTTGACTAATTATTTTAATATATATTTTCATGCAATTCAAATTGGGCAATTACAATCAATAAAATAAGCCCTATTTCTAGGTTTCATTAATTTTTGAGACGGGATGATTAAGCCGGATTCAATTACTTTGAATATTTGCATGTGGCTCCAGAGTTATGTGGTCACATTTCTGGACAGAAGACTAATAATGGGGCTCATCTAAAAATTAAATGAAATACACAGGAAGCAAAAGTCGGGATGGGGTGTACTTCATCGGAATCTCTTCGAGGATTGGCCCATTGTTCTTATTTTATCTAATCCGTTCACCTAATCCGTTCACCTCACCAGGAGAGCTTCATCAATGTAAAAAGGCATTTAATATTTCAGCCTAATCCAAAACTTGGGTGGGCTATGAATTTAGATATTTACTTGTGATTTGACCTTGTTTATTTGGAAAGACCCACCTCAATTTTGAATCGAGCATGTTTTTGTGGTATATGGTTAAAATGAGGTGGCTGGACTGATAGACAGAGCATATGTAAGACACACATCAATGTTAGGATTCACATAGCTTAGATGTTGCCCATGGACCAGGCTTGCATACTGACACTGCAAGTGGCCACTTGCTGGTTTGTGCTCCTTGGGATGCACAATTACGTGTGTGTTTTGTCAGAGCCATTTATTCGTCTTTTGCTATCTCATTTTAAGGTATGAATCGAAAATCTAGGCAAATCAAGATTTCAAGTGGACCACACTATATGAAACAATAGTGATTAAATTCTCATCATTGTTGAGACTTGTGTTTTGCCTTCATCAAGGCCTTTATGTGACCTAATCAATAGGTTTGATGGTAAATAAGCATCACAATGAGCATAGAAAGTTTTTAATGGCGGTCATTCAATCACTATTGTTTTCTTATGGTGTGGTCTATTTGATGCTAGGATATGTCCCATTTTTGGGCTTACGTCCTAAAATAATGATCCAAAATGGATGGACGGGTGGGATATTGGAATCACCTCAATGCAAATTCTCTACAATAGTTGTGGGCAACATGGATCCAAAATTATGCGCCAGGTTTATCAACATTGTCCATTTTGACATATTATTTTAAGGTATAAAGCCTAATAAACGAAACAAATCTAACGCTCAGGTGGACCACATCATAAGCACAACTGTGACAATGACATCCACCATTGAAACCTTCCCAAGGCCCACTGTGATGGTTAATTGCCATCCAACCTATTCATAAGGTCACGTGGACCTGGATGACTGGGAAACACGGATGCCAACTCGATCCAAAACTTCAGTGGCCCCCAAAAAGTTTTCAACAGCAGGATTTAATCTCCACTGTGTGGTCCACTCGAGCCTTGGAACTGACTCATTTTTTGGTTTGTACCCCTGAAATGATATGGAAAAATGGATGAACGGCGTGGATAAAACCCATACATCATGGTGGCCCCTCAGAGCCATTGCCCGTTCCTAGCAAGGGTGGGGCGTACCGAATCTGCTTCCATATTGAGGGGAGTAATTTTTTACTTTAGAGATGACCTTTTTACCGACCTTAGCAGCCGCGACCGGCCAACAATCTATTTCGGTTGAAATTAGCCTTTATTTTTTTCACCTGGTTCTTGCCTAAACCCGGGGAGCCTGAGTGGTATTTTTGTTCTTCTGTACCTTATCTTCTTCCATTGACAAAGTTTTCCACCAGCGAGAAAAATCAGTCACAGGACATAGGTTGTGTCCTACCGCCCAAACAGGCTCTATGAGGCCAATTGTGATGTAAATACTTCATTTATGTCGTTCATCACTTTTATCATATCATTGGAGTTATGGTCTTAAAAATAATATGGTTCCACATCTCTAGTGAATCACATCAAAGGAAGCTACAGATACCGACACCCACCAATGAAACCTTTTCAAGGGCTATGTTTTTTTACCATACAACTTATTCATGAGGTCAAGTAGAGATGGATGAAGGAGAAAAACAGATATAAGCTTGACCCGAAACTTCTTCAGCTCTCAAGAAGTTTTTAACTGTGGAAGATCAATCCCCAATCTGTGGTTCACTTAAGACCTGCATCTGCCTAATTTTTGGGTTGGTGTTATAAAAATGATTAATGGCGTGGATAAAACGCTTAATTTACGGTGAGCCCCACAGAGCCCTGCCTGGACGGATAATCGTCTGGGCGGGGTAGGACGCAATCCACGTCCGTAGTCACGCTGCTTGGTATCTAAGCTAAGGAAGCGGATTGGTACCAAGTTACTCAGTGCGCTTAGTAAACTCTGTGGGGCTGCCTTGATTTATATATTCCATCCACTCCTTAAATCCATTTTAACAGATAATTGCAAGGCTTAAACCCAAAAATAAAGTATATCCAAAGCTTAAGTGGGCCACACCACAGTAAACAGTATAAATTAAATGTCAACTGTTGAAAATTTTCTTGGGGTCCACAGAAGTTTTGGATCAACCTTATATTTGTGTTTTCCTTTCATCCATATCTGTGTGATCTTATGAATAGGTTGGATGGCAAATAAACATCATTATAGACCTTAGAAAGGTTTCAACGGTGAAAATTATTATTCCCAATGTTTCCTGTGCTATAGTCCACTTGAGCATTAGAAATAATTCAATTTTGGTCTTAACCATCAAAATGCGCTTGAAAAACGGATGGACAGCGTGGATAAACCACATCCATTCACAGTGGGCCCAACAGAGTTTACTCAGTACGATAAAAGCGTACTGAGTAACTCAGTAAGCAATCCGATTTCCTACGCTAGGGTTGATTCCATCTTAATATGCGCCTGGTGCGCAAATACGCACCCTTCAGTCGTCTCGTTCGCCTGTCCTTCCCTTCTCTTCTGCTATCCCGCGCCTCCACCATGGGAGAGGGCTGCTGCGGCAATTCCAAATCAAATTCCAAACCAAATCCCGAGCCTAATTCCATCCCCAAGTCCAAACCTATCAAGGACGAAACCTACCTCACTTCCGTCATCGAGAAACGTATCCGTATCTTCGAAGCCATCAAGGCCCAGCAAATCGAAGAACGGCAGAGAATCGGCGGAGAGACCATAAGGTAACATGTTTTGGATTACCCCAACCCTTCGTTCATTTTGTCGCAAATAGACGGTCGAGAATGGAATTACCAGAACAAATATTGAATCAAATGAAAAAGACCAAAAAGAAAAGAAAACAAACACCCCCTCCCCCCCCCCCCCCACCCCCGCTCACACACACACACACACACACACACAAATGCAAACCCGAAAGGGAAAGCAAATAAATCAATAAGAAAATAAAGAGATTGTGGAAAAGATCCAACAATCTTCTAGCCAGATGCTAGAGATCACAAATGCAAGACTGTGAGCAAGCTCAACAGTCCTCTAGTCTAGAACTAGAGATCACTTTCCCTCCCTTCAACAGCCACCGTAGAGAAAAGAAGAAAATTTCATAAAGAGAATATTGATCAAGTTGTCTTATATCATAACTGAGAAGGATGCAACCTGGACACTTAAGCATATCCAACTCCATCTGTCTCTAAAGCCCAAAAGATGAAGCATGTAGTAAAGGAAACCCCAATCAACGTAGTTGTAAGCCTTCTCCATGTCAAGCTTAAATCGACCTTCCATTCTCTGTCTTGAATCAATGCATTCATTAGCAACTAAAGCGCTGTCAGGAATTTTCCTACCCAACACAAATGCCCCTCGACTCTCAGCAATAACCTTGGAGAGGACTCCCCAGATTCACAACGCAAGAATTTAGCCAAAATCTTATAGGGACCCGCTATGAGACTAATCGGCTGAAAGTCTTTGAGTTGATCCACATAATCAGTCTTAGGAATGAGAATAACAAAAGGGGCCCCCATCTCCACAAGTAGTCCGCTTCCCCCATGGAGTTCTGACACAAAGTCCATGGTGTTATAACCAAGGATGTGTTAAAAAAATTGAAAGAAAGCCATAGGGAAACCATCCGAGCCCGGAGCTTTATCACCATAGATAGAATCTAACGCCGCTTTAACTTCTTCAATTGTGAGCGGAGCTATAAGAGAGGTAACCTCCACTTTCGAGAGATTGTAAAAAACTTGAGCATTGAGGCGTGGTCTATTTCAACAATTAGCAGATAACAACCTCCTATAGTAGGAAACGATGGAATCACTAATTTTTGCCTTATTTGTAGTCCTAACTCCATCAACTACCAAGCTGGATATACGATTGCATCTCGTCCGGGCACTAACTACGTGTGAAAGTATCAAGTATTTTTATCCCCACCCTTGTGCCACACCTGTCTAGACCTTTGCTGCCACTTAATTTCATCTTCTTTCGCTTTATTAGCATAGGATTGGAACAAAGCTGCCTTTTTAATTGTACCCTTGTCCGACAGGTTGCCTGCCTCATCTAAAAGATCTAGCTCATGATTTTCTTTTGCCATCCCCTCAAACTCAGCCTCGCGGGCTCCAAGCACTTCCTTTTCCCAACCCTTAATCTTTTCTTTCAGAAGTTTGAGTTTTTTTACATAGCTAGAATCCAACAACACCATCTACTTCAATGGACTTTCACCACTCAACTAGCTTCTCCTTAAATCCCTCAATCTCGACCCACACCAACTCAAACCTGAAGGGCTTTGGGCCTCAATTTTCTTGGGGCACCTCTAAAACAATAGGGCGATGATCCGAAATAGTTCGAGGCAGGCCACGTTATGAAACTAAAGGATATTTTTCAATCCAGTCCGGGGACACTAAGAATATTTCCAGATGAGATTCTTAGTGTCCCCTGAAGCGGCAGATTGATGCAGGGGCATCTTGATGTGATTCCAATGATGCACTGTATCTCCATGCTGGGGTGGGTTGGCCCACGAGGTAGGGTCCGTGAGATACAAAATGGTCACGAGGTGTGGCCCATTGTGGGATTGTGCGAAGCGGGGGTTGCCTACGGGAAGGTCTCGCCTGGGAGGGCTGCATATAGGGATAAACTGGTCCTTCCCCATCAACGCTGGAGCTTTTGGTGCGTTGGTCAGTTGTTCGCTATCAACATGGTATCTAAGTGGGAGCCCAGCGTTCGAGTCTCTTCACCGGTGTGGGTGGGTGATGCAGGGGTATCTTGGTGTGATTTCAAGGGTGTACCGTATCTCCATGTTGGGGTGGGGTGGCCTACGGGGCGGGGTCTGCGAAATGCAGAATTGCCCACGAGGTGGGGCCCATTGTGGGATCATGCGATTCGGGAACCTGTGCGAAGCGGGGGTTCCCTACGGAGAGGTATTGCTTGGGAGGGCTTGCATATATGGATAAACTGGTCATTCCCTATCAGCTTCGGAGCTTTTGGTGCGCTGGTCGGCTGTCCACTCGTCAACGAATTTCCTCATGCTTCAGGTAATGTGATTGCCATTGGATTTCTCTTGAAGGAAGTGGACAACGTTGAAGTTCCTGCCTATACACCAAGGCACGTCCCATTTGAGCCTAATTGAGTCCAACTCACCCCATAAAAGATCTTTGATTGATGGAGAGCAAGGGCCATACACGCCCGTGAATACCCACTGATTGCCCATTGCAACACTGATTGCCCGTTGCAACCTCGCATAGCTTAACATATCAGGAAAAACTCCCATGAACAATATCCATCTTCTTCCAAAGATCAGAGTTCCAGGTTACAAGAATGCCCCTCGGTGATCCAATTACATTAATCGTAACCTAGTCTTTATTGGTTACACCCCATAAAGAGTCTAACATACATATGTCTATAAGCTGGAACCTTGTTTCCTGTAATGTGATAATTTCTGCTTTGATCTTTTTGCACACCTTTTTCTCCTGAGCTCATTTAATCCTGCAACCCAGATGTCTAATATTTTAAGACAATATAATGATGGAGAAATGGCCTTGCCTGATCTTCCTCTTCTACCTGCACTTGCTTTCCCATAAGCATCGTAATTGATGGAACATTCGAGGTTAAGAAGTTCTCTCCATCTCCCAGGGGACTTCTTACTCTTAGACATATGAACTTCTTGCAGTCTTTGCATAGCTCTCTTTGACAAAATGATAAAAATTAGTGATGTCCTCTTCCTGCGCTCTAAAGGATAGACTGATCAAACCCCCAACCCGTTCGAGCGCATCTTTTGATCATCTATACTGTTCTACAAAAATCGGCCTGCTCATCGAGTCAAAGTGAAGGCTGATCTCATCTAGCGTCCCTTCCCCTGGCATTCCATTGCACCTGGAATAGTATATGGAGAGGCTCATAGAGGCGTGATTATCATTGCGTTTTCCGAGGAGATTTCTTCCAAGCGTTCCGCTTACCCCATCTCCCGATCTTCACTTGGCAATTCTGTAACAACCCATTAGGTCTCCGCCTTGTCGCCATAACTCACTAACCCCAATCCCAAAGATGAATCAACAGCAGGGAGAATCTTGAGGCAGGGGGGTTCGAAAGGGAAGACGCTTGAATCGTCGCGGTCTCCCTTGTTGACCCAAAGTTCGGCGAAGTTGTGGGAGAAAGGGGCTTGAATGTCTCTTATACCTAGGGGAAAAAGTCCCCACTCGTGGTTGTTAGAAACATGTGTCGGTAAAAACGTGAAATCCACACGTTTATCTTGAGAAGTAACAAAGAACTTTTATTGACATCAGCCTTCTTCTCTTACAAACACTTTAAGAGAATTCACACTTAGAAAAATATTCGAATCACTACTCTACACCACGACCCCTCCTTATAAATCCTAAAAGAATATTTAATTGAAATCTCCCCGATTAAGATATTGATTCTTAAATCAATCACAATTTATTTCAAACCAGTCTAATCTTCCTTAATATGATAAAAGCCTAATAAAAAACAAACATAAAAAGTAGCTATATCTCTAAAATCAACCCATAGTTTCAATCATATCAATTACATCTTTAAGTCAGCTCCCCACATCTCCCAAAAGTAGTAAATTATAATCCTTGATTTAGGCTCCCAAATCTGTAAATAATCAGCTAAAAATTCAGCACATGTTGGGCCCATGTCTTGTTAGGCCGTTTAGTGGGCCTAGGTGGGCCTTGGGCCTGTATTAGGGGTGGACTATATTCATGACCCACTGGGTTCGGCAGCGTAAACTCAAACGCAATCTGTATAATTTTGGGTTGACAAAACACAACTCAAACCCAATCTGTATAATTTTGGGTTGACAAAACACAACTCAAACCCAATCTGTATAATTTTGGGTTGACCAAACACAACCCAAACCCAACCCAGCCGAAACCTTGACTTTCTGGGTGGGACTGGGTCGGGCTGGTGGGTGGGTCACGTTTTGCCACCCCTAGCCCCATGTGCTCGGTTTGAAAGTTTTTGATTGGTCATCTTGGGATCCAAGTTCCAACAAAGTTAATCTGATCATTCTTGTTTTTCTCGATGGATGCCCTGTTTTATTGTGATACTTCTTGTTTCTATTGATGATATTGTCATTACTGATGATGGCATAGTAGTTAAATCAATGGACAATTGAAAATTGTAAAAGCAGTTCAAGATGACAGATTTGGGATAGTCGAGAAGTTTTTTTTGGGGGTCAAGGTGTCACAAACGTCATCTGGATATTTCTTAGGTCCACACGAGTAGGCTTATGATTTGATCATACTCAGCTCAATATCCCAGCTGTGGTATATCACTCTCCTGATATGGTGTAGGCCTGGGATTGAGTCTTAAGAAAAAAAAAGATCAGGATTTTGATTGCATAGGCTTAATTAACAGGTAGTTTTAATTAGCTGGTAGTTTAATGGTTGGTACTCTTGAACTCAACCATGGTGCAATTGCATATCATTGGTTAGTTGGGAATTCGGTGGATTGGTGTGCATCACTGTGACCTGACAATCCCTTATGCCATGCTGTTCATGTTGTCGTTCAGTTTGTCTCCAACCCTCCACACTTGGGCTCATCAGTGGTGCATCATATTATCACACACATGCATACAAATATACATACGTATTCACATGGATACATACTTGCATGCATATGCATGAGAGTTTGATGCCTCTGGATCATCTGTCGTGCATATAGCACTTGTGTTCTGTGCCTCCAGATCATGTCCATAACGACCGTTAAAAATGTACCAAACTGCAGCACTTGTGTATGATGACTCGAACTAGGCATTCTGTTGGCTCCAATACAGAAAAGCTCCTAATTAATAATCACTTTGGTTGTACTGGCCTAAACATCTAATAAATGGACCTTTTCTTAGCTGAGCTTGAGCCATTACTGATTTGTCCTTTGGTGTCCATTTGTATGCCACTGATAGAAGGTTTTGGAATGTCCCAAACTGATTTTCAGATTGTAGCCATTCACCATTTCACCTATCAAATGAATAGTTTCTATTTAGTCCATGCAGCCATGAAAGTAGCAATCATATGGAGGCAAGGTACATCCTATGCCTCTAGAGGCACTAGATCCAGTTCCATATATATATATATATGTATATGTATATTTATTTTAGGTGGCATGGCACATGCAAGAAATGACATATAGTGATGAGGACATATATCAGTGTGCATGTATGCATGTGTGCATCTGATATGATAATTATAAATCTCAAATTTCCATCATATTTATGCTACTGCTTTCCTGATCTCAAGACTACAGTTAACATCTGTACTTTCCTATTTCTTTGCAGGATAACATTGCCAGATGGTGCAGTCAAGGAAGGCAAGAAATGGATATCATCACCTTTTGACATTGCCAAGGAAATATCCAAAAGTTTGGCTGCAAGTGCTTTGATATCTGAGGTGGGTATTATTTGGTTTTGGGCTTTCAATTCAAAACAGCATTTTAAATCTTTTTGTCTCGTGGCGGCATTTCAATTGTATACCTCTTAGTGCTGTTTGGACCTTTGTCACAACCTTAGTTTGGTCAAGCTGTCGTGTCCATCACTTGAAGAAGCTCCAGGCCTTCAATTCGAGGTTACGAAAACTTACCTTCCAATGTCATCCTGGTATTACCGTTCCAAAAAATGTCATCCTGGGACTTGATTCCTTCACTGAAAGTTTTATAGGCACAAACACAAGCAGAACATCCACAGACATGTCTGTACCAACACGTGAAAAAAGTCACATATTGCCGACACTTCCACAAGTTGTCGAACTGTGTTGGCCCACCATCGTCTTTGTTTGAGATCCACTCAGACAACCAGATGTGCGCTCCCATGGTAGGTCTAGAACTGCAAAATCAGGCTGATCCAATAACTTAGGTGGGCTCCTTCCTGAGGGAACAGTTGGTAGAGGGATACTACCATTAAAAAAACAGCTCGTCCATTGTGAAATCGACCACATGAGGGAAGGATGGGATGTTCACCATTAAAAACTTCTAGATTGCACTTGAGGCCCACTTTGATAGGTGGAAGACATCCAATCCGTCTAGTGTGTGCATGCTTTAATGCTCTCTTAGGGCCCTTAAAAAAATATCAAGTCCTTATGTGATTTGCGGATTTTGGAAGGTTCACCGCCCAAGCTCTATGGTATGAATACCTACTTTATTCATTGTAAAACTTTACAGGCTACCCAAACACACAATCTGTTTACCTGTAAACATATTACCAAGTAAAAGCCAAATGGAATAGCATGTAAACCGATTACACCTGAAACTTTTTTCAGGTGTAATGTGTTTACAACTAAAAAAATTACAGGCATCCAAATGACCCCTTGGGAGATTTGGAAAGAAGAATGAAATGCTCCCAAACTTTCCAGGCTAAAGGGTAGTGAATAAAGAGATGCTCTATTGAGTATTGACTCTGCATCTCCTTTGCGCAACAAGCAAATATTTGGAAGGATAAGGGATCTTCTTTGAAGATTATCTATAGTTAGCACCCTCTTCCTACCCACTAGCCAAACAAAAGCTGCAATCCTTGAAGGAGCCCTGTAAGACCAATAATGAAAAGGAAAGGCCTGAGAAGATGATGGTTTGGATATGAATCTGTAAAAAGAACGCGTCCAAAAAACACCAGAGCTGTGGGCTTTCCAAACCATGGAGTCTTCTTGATGTGGCAAAGGCAAGACGAGCTTAAAAAGATCTAGGAGGCAAAGGAGCTCATCAAAATTTTCATCCAATAAATTCCTTCGACTAGCATCCTAGACGACGGACTCTCCACTCATAGAGTTACAGTGATCAATAGCAATGGAATGATCCGGGGTGAAATTAGCTAGGCTTGGATATAATTCTTGTAGTGGTCTGTCACCACACTAGATGTCCACCCAAAAATGGATTCGATTCCCTCTTCCCATGGAAAAGGAAATACCATCACGGAATAATAAATCAGTGTCCACAATCACCTTCCAAATATGAGAGGCACGATAGAGAGATGAGGATCCAATGCTCCAATTGCCTCAATGTGTGCCGTATTTGGAAACTAGAAGTTCCCTCCATAGCTTACCTGCCTCTGATCCGAACCTCCACTGCCGCTTTCCAAGAAGAGCAACATTCACGAGGCTCAAATTTCCTTTTCGATAATCTGAATCATAAGCAGAATATTCTTTTTTGATAGGCACCATAAGCAGAATAATTTGAATCTTTCAGCCTAAAAATGACAAAATTGAGAACTTGGCATTTCTAGATGATGGGCGTAAATCATTTTTTATTTTTGAAATGGCTCATAAAATGAACTGTTGTGTCAGATTTGCAGAGGGCTACTTTTACTACTACACCCTGAAATTAACTTAATGGTCCAGATTTAAGCACATTGGCGGTTTTCCTGAAGTGTTGATCAGCCTCATTTTTTGGGTTGGGGAATGGCCATGGTACGGGTGAACTTATTAAATGGTTTGAATCGCTCCCACATGTGCTACATTTACACACATGCAGGGTGGCAGAAGAAAATCCCTGTTTGTTAAATCATGTCCACGGCTGGGGCTCCATTTTTAAAGAGGCACAGGTTGGTTGGAGGCTTGCCACATTAGAACTTTACCAGCCATTTCCCCAGAAATGAGTTTTGCACACGTGTGCCTGTAATCCAAATGAGTCCTTAGCTTATAATACAACCAATGGTGCATATTTTGACTGGGCATTGCATGAATAATCAGGAGATGACCAATGGCCATTCCGCGCATTGCATTCAAAGACTTGACCGAATGCCCTCATTTGCCTAATTACTGTACTCCAATTGACTCTCCGTTAGCTGCTGGTCTTCAATCAAAATATGGATGTGACTTCTTCTCGCCTGGTTACTGTACTTCAGTTAACTGTCCATTTGCTTCTGGTGTAGCATTCCTTTCTGGTTCTCTCGTCTTCAGAATTTTTATTCTTCCCTGCAGTTTTTCTGATGAATGCTGAATTTTTTGAGAAGTGTGAAGATGAAAGATGTAACATGACCAATCAAGCCAAAAACAACTAACAACACTGACAGCGGTATTAATTTACAAACCCTAAAGTCCAAACAGAAGAAACGGCACCATACAAACGAACCTGAAAGAGAACAAGACGCACTGCCTAAACTATCTCAGATCTTCAATGACAAACTCAGTCTTGACCATGCTGGACTTCTCATTCCTCTCCGGTTCACGTGGAGTCTTAAGAACTTTTATTCTTCCACACAGTTGATGAACTGTAAATGCACTAGGCTTTTGTTCCCAAGGACAATAGTCAAGTCTGAATTATCAAATTGATATTTGGGTTTGGTTTGTTCAAAATGTTAGAGTGTAATTGCAAAGTTCCCGTGTTTCCTTCTCCATTTTCTTTTCTCTAATTTCCCTATCCTTCATTTGTTTATTTGTTGTTTCCTAGTTTTCAGTTTCCAGTTGTCATTTCAGCTTGTTCAACTGAACTGGGTCACCAATACTTTGGTTCCTTAATGATTTATTTAACACTGGTTGAGGTAATTCTTATTTGTTTATTGATTTATTATCTTGGATCGGGCTAGTTCTGCTTTGTTAGATATCTTTTCTCTCAGCATGTGGTTCTATTAAACAACAGTTAACTTGATTACCATGTGTTGGGTTGAAGGATGTATTGCATCAGGTAGTGATCGTGCTTTGGGACTTCACACACTTTTCTCCTTTTTGCTATTAGCTTGTGTGCTTTCAAAAATTTTGTTAATTTGCAGTTTAGTTTATATTATAAATACTTCTATTGCTTCTAACTTACACTCAGATTTCTTTTGGTAAAGGTAAATGGGACTCTTTGGGACATGTCGAGACCATTAGAGGGAGACTGTGAACTGAAGCTGTTCACATTCGATACCAAAGAAGGGCGAGATACCTTTTGGCATTCTAGTGCTCACATCCTTGGACAGGTGAACTTATTTTAGAGATTTCAATGACTTACTCTTGTGGTTTGTAATTTAACAAAGTTCTTTGCCCTTCATCTTTAACTGTGATCCCGAGAAGATGACATGTAACTTTTTTTTTGGATGAAAATTTATTTAACAAATACTAGCCCAGGTTCTGTTTTTGTTTTTGTTTTTCATTCTTAGAAATTTCTTTAACTGGTGTTGTGATATTTTAATGGCAGTCCCTTGAGATGGTGTATGGATGCAAGCTTTGCATTGGACCTTGTACCACCAGGGGGGAGGTAAAAAATTACAACATGGTTATCTGCAAATATTTTCTGTGATAATTACTCGCCTTTTATGATTGTTTGCCTTTCAGGTCTTTCTTTTAATATATACTTTGTTACCTTTCATAGAGAGAGTGAGTGAGTGATAATTACTCGTCTTTTATGATTGTTTGCCTTTCAGGTCTTTCTTTTAATATATACTTTGTTACCTTTCATAGAGAGAGAGAGAGAGAGAGAGAGAGAGAGAGAGAGAGAGAGAGAGAGAGAGAGAGGGAGAGGGAGAGGGAGAGGGAGAGGGAGAGAGAGAGAGAGAGAGAGAGAGAGAGAGAGAGAGAGAGGATTCCATGTAGTGGGCATGCAAGGTCTTCTGTCAACTATTCGAGATCTCTCTCTCTCTCTCTGCGATATTCAGCAACTCGATAGTGTTTAGCCAATAAAGCAATGCAGTTACCCCTTGATGGCATCCTTTTCTCTCTCTGCGATATTCAACAACTCGATAGTGTTTAGCCAATAAAGCAATGCAGTTACCCCTTGATGGCATCCTTTTCCACATTAATTGCAGTCTCATTGGATGCAGTCACTTGTGCTTCTTAAATGCAAGTGAAGTTGACAAATTCTTAAATGCAAATCAATTGTAAGGAATGCTCCTCGGCATGATTTTTCTTGAAGAATTCTAGCAGGCTTGAGGGAGGAAGGACGGAGATGAATGATTCTGAACCTAAGGGGAATGATTATGAACCTACAGTTATCCTTCATAATTTTGCATTATAGCTGCAGCATGATTTGTTACTAAATGTTCTTCATTCTTTATATGCGAACGGATGTGCTTATAAAAGATGCGGACACCATCTGTAATGATCCATTTCGTATTTATTTTCATATTTTCTATAACCTACAGCTATCCCTTAGCAGTCAGTATAGCAAGTGCAATGCATGTGGAGAGGAAGAGGGAGAGAGCTGAAGAGACTGAGGAGGGGCGTGCAGGTGACATGCAGGGAGGGAGCGATTAAAATCTTTTGATGTGATTCATTGAAAAAATACCTTGAGGGAGGGAGTAATTTTTTTTGATGTGATTCATTTGAAAAGGGCGCAAATGCCCTTCTTTATGTTCCAAATCCTCTTTTTAAAACTCAAAAGTTCGCAGCTCTCCGAAAGCTAATTGGATGATTGTCCGTAGCTACTCACGTCATGTATGGTAGAGATATGGAGACTGCTATAGTTGTCATAGTTTTGCATTCTAGCTGTAGCACGATGTGTTACTACTACTACCTACAACATGTTCATCATTCTTCGTTAGTGAAAGGAAGTGCTGATAAAAGATGTGGAGACCATCTGTAAATGACCTATTTGGTAGTAATTCACATTTTTTTCTTTGTAGCTTGAAATTCTATTGCTCCATAGTCATGTAGAATTGTTTCTATTGGTTGAACTTGCTTTGCATGGATGATTTGCTACAAATTAGTAGTTTAGGGCCTTCGGCTTGTGCTAGAGCAGGCTTATTGTGCACTTCTTTTTCAATATCTGAAATGATTCAATGCTTCTTATAGGGTTTCTACTATGATGCTTTCTATCAAGACCTGACCTTGAATGAGGAGCACTTTGGACAAATTCATTCACAGGCAATGACAGCTGTTGCGGTACTGTTTGCTTTCATTTTCTCTCTCCTTTAGGAAATTAGGTTTTATGCTCTTCTTATAAAGGAAAATAATTCGGTTATATATATATATATTATAACTGCTCTCTCATAGTCTCAATTCAAGGAAAAAAAATAAAATCATTCACTAAGTTAGGAATTGTGTATGGGATAGATCTAGGGATTTGCACATCTCATTGACGGTTCCTAAAAATTTGCTGCTTTAGATGTTCTAATCATGCTTTTGCTTACACCGTTGAAAAAAAATCATGTGTTTGCTTAACAGGCACGGGTGATTTATAGCTTGTGGACATGCTCTTGCTTCTTCTCATGGTTGGTGCATATGAGATAGTTTGGGAGTTCTGGTCATTATTTATTGCTTGAAAGGGTGACCAGTCTACACATTATCAGTGTTCAAGGAAGCATTTTTATGGTTGAGAACCTTCAATAAATGACATGAAAACAAGCCACAACGGAGCACACGGATCTTTGAAGCATTTTCTTCTGTTGGTTCTTGGCTATAAATTTGCTTGAACTTGAGTTTGAATGTGTGAAACATACTTGATTTTCTGTTCAATGAGGATTTTAATAGTAGTCTTTTTTAAGTTTACTAGTTAATTATGCTTAGTTACACAGAATGTATGCAAATTATAGCAGCAACATTGCAAACAAGATTGGCTGAGGCAAAACTATTGCTGCACGAGTTTCCTTAGCGGAAAATCATTCAAAGCAATTTATATAACCTAGAGTTTAGATTGAAACAAAGCATTCTAATAACTATGTAACTCCTGTCACGCCTTAGACTCGGTGACCGGACTCACAAGGAACCTGATAGCTGGTTCCGGCCGCAACAGCCTCCGTAGTACCCCATTCTCGGTCCCTGGCCTATCCGATCCTGAGATCCCACAAGGAGGATTTCTATATCATAATTCCAATTCAATCGAGCATACCTAAGTTCATAACGCAATAATCTCAGAAAGTAACCATAGGAACGCATTGCAAAATCCACTAGAAATTTAAACTTTTACAAGTACATAAGGCTCAAAAGGAAATACATAAGGTAAGGAAGGAAGAGAAGTCTACAATGGGTCCTCATCACGCTCCAATCCAATGCTCCACCGCTACTGCGTCGAACTAGGATCTCTTGCACGCATCAATCATGTATAAGCTTATAGAAAGCTTAGAGGGCGGTGAAGGTGTGTGACAATGGTGCTCAGAAGAAATAAGAGGATGCAGAGGTAACCATGAATGATACCAATGCCACTAGTTGTACCGAGACTAAGCTATGAATGCAATAAGCCGTACTCAGGGCTATGCAATGCAATACATGAGTACTGAATGCCATATCGAGGCGATGCAACATAAGGTTTATACAGCTGATGCCAATGCGATGCGAAGTAATGCTAGTCCTCATATCCAATTCACATATCAAGTACAGTTCCATCATAAGGAATCCACCGGGGTCTAATACATTGCAGGATGACTGCCGCTCTGCAATGCAATACATGAGTACTGAATGCCATATCGAGGCGATGCAACGTAAGGTTTATACAGCTGATGCCAATGCGATGCGAAGTAATGCTAGTCCTCATCCAATTCACATATCAAGTACAGTTCCATCATAAGGAATCCACCGGGGTCTAATACATTGCAGGATGACTGCTGCTCTGCAAGACCCGCACAGTCAAACGAACGTAGGAGACTTCACTACTCGCTTGTGGACAACCAATCACCAATGAGGCTCGATGGTAGCGGACCCATTTATGAGCTGGTCAAACTCAGCCTAGCTATTGCCCTCTCACTTAGGTGGATAAGGCCACACCCCCTCCCAACCGACCACGTTGCAGTGGGAAACGCGGCCTCAAGGTATAAAGGCACTCGTGCGCTCATGTTTTTCACTTGGTCTCGGCGTTGGGGCATCTCCTCGGTACCGTGGAAGTTTAGGGGTTTTCACCCAGGGATATCCTATGCACCTCAAATGCTCAAGTATTATTTCCGGTGTCCACACACGGCCATTCACGATATGCTTGTGGAGGCTATGGCCCTGATGAAGCAAGGGCGGATATCCACATGCTATACAATGCTAGATGCATGAATCACATAATCACCCATGCATCAATCCCAAGCATACATCGTGCTTAAGAGGGGAAAAACTCCATCTCTCGGGGAGATACCAACATGTCCTACACAATGGCATAATCATGGCCAATCATACCTCAACCAAGCATGCATATGGGAGTGGGCTATGAAGATGGATAGGGGTGTCATTGAGGTGAAGTTGAACGCTCTACCTAACTGCGAAGGGTCTAGGTACTTGACCAATTTCTCATAAGGAATACAGCCTCTAGTGGGGCCCATTTACCTGGGGTAGCCCGCGAGACTAAGCATACAAAATTACGGGCCTAGATAATATAGATGGGCCTAGCAAGAGACTAAGGTGGGCATTCAACCACTCTTAGACACTAATGGGCCTAGAGGGGTCCTAATGGGGACTTTCAACCACCATTTCCCCAAGGCATAACCAACCATACATCACATGGCTATGAGGCCCAAGGCCCATGTCCAAACCATATATGTACATAAGTCCCACATAAGGTATAAGGAATGGGGTTAATACTACCATCAACAATCATGGGCCCAAAGAGAGGAATAAAGGCCTAAGGCCCAAGTCCCAATGGCCATAGGATCCATGCATTTAGCTGGACTTAGTGGGCAGCCCCTGTACACAAATATATGGCCCAAAACAAGTTTAAGTTGGGTGGATTGGGCCCCACTACATCAACCCAATAATTATCAATCTAAGTGAGCAACCAAGGGCCCAATATCACCCTTATCTCAGCCCGTAAGTCCATCAAAATGGTGGAAGGACAGCCCAACATATGGCCGACCAAGGTGGGACATTCCAGCCCAATTCGGGCCCGCAAGGAAGTCTCAAAAATCTCGTATGTGTTTGGGTCCCACAAATGGTCATCAATGGGTGGCCCAATCATGCATCAATTAAGCCCAAGAGAATATTAAAATATAAAGGGGCAGCAAATACCCAAATCCTTCAATGTGGTGGGTCCCTCATCCAATGAAAATCCAGCCATACAATATACATCTAGTGCCCAATGGCTGGACTTTTAGTCCACCTAATTTTCTGGTCCTATTGAGGCCCAGAAACTTGTCCAAGTATGTGTAAATTATTTCTAAAAGGACTAGCATTACTTATAGGGGGCCCCACCAAATGAAGGAAGGGGTTTTGACACCCAAATTAAGTGGGCCTGTTGCTGAAATGTAGGCCCAGTAGCAGCCCATGGTATGGGCGTCCCAAGGGGTTGGACGGTCCAAGGCCTAAACGGACCAGCCAACCACATGCAACAAGGTGGGCTCCACACGTCCCAAGTGGGCCCCACATGGGACATCCACCTAGGGTGTGACACAACCTATGCGGGCCCACTTGGGACGGCCAGCCCTGCCGGACGTCCAGTAGGACTTGTTGGTTCAGCTGGTTGGCCCCACAACCATGGCCTCCAAGGGCCTCAATAACATTAGGGATGGGCCCCACAAGCATTCACCAAAATTCAATGGGCTGGGCCCAATACTGCTACAAACATGAAGAAGACAACAAGGTAGAAAAAAAATTCTGCAATGTACATGTTGCTGTCCTGAATTTGGGTACTCAAATGGAGTGGGTTCAGGGCCTCTAATCTTGAAATTGAAGGTCAAGTTCCCTCATCATGTATACAACAAGGTGGGACCCAGAAAGGTGGCCCACCATCAGAAAAAATATTTTTAAATTATGGTTTTATGGGACAATGTTGCTGCACTGCACAACAGAAATTTTTGGTAGTCCACCATGTTGGCCCACCCTTTTGGAGGCTCAAATGGGGTTAGTTGGGGCTGAAATTTGGCATGCTTATGGGTGGGATATACACCTTCAAGATTCATATATTACATGGTACCAATCTCCCCACTAAATGCCCAAAAATCAGGCCCTAAGATGCCCCAAAAATATGTCCAGACAGTTCTGGACAGCAACACATATCTGAAATAAATAAATTATAAACATTATTTAAAAGGGGATTTAATCCTAGAAAATCATGGTGTGGTCCACCCTAGTGGGCCCCTCAAACATCCAAACCATCCACACCTTCCAAACACCTTTGCATGCACCCCATTTAGGTGCATCTTGGGGGTCATACGTCCAAGGGATGGACTGTCAAAGACGTCCTCCCACTTGGGACGGTTTGGATCTTGTCGGTCCACAAGGTGGGCTACACACAATGATTAGAAGTATAATAACAAGAAAAGAAGGAAGACCGGCCACAAGGGAAGGGTCTCCGCCTCATCGAGGCCCTTCCCCTCATCACACATACATGCACATTCCATTATCACAATACGCACAAGATCTACAAGATCAAAGGGCTATCTACTCGGGATCTATGGTGGAGATCTAATCTTCACCAAGGATCAAGGGTCTAGATGACACATAGATCCCTGATCAAAGGAAGAAAAAGCTTGAAGGGATCCATGGAGAATGGTCCCTTGCATGCAACATGCATGCAATGTAGGATGGGCTACAAGCCACATCCATGGAGACTTGGGGCCACCATTATTACTTGATGGCTCCCACAAGCTCCATCATGAGAAGAAGAATGAAAAATAATAAAGGAACCAAAGAACTCTAAATTTTTACAAATGCTAGCACAATCACCTATGGATCAAGCTTGAAAGCTACACCATCTTCATCTAGAAGCTCCAAGGATCATGAATCTAAGGTTGAGATAAGTTAAGAAGGGATGGATTGAGAGGTATTTGGGGTAGCAAGGGCTGGAAAAATAGAGGGGAGGTGGGACGTTTGAAGAGTTGCTAGGGAGAGGAGAGAGGAAGGAGTTGGAGAGAAATGAGAAATGAGGGTTGCTTGGGAGGTATAGAGAAGCAATCATTACTTTCTCTACTTAGAGAAAACACTCATTAGGTTATGGTGATATAAACAATGTTGCTAGAGAGTTGGCTTATAAGGTAGTAGGGTAGTAGGTTTTCTAGAAACCCTATACTAGGCATGACATCATCATCCACATGCTCATGAGAAAACGTGTGGGGTGGGGTCCACCATCCACACATCAAGGGTCCATATCGAACGTTGCCCACAACTTGAGATGTACACGTCGGATTTACGTACGGGACGCGGCGTTGGAACCAAGGTGTCCCGTATTGGTATCGGTTGGCGTAACGGTGACCTCCAAAATCGATACGGATACGTGGGCGTAACGGCGATATGGGGGCGTAACGGCCCGTAACGGTGCAAATTTTTTTTTTTGCCAAAAAAATATGGATTAAATCCGGAATATTCTAAGCATTCCAAATATGCATTCATTTATAAAATGGAACATGTTTATGGGGGCGTAACGGTCCACTCTTCGGTGAGAAGTTGTATCGGACTGTCTGATGAATTTATGAACCAGATAACCTGAACTTGACTACAAAATTCATATATTTAATTTTCTAACTATCTACTACCAATGATAGATATATTAGAATGAATGTTATATGTAAATATCTTACATTAGGTGTGTTTGCAATTATTTTTGAGGAATTTCTCGAACATACCTGTCCAGTGTGCATGTGACTATGATTCCTGTCTATAACCTATCATCCTCAAGTCAAGAATATTAAAAAAAATAAAATTAGTAGTGTCTGATATACTCCCCTGCAACTTGATTAAGGATTACTTGATTGGTTGTCAGGGGAGCTATTTTAAATACAAGTTCGACAGTGTCAAGTGTGTGCATAATTGCATGGCTTCTTGCAATAATACTGTTGTGAGCTGTCTGCTGCAAAATGCAAATACTTACCTTAATACAAATATATACTCACAATCACAAGTCACCACCAAAATGAAAATCTGCTTTTTTGTGGTTGCTCGACCTCCACATCATCGTCATTGTCACCATTAGGCTGAGGTTGTCCAATAGGTGTAGGTTCTGCATATCCATAATATCCAGTGCTAGAAGGAAATACTAGATCAACGAAACCAGAGGATGACTGATCTTGACTAGGTAACGACTCTGACCCTGAGTAAGGATATCCACCAATGCCCGTTGAATAGCCATACTGGTGACCATACTCAGGCTGTTGAAAATCTTGAGATTGAGAGTGTCTGCTGTGATGAGTAACTTGGATTTGGATCTGGATATCTATAATCATATGGATATTGATCGGGATGGCTATTCCAACATGAATGTGATGGAATAGGCTCAGTATAACCATCATAATCATAATCCAATTGACCATAAGAATATCCATCATAATAACCAAGACCATAAGCTTGCTGATGTTCCGGACCTCCCGGACGCGGTGCACCACTAGATGTACCCTCCTGCTGGCTGTATCGTGACTCGGTACACTTGTAAGTTCGACCTCGTGTACCACCTCGTCGATGTTCATTGGCATCGCGATCTGTAGACGGCTGAATAGGGCGTTGAGCAACACCAGAAGTGCCAACACCAGAGGCAGGTGGTCATCGTCACCATCATCTGACACGGATACGCTACCACTGCTCGTACTCTTTTGTTGATCTCGAGCCGTTTCCGTACGTGGCATAAACGCTACCCCTCTTACTGTGTCCAACACATCTGCACGACTCTCTTGTTGTGCTTTGCGTATTTCTGGGTCATCAATTTTCAATTCTTCACTATCCTCTTCAATTTGCTTGTCCCTTGTTTCCAACCAAGGTAGAAGTGGGTCATCCTTATCATAAATATTGTCCAAGTTTATTGGACAGTAGTCTCTGTCATCGGCAGTTGTAAGGCTCGTATGATGTCGTCGTATTCTTAGTTTTATATTGTAATGCATGAAGACAAGTCTATCTAATGTTCTAGTCTGCAATCTATTCTTATTCTTTGAATGAATGAGCGCAAAACAACTCCAATTCCTTTCGCAGCTAGAGGAAGATGTTGTCTGGATCAAAACTTTTACTGCAATTTTTTGGAGAGCCTTCGTACTTTCTCCGAAATTAATCCACCATTTGGCCGGTTGCAACCTAGATACTGCATGCTGTCTAGAGCATCTCCAAAACTACCAAGGCGATTTTCAAATGTATCTAATTCATTCAACGCCTTTATTTGCATATTTAAGTCAGGTTCTAATCTCTTTATCACATTTTTTAGCCCGACACGAACTTCATCATCTGTAACAAATGATTGGGCATATCTATACCTAGGATTTAAGTAATAACATGCTGCATGAAGATTGTGATGGAGTTGTTTTGTCCATCTCCTGTCGATCATCTTCCAATAAGTCTCTCAGCTTCTACAATCACATTGAATTGCAAGCTTTGCCTTATCCATGGCATCATATAGGAAGCTTATGGTAGGTGTTTCATCGGTTTCAATAAGACGGAGTACCCTCATTAGTAGCTCAATCACCTTTAGGGTCGCCTTAATCTTTTTTCAATATTTGTTGTCTCGTATGGTGTTCACAACGTCGATCGGTGTCCCTGATGTCTTCTTCCCATGTTTTGTGTTGAGGCATTGTCGGGAAGCAAACATTTCACTCAACTCTCCCTTATGCTGGAATAAACTCTCTAACGCTATAAAGTTTGTTGCGAATCTAGTCGCCGCAGGCCTCAACAATTCTCGTCCTTTCGTGAACTTTCTCATTATTGCGAATACTTGATTATGGTTGTAAATAAACGTCGTTACTTTGCCCTTTCGACCATTTCCTTAACATTCTTCTTCTTCCCAATATCTTCCAATATAAGATCAATACAATGGGCAGCACATGGTGACCAAAAAAGATGTTTTCTTTTATCCATCAACATATGTCCTGCATGTTTATATGATGCTTCATTATCTGTCACAATCTGCACTACATTCTCCTCTCCAATCTCATTCACAACTTTATCCATTAGTCCAGTAATATAATCAGAATTTTTTGTTACTTCTGAGGCATCAATTGACTTGTGATATATAGTTCCTAAGTGACAGTACACCATGAAGTTGATCATGCTGCGTCTGGTTGGGCCAGTCTAACCATCGCACATGATCGTGCATCCTCTGGCTTGCCATGTAGGTTTAAAGGTAGCCACGTATGTTTTCACATCCGCATACTCTGCATCTGTCCATTTTCCCCTAATCTCCTTAGCCGTGGGAGCTTTTATTCTTTCACCTGCTTCTGCTGCTGCATCAATTACCACCTGCCAATATGCAGAATTGGCCGTGTTAGGAGGTATGTTGGCATGTATAAATAACTTTGCTGCTGCTCTACCTAATTTCTCAACGGAAGTTCTACTGCACATTTGTTTTATCTTCTTTTGTTTAGTTGATTCTTTCCTAAACAGGATTGGATCAATAGAGGATCTCTTAGGCTCATTTACTTCTTCATCCAAATGTATAGGGGCATCACGTGAAGATGTCTGTCGTCGGCTCCCAAATACACGTCTTAACCCACCAAACCTACCCCCCTACCCTCAGTCCCACCTGCAGAAGCAGTTGCACTTCCAGTTGCACTCCCTGTCCTAGTCCCAGTCCCACTCCCTCTGCCCCCTCCTGTATCACGCACTGACCCATGCGTGCCAAACATGCGGTGACGTTCTTCCTCTTCACGAGCTAGACGCACGCTCTCTCTCCTAGCTATAGTTAATTCCCGATCTGAATCTTCGTCAGAATCATAATATCTTCATCACGAACGCTCATATATTCAGGACCAAACACCTCCTGTCGAGCTGCTTCTAAAATATCATCTTTATTCTTTTGTACAATAACACGTTTACCCTTCGACTCATCCAGACTAGCTTGCATTAATAGCATCATCTCTTTCGGTACTCTGACACATGACGTAACTTGACCCTTTGGATGTGCCAAATGTTGTTTGAGACGGGTAATTCCACCAGACACTATCCTATCACAATACTTGCACTTCATTTGGTGCTTAGTACCACTAACCCTCTCACAATGTTGCCATCCAATATCCTCACTTGTTGTTGGCTAGACCCAGACATTTCTTTAGGTTTAGGATATGAGTATGAGTGTATGACCTATGTTAATAAAGATAATTTTATGTTCTAACTAAACCCTAAGAAGCTCCAAAACCTGTCCAATATAAGCAAATAAAAATATAAAGTCACTAATTCGAAAATACAATTTTTTTTTATATAAAATGACACCCCAAATATGTAAAATGCACATTAACATATTCTACTATAATTAACACATCATATGGCATGATTAAAACAGCAAAACAACCATTAAAAATTGAATTTTCGAATTTTAAAAAAAAGGGGCCAAAATTCATGCGTAAATAGAAAAAAAATGTAAATAAAATATAAAATGATACCCAAAATATGTAAAATGCACATTAACATGTTCTACTATGATTAACACATCATATGGCATCATCAAAATAGCAAAACAACCATTAAAAATTGATTTTTTGAATTTTAAAAAAAGGGGCCAAAATTCATGCGTAAATAGAAAAAAATATAAAAAAAATATAAAATGGCACCCCAAATATGTAAAATGCACATTAACATGTTCTACTATGATTAATACATTATATGGCATGATTAAAACAGCAAAACAACCATTAAAAATTATTTTTTCGAATTTTAAAAAAAGGGGCCAAAATTCATGCGTAAATAGAAAAAAATATAAAAAAAAATATAAAATGGCACCCCAAATATGTAAAATGCACATTAACATGTTCTACTATGATTAACACATCATATGCAATCATTAAAACAGTAAAACAACCATTAAAAATTGATTTTTCGAATTTTAAAAAAAAAGGCCAAAAAAATGCGTAAATAAAAAAAATATAAAATGGCACCCCAAATCTGTAAAATGCACATTAAGCTGTTCTACTATGATTAACACATCATATGGCATCATTAAAACAGCAAAACAACTATTAAAAATTGATTTTTCGAATTTTAAAAAAAGGGCCCAAAATTCATGCGTAAATAGAAAAAAATATAAAAAAAATATAAAATGGCACCCCAAATCTGTAAAATGCACATTAACATGTTCTACTATGATTAACATATCATATGGCATCATTAAAACAGCAAAACAACTATTAAAAATTGATTTTTTGAATTTTAAAAAAAGGGCCCAAAATTCATGCGTAAATAGAAAAAAATATAAAAAAAATTAAATGGCACCCCAAATCTGTAAAATGCACATTATCATGTTCTACTATGATTAACACATCATACGATATGATTAAAACAGCAAAACATATTAAAAAAAGTAAATACCTATTTTTGAAGAATTTCTGAAAAATGGCCCACCGAGCTTTGATTCAACCAAATCCGTAATATAATGTGTTTTTGTAACAAATAACCAGCCAAGGTTGGTCGAAATTACTATTAGAAGGAGTGAAAAACAGTTTGGAAGCAAGAAGTTTGGAAAAAACAGCAAGATCGGTGCTTAAAAAGCCAAAAAAAATTGATCATTTTTCGACCGTTACGGGCGGACCGTTACGCCCCCATAACGGCTAATACTCCCCGTATTGGCCGATACGGCTCAAAAAATCGAATCGGACGATACGACACCGATTTGCGTTACGGTTGCCACCGTTACCGGTACGTATCGGCCGATACGTAACCGATTTGGCCCACCCTGGTTGGAACTGCGGCTCCGATACGGACGAAATGGCATAGGTTTCGGGTCAATCCGAGTCGGGTCTACGTGACCGAACTTGAGGACGACCGCAAACACTATCCATAGGTCACCAGTTGTCGGAAGGACCGTGTGACCTAAATAAACGGCGTGCACACTTGGGTTAGGGTCTTACAACTCCCCCTGACAAAGAAATTGTTATCGAAATTTACCAAATCCAGGACAAAAGGAATGCAGAAACACCATTGTATATATCAATCGGCAATCATAAGAGAAGGCAATACATAGAATCATATAACAATCAAACATCATATATATGGGGATAATGCTCTTGAATCTCGACTTTGTGCTCCCAAGATGCCTCAGCATCTGAATGATGACCCCACTGTACTTTCACCAGGGGAATGACCTTGGTCCTGTGAACCTGCTCTTTCCGATCAAGGATATGAATCGACTGCTCGACATCGGAAGCATCTTTACGGACCTCAAGGGGTTGCCAATCAATTACTGGAATGATATCCGACCGACACTTCCTCAACATAGATACGTGGAACACATCGTGGATCCTGGACAACTCTGAAGGTAAGGTAAGCCTGTAGGCCATAGTGCCCACGTGCTCGGTAATTTTGAAAGGTCCAATGAATCTCGGGGCAAGCTTGTCCTTCACTGTGCAAGCTTGTCCTTCACTCCAAATTGAACCACGCCCTTTATAGGCGAGACTTTGAGATATACCATGTCCCCAATACTAGCTTCGTGGCCAAGTGTGACACTTGCCAGCGTGTCAAGGCTGATCACTAGAGACTCCCTCGTCTCTTGCAGCCGTTGAGCGTTCCAGTTTGGAAGTGGGAGCATGTGTCGACGGATTTCATCGTGGGTTTGTCGAGGACTCAGCATGGTCACGATACCATCTGGGTTGTCGTTGATTGTCTGACAAAGTCGGCGCATTTCTTTCTAATGCGTGCTTCCTGGACTATGGACCGGCTTGCGAAGGTATTCATCGAGGAGATAGTGAGACCGCATGACATTCTGGTTTCGATCATATCTGACCGAGACCATACATTTACGTCTCAGTTTTGGAGGAGTTTTCAGCTGACGATGGGGTCTACTTTGCATCTCAGCACCGCTTATCATTTGCAGACGGATGAACAGACTGAAAGGGTTAACCAGATCCTTGAGGATATGCTCAGAGCCTATGTGATTGACTTTGCGGGTAGTTGGGACGAGCATTTGTGTCTTGCTGAGTTTGCGTACAACAACAATTATTAGGCAACTATCGGCATGACTCCTTTTAAGACACTATATGGTAGACCGTGCAGATCTCCTAGCTGTTGGACCGAGGTTGAAGAGCGTCGTCTACTAGGTCCCGGGCTTGTGTAGTAGACATCAGAGGTTGTGGATATTATCAGGCAGAGGATGCGCACAGCTCAGAGCCGATAGAAGAGTTTTGCTGATCGTCGGCTTCGATTCGTCGAGTTTGCAGTTGGGGACATGGTATATGTCAAGGTCTCGCCTATGAAGGGCGTGGTTCGATTTGGAGCGAAGGGCAAGCTTGCTTCGGGATTCATTGGACCTTTCGAGATTATCGAGCGCATGGGCGCCGTGGCCTACAGGCTTGTCTTACCTTCAGAGTTGTCTGGGATCTGCGATGTGTTCCATGTATCTATGTTGAGGAAGTGTGGGTCAGACATCCTTCCAATGATTGATTGGCAGCCCCTTGAAGGATACTTCCTACGTCGAGCAGTCGATTCGTATCCTTGATCGGAAGGAGCAGGTTCTCAGGACCAAGGTCATTCCCCTGGTGAAGGTGCAGTAGGGTCATCTTTCGGAGGCTGAGGCGTCTTGGGAGCGTGAAGCCGAGATTCGAGAGCGTTATCTTCATCTATTTGATGCTTAATTGTTGTATGATTATATGTATTGCTTTCTCTTATAATTGCTGATTGATATATACGATGGTGTTTCTGCATTCTCTTTTATCTTGGATTTGGTAAATTTCGAGGACGAAATTTCTTTGTTGGTGGGGAGAGCTGTAAGACCTTAACCCAAGTGTGCACGCCGTTCCTTTAGGTCATGCGGTCCTACTGGTCAAATTCCGACGACCCGAGACCTATGGATAGTGTTTGCAGTCGTCACCAAGTTTGGTCATGTAGACCCGACTTGGATTGACCTGAAACCTATGCCATTTCATCCGTATCGGCGCCGCGATTCCAACGTCGCATCCCGTGCGTAAATTTGACGTGTACATCTCAAGTTGTGGGCAACATTCGATATGGACCCTTGATGTGTGGATGGTGGACCCCACCCTACACGTTTTTTCATGAGCATGTGAATAATGATGTCATGTCTAGTGTAGGGTCTTTAAAAAACCTACTACCCTACTACCCTATAAGCCTACCTCCCTAATAACCTTGTTTATATTACCATAGCTTAATGAGTGTTTTCTCTAACCTAGGTAGAGAAAGTAATGGTTGCTGCTCTACAACTCCCAAACAACCCTCATTTCTTCTCATTTCTCTTTAACTCCTTCCTCTCTCCTCTCCCTAGCAACTCTCCAAACGTCCCACCTCTCCTCTATTTTTTCAGTTGCTACCTCAAATACCTCCCGATCCATTCCTTTTAAACTCATCTCAACCTTAGATTCATGATCTTTGGAGCTTCTATATGAAGACGGTTTAACTTTCAAGCTTGATCCATAGGTGGGCGTGCTAGCATTTGTAAAAATTCAGATTTCTTTAATTACTTTCGTATTTTTCATTCTTCTTCTCATGATGGAGCTTGTGGGACCCATCAAGTAATGATGGTGGCCCTAAGTCTTCATGGATGTGGCCTGTAGCCCATCCTACATTGCATGCATGTTGCATGCAAGAGACCATTCTCCATGGATCCCTTCATGCTTTTTCTTCCTTTGATCAGGGATCTTTGGGTCATCTAGATCCTTGATCCTTGGTGGAGATTGGATCTCTACCATAGATCCCGAGTAGATAGCCCTTTGATCTTATAGATCTTGTGCATATTGTAATAATAGAATGTGCATGTATGTGTGATGAGGGGAAGGGCCTCAATGAGGCGGAGACCCTTCCCTTGTGGCCGGTCTTCCTTCTTTTCTTGTTATTATGCTTCTGATCATTGTGTGTGGCCCACCTTGTGGACCAACAAGATCCAAACCATCCCAAGTGGGAGGACGTTTTTGACAGTCCATCCCTTGGACGTGTGACCCCCCAAATGCACCTAAATGGGGTGCATGCAAAGGTGTTTGGAAGGTGTGGATGTTTGTGGGGCCCACTAGGGTGGACCACACCATGATTTTCTGGAATTAAATCCCCTTTTAAATAATTTTATAATTTATTTATTTCAGATGTATGTTGCTGTCCAGAACTGTCTGGATAAATTTTTGGGCCATTTTGGGGCCTGATTTTTGGACATTTGGTGGGGAGATTGGTACCATGTAATATATGAATCTTGAAGGTGTATATCCTACTTATAAGCGTGTCAAATTTCAGCCCCAACCGACCCCATTTGACTCTCCAAAAGGGTGGGCCAATGGTGGACTACCAGAAATTTCTGCTGTGCAGTCCAACAACATTGTCCCATAAAACCATAATTTACAAATATTTTCTTTGATGGTGGGCCGCCTTTCTAGGTCCCACCTTGTTGTATACATGATGAGGGACCTTGGCCCTCAATTTCAAGAATTTTAGAGGCCCTGGACCTACTCCATTGGAGTGCCCAAATTCAGGACAACGACATGTACATTACAGAATTTTTTTCTACCTTGCTGTCCTCTTCATGTTTGTAGCAGTAATTGGGCTCCAGCCCATTGGATTTTGGTAAATGCTTGTGGGGCCCATCCCTGATGTTATTGAGGCCCTTGGAGGCCATGGTTGTGGGGCCAACCAGCTGGACCAACAAGTTCTACTGGACGTCCAGCAGGGCTGGCCGTCCAGACGTGCTGGCCCACCATGATGCATGTTTTCATGCACGTTGTCCCTTTTTTTTTTTGTGAGGCCCACGTAGGTTGTTTCTACCCTAGGTGGATGTCCCATGTGGGGCCCACTTGGGACGTGTGGAGCCCACCTTGTTGCATGTGGTTGGCCGGGCTGTCCAGGCCTTGGACCGTCCCACCCCTTGGAACGCCCATGCCATGGGCTGCTGCTGGGCCTGTATTCTAGCAGCAGGCCCACTTAGTTTGGGTGCCAAAACCCCTTCATCTATTTGGTGGGGCCCCTTATAAGTAATGCTAGTCATTTTAGAAATAATTCACACATACTTAGACAAGTTACTGGGCCTCAATAGGCCCAAAAAATTAGGTGGACTGAAAGTCCAGCCATTGGGCACTAAATGTATATTGTATGGCTGGATTTTCATTGGATGAGGGACTCACCACATTGAGGGATTTGGGCATTTGCTGCTCCTTTATATTTTAGTATTCTCTTGAGCTTAATTGATGCATGATTGAGCTACCCATTGATGACCATTTGTGGAACCCAAACACATACCAGATTTTTGGGACTTCCTTGTGGGCCCATATTGGGATGGAACGTCCCACCTTGGTCGGCCATATGTTGGGCTGCCCTTCCACCATTTTGCTGGACTTATGGGCTGAGATAAGGGTGGTACTGGGCCCTTGTTTGCTCACTTAAATTGATAATTATTGGGCTGATGTAGTGGGGCCCAATCCACCCAACTTAAACTTGTTTTGGGTCATGTATTTGTGTACATGGGCTGCCTATTAAGTCTAGCTAAATGCATAGATCCTATCGCCATTGGGACTTGGGCCTTGGGCCTTGATTCCTCTCTTTGGGCCCATGATTGTTGATGGTAGTATTAACCCAATTCCTTATGCCTTATGTGGGACTAATGTACATATGGTTTGGACATGGGCCTCGGGCCTCATAGCTATGTGATGTATGATTGGTTATGCCTTGGGAAGAGATAGCCTGGCAATCGAAGAGAGAGATATTAGAATGGGTCTTTGGGTCAAGGGTGGTGGGCGGGAATGTAAATCTTTATGACGTCTCATCTATGTTTGGATTGTGATCTTGGGTTGTAATTTGGTAGATGTTGTGGTATGTATTTTTTGCTGCTATGACTTTGTCTTTGCCAAGGTATTCAAAATCGGTTACATTTCGACCGTAATGGCCGATACCTAATGGTAACGGTTAATATCGTTACTTAATACGGTTTGAAACGGAGCACCCTCTATTTTTTGGGTTTGTAACAACCCATTATGGTACCGTAACAACTGTTACGGCCCATAACAGTAAAGAAAATGGGAAAAAATGAAATAAAAAAATACTTTTTTTTTCCCTCCTTCTTCTTTTTGGGTTACGGCTGCAACTACGACATTACCATGGTTGCGGCATTGCTATGGTTGCGGAGCTGCTGCGGCTAGCTGTCCTTTCTCTTCTTCTTCTTCTTCTTCTCTCTCTCTCTCTCTCTCTCTCTTTCTTTGGTCCCCTCTCTTGTTTCCCTGTTTTCTTTTTAATTTCCCTAATGCAGGGGCATTTTCACACCGGGCTTGAGTGGGGTCGCTTGTGGGATGTAGGGGCACTTTTGGGGTGGGCGGGGCCCATGGGGGAGGTCTCGTGTTCGAGATTCCTCACCGGGGGTGATTAATGCGCATTTCACACCGGGCTCGAGTGGGGTAGCTGATGGGATGCGGGGACACGTAGGGTGGGCGGCCCGTGTGAGGCGGTACCCATGTGATTTGGGGCCCACGAGGGGGGGTTCGGCCGAGGTCCTAACCCATGAGATGTGGGGCCTGGGCTATGAGATAAAGGGATTAATTCGCCATACTCTCACAGTTCGAGCTTTTAGAGCAAGTGGTTAATTGTCCTGCATCATTCCCTCTCTCTCTCTCTCTCTCTCTCTCTCTCTCTTTTTTTCATTTTCCTTCTTTAGAAAAAACGAATGGACTGCGTGGCTGTGAAACAACCACTTACTTATTTTTATATACTCTACAGTCTGCAGTGCACACAACATAGTGCACATGCACACATTGTTTTGTTACGTGGGGCCCACCTTGATTTATGTGTAGTATTTCCATGTCATCCATAATTTTTTAAGTTCATTTTAAGGCACGATGCTTGAAATGAAGTGATCCAAATCTCAATTGGATCATGCAGTTGGGATTGAATGCCCACCATTAAAATCTTCTTAGGGCCCAATATAATGTTTATTTTCCATCGAACCTGTTGATGAGGTCACATAGACCTTGACCTTACCTTGATGAAGGGAGAACACAAATAATAGCTTGATCCCAAAAAAATTTGTCTTAAGTAATTTTTAATGGTGGGAATTAAATCCTTTTTTTTGTGGTACAACTAAGATTTGGATCAGCCTCATTTTTTGGACCATGCCATGAAATGAGTTAGCAAAAAGGATGGACCACATGGATATACAACAAATGCATTGAGGTGGGCCCCGATTCTAATGGGATGCTCACTAGTGGTCCACCATAGATTTAGATCTACCTGAATTTTTGGACCATGCCTTGAAATGAGTTGGCAAAACGGATTGATGGCATGGATGTACAAATACATCGAGGTGGCCCACCTGGCCCACTAGTGGTCCACTTGAGATCTGGATTTACCTTATTTTTTTCCAACGCCCTTAAATGAGTTGCCAAAACGGATGGTTCGCATGGATATATAATACATAATCGAGTGGACCCCAGTACATGGCCCTAAAAATTTATACATGAGGTATATATCAACTCAAAATTAACCAATTAAATTTTGGGACCATTATTGCTAAGTCACAATCCCAAAATTAAATTGTTTGAACAATTTTCACCATTAGTTTGCAGGCACTTGTTTTTAAAAATAGGACCATTTGATATTTTTCATGTTTCACTGTCCAATAAATGTCCACCAATCCATTAATGGGATAAGTGCCAATAGATTGCATTAATTTGGGGTTAGTTTGGGGCATCAAATGGTTCCCTAATCAGCCCCGAATCAACAACACTATTTACCCCAATTTAATTTAATTTTTTTAAAGATCTATGGGGGAAAATGATATCAAATTGATAGGTATATGAAAAGTCCCTAAACTCTATATATTGAAATAAAATGTAAGTCACGAAGTATGCAATGCACTAGCACTATAAATAAAAGGAAAACTTGAAAATATAAGATGTTTTGGTATTACATTCATTATAGTAAATTTATATAGATATTATATAGTTAGAAAACTAAATATAAAAAGTTTGCAGTTAATTCCAGGTTGTCAGGTTCACAAATCCATCAGACAACCCGATATAGTATTCTCACCAAAGAGTGGACCGTTACACCACCATAAACATGTTCCAAATTATAAATGAATGCATATTTGGAATATTGGGAATATTCCGGATTTAATGGATATTTTTTCATAATTTTTTGATAAAAAAAATTGCACCGTTACACACCCTGTATCAACCGTTACAGCCCCGTATCGGCCCCGTTACAGCCCCGTATCGGCCGATACGGGGTGTATCCGTATCGGTAATGGTGGACACTGTTACGCCCACCGATACCGATACCGAATACCGTGGTCTTTGCAGCCATTGAATAAGATAGTTACCATTATCCCTAAAAAAATTAAACAATATAACCTTTGATGCTTTTCAGAACAAAATTAGTTTTTTAAATTGTTTGTCACAAGTTAATGAGTGTATGTGTGTGCAAATATATGTACACATACACGCATTCATTTAGGCACACACACACATCCATCCATATATATGTGTGTGTGTGTGTGTAAGCTTGGTCAAAATATTTAATGTTTTAGTTGGGGTTTGTGTGCTCGTTTCTGTCCACTTAAGGTTTTATCAGTTTTTGGAATGCTTGGAACCTACCTCAGATTATGGTGCTTTATAGAAAATGAATGTAATTTGAGAGCAAGTGATATGTATCAATTTTCTGGAGGCAAAACTAGGTTTCTGAGATGGTTTTATTTGTTTCTTTTTTTATGTTTGCTATTGTTGATTTTTTCCATGAATTGGTACTTAAAAAGTAAAAAATACAGAATATGCTTAACTAATTGCACAAAGTACACTTCAGAAGAAAAAAGGTAACTAATGATTACATATGTTTATAGTAGATGGAGTATGGCCTGTATATCTGACCACCTTTAGTCATAAGTGGAACAGAGTGAGCTAAAAGATAATGCCTTAATCTTTGAGTAGCAAAGACTAGGGTGGGGCTAGGCGATGTCTTTCAGCACGAGAGTATTTCAGCTCAGGCCCTTTCAATATGCGGCTGAGAAAGTAGACTGGCCTCTGATGGCCTGATTCATCTTCTTGAGCAAGTACATACACATTACAGGGGCAACATATGACTTTTTATTTTGTTTTCTTTTTGGTGTTTCTTGTTAGATGCGGTTGCTTATTTTTATGCTCAATTTTATTGTTTCTCAATATCGCTTGTTTTGCAGGAAAAACAACCCTTTCAGCGTATTGAAGTATCAAGGGAACAAGCTCTTGACATGTTCAAAGAAAATGATTTTAAGGCAAGCAAGTGGTTTGAGTTATCTACCTTGTGAATTGTGTGAAATATTCTACATCTTGTTTTTGCTTCTTCACCTTGTTTCATCATGTATATTTCCATCTTGACATAATTTGTATAGAAAAATGATAGTGTTCACATTCTTTTCTATTCTTTTCTTTAATGTTTGGGAAGAGTTCCTAAATTCCTATTCAAAATTTGAGTGAGTTTCATGTCTTTTCAGAATTACAAAATTCAGGTGGTTTATATTTTGTGATTTACTACTGCCTTATGCAGATCGAAATCATTAATGAGTTGCCAGAGGACAAGACCATCACTGTCTATAGATGTGGGCCTTTAGTAGATCTTTGTCGTGGACCACATATACCAAATACATCTTTTGTAAAAGCTTTTGCTTGCTTAAAGGTGATGAATCTGATGGCAAAATTGCACTGACTTTTCAAATATTTAGAAGTGGGTATCTTATAATGTTAATCGTTGAACATACAGGCTTCATCATCCTACTGGAGGGGTAAAAAAGAGCGTGAGACCCTGCAAAGAGTGTATGGGATATCTTTTCCAGACTCAAAACGTCTAAAGGTATTATTTCTTATGTTGGTTCTGTAACTTCTGAGTCCTGACATAGTAAATAGTCAACATTTATTTCTTCCCCATCTTGGAAATCAATGTTGTATTCGTTGATTATGAATATGCTCTTCTCATAGTCAATACCATCAGCAAAGTGTTTACGGTAAGTTACTCTTGAATTTTTCATCAAATTGAAACTGCTTGAGTTATGAAAGTTTGTGATGCATTTCACTCTATACGAAAACAATCTCTGATTGTTTGAAAATATGTTTGACAGGTGGATAGTGTGATATAGTTTCAATTGTGTTACTAACTGTATCAGTAGAAAAATAGATAATCAGATTGGCCAAGAGAGAGCTGGGGGGGATTGTATGTTCGTTCTTGTTTGTAGTTTTGCTGTGAGGAATTCTCATCCTCTTTTAGTAAACTTGGTGTTAATTCACAGAAAAAAAAGAAGAAGATCAGTGGCTATCCTAAAGCCTTCTTTCGAGGATCTAGAGCATTTGGCAGGGGGACTCCCATTTCTCTTTGTTGTTATAGCTGAAGCCTTGAGTAGAATGAGAAATAAAGTCACAAATAGAAGTCTCAATAGTGGCTTTTATGTTAGTGTGAACAATCTTCTGGTGGCCCATCTTCAATATTTCATGAAGCAAGATCAGGTGGCAAACATAATTGGGTTTTGGTGTGCTTTGAACCTGTTTTTTGTCAAAATTAATTTGTTGATCAGTGATCATATTGGGGAGGTTTTGAGGTCTCTGGAGAGATCAGATGTAAGGTCAGTAAATTGATGTGTTTCGCTTTTCCTTTGTGTGGGAAACTGCCTAAATGCCTGTAGGATGTGGTTGTTGACAGAATGGAGCACAAACTTTGCACTCGGAAACATATGTACTTACCCTTGGGTGTCCTTATAACTCTATCAAGGCTACTCGGCTACTCTTTCTAATATGCCTATGTTTCATATGTCTATCTTTAAATTCCAGTGAGTGTCATCTACAAAATTGAAAAGCTTCATAGAGGTTTTTGAAGAAGATCCATCGTAAGGTAGACTGAACTTTGGGGTCCTCAATCCTTAGGGGGAGTGGGTCTGAAAGATCTTAAAGCCATGAACCAAGCCTTTCTCATGGAGTGGTTATGGAGCTTTGGAACTGAAGGAAACTCTTTTGAAGCAAGTACTTGCGTCTAAATTTGGGGGTTCAGAATGGTCGTTGGATCGCTTGTCCCTCATCTCCCTTTTTAGGGCATCTGGTATGTGGAAGGCAGTGAATGGTGGGGTAAGGGAATTTTTGGATGGGATTTCTTTCATGGTAGGTGATGGGGTGGAGTGTGATTCTGGGAAGATATCTGGGTTGGAGATTCTCCCTTTTGCCTAGATTTCCCAAGACTTTATAGGTCTCTGCTGACCAGCAGGTGATGATTGCTTAGTGCTTCTAAGCAGAGATAGGGAATATGATTTGGTTGCCCCACTTCCATAGGAATCTCATGTAGGATGAGATCGCAGATTTTGTTACCACAACAAACTGCATTGTCGCTTTTAAGCCTTCAACTGCTGTTGATAGTTGGCGTCGTTTTGGAGAAATCCTATTACAGCCACCTTTGCTCCAATTCCTTGGCAATCTCTCACAGTTCGGCAAGTTAGATTTATCCCTTTTTGGCCCCTCTAGTGTTGTTGCTTCCAGGTGGTTTGTAGTGGAAAGAAGATTGTTGGAATAGACAATTCAAGGAAAAGAAATATGGTGATCAGTAATGGGTGTATCATGTGCCTTAAGGTCACAAAACCATTCATTTCTTTATCATTGTGACTTTGGTACTGTGATCTTGAGAGATCTTTTAGGGATGGTTGAATCCCCCTGTTGATGATCTGATTGCTGCTTGGGAGAATTTTTTTTTTTTTTGGCTGTGTTGTGGTCTTTGTGGAAAGAGCGTAATATTTGCATCTTCAACGGCAAAGCTGAAGCAACAGAGTCAGTGTTCAATAAAGTTAAAAGTAGATTTGTTTCTTGGGCAATTGGGATGTTTCTGTGTAGAAGGGATGATATCTCGGGTGTTGGCATAATGCTTTGCAATTTTCGATGAAGTGGGTGTGTGGGGCTGGCTTCTTGCCTCCTTACAGCCTTTGTTTTCTCTCTTTTACCTGGTTTAATGAAAAAATACATTGCCATTTAAAAAAAAAGAAGAAAAATCATTTGAGCTTGAGATTACCATTTACACCTTGTCTTTCTTGTTCTTTCTTTCCATTCCATGCAAGTTTAGATTATGCAGCATTTAACTCAGGTAAAAAATTATATATGATGATCATGTTGCTTGTGGTCTACTTATCCCTCTTTGGTTATAAAATTTTTTCTAGTTGCCTGCTCTCTCATTTGATCAAGTTGTCTTTTCTTTTTATGATATTCTATTGAAGTTTTAATCTGTGGCATCTCTGACATTGTTATCACCCATACAGGAATACCTGACCCTTCTTGAGGAAGCCAAGAAAAATGATCACAGAATTTTGGGTCAAAATCAGGAACTTTTCTTTTTTCATCATCTTAGGTAATGAGAATTAGAGCTTAAGTTCCTTGTGATGCCAAATCTGGATTCATGTGCTTGATCTGTTGATTTGCATTTTCTGTGATGTTTTAGCCCAGGAAGTTGTTTCTTCCTGCCACATGGGACAAGAATTTACAACAAGTTAATGGAGTTCATACGAGCTCAATATAGGGAGAGAGGTTACCAAGAGGTTATTTTCTCCACCAGTTATCGGTTTGCAAAATAGATGTTGTTGCGAGCTTTTTTTTTTTTTTTTTGACTCACATTGGGTGCCATTGGCAGGTTTTGACACCAAACATGTACAATATGCAACTTTGGGAAAAATCAGGTCATGCTGCAAATTACAAGGATAACATGTTTGTATTTGAGGTGGGATTTTTCTTAGTTATGTAGGACGTTATTCCTTAAAGAGTGAATAAAACATATTAGTGATTTATCACCTTAAAAAAAACATATTAATGATTTTTCAGTTCTCATCATATCTTGTATAGTTAAACCAAATCAGTTCTCATTGAATTAAATTTCTTCCTCTTTTTTTCCCGTTCTTTTTTCTATTCTTTTTCATTTTCCTTGAATGTAAACCATTTTACCTATATCAGAAAGATACTTACTCCCATTGTTGTCTAATGTGAAGTTTCTATTTTTGTCATTTTATTTGCCACATGGTCATTTTCCTTTAACTTTGCTATCATAACCTATTATGTTCTATACAGATTGAGAAACAGGAATTTGGACTAAAGCCAATGAATTGCCCTGGGCACTGCTTGATGTTTGACAATAGAGTTCGATCATATAGAGGTGTGATATTCTGTTTGCTTTGGTTAACTTCATCAATTATTTATCTTTTGAATTAGCGTTTACACAGATAAAATTTGATCTGATTGAACATGTCTGCTCACAATTGCAAAAAATCAAATTTTATTTTGTCCATTTGGTTAATTTCTTTATCTCCAGTTTGATTCCTTTTTGCCTGTTTCCATAAAATTATTTGTCTACCTTTTATGGTCCGCCACCCCCTTATTTGCATTGGTTCTATGGTGTCCCCCATGTGCGGCTGCCTTTGTTTGGCTTCTGGGTCGGAAAAAAGTCCTTACGATTGATAACCTTCAGAGGAGATCACTAGTCCTTACCAACATTTGTGTTATGTGCATGGCCGATGCAGAATCTATTGATCAACTCTTCATTCATTGTTCGTTCAGTATGAAAGTGTGGTACCATTTTTTGAACGAGCTTCACATTGATTGGGTTATGCGTGCTTGGAGGATGTGTTGTGGGCATGACATGGGGGTGGAGTGGGTAAAGCCGTTAAATCTAACTGGAGGCTGACCTTAATGGTGGTGCTTTGGACTATTCGAGGAGTCAGGAATGGGTGTTGTTTTCGGAATGAAAGGGTTTCTGTTGAGGCCTCTCATAGGAAAATTAAATGGTTTATCTCCAGCTAGGATGTTTGTGTCATAGACACCTAGGCAGTTTTTGTTTGTGCTTTCATGTCTGGGCGTTTTATATTCTTTTCTCACTTTCTGTGAGTTTTTCAATAAATTTTTTGATTCTCTCTCAAAAACAAAATAAAATTAGTTATCCCCTCCCGGATTTCATTGTGGGTATGAATTTGAGAGATATTATCGTTAACTTACAGGGATTTAGATTTGATAGGAGGCAGCTCACTTTGTCCTATTATGTACCTTGATATCTTTTATGGGTTTGTTTGAAACGGTCAGGGTAAGTTTGAAATTGCAAAATAGCCTTTTGGATTGTTATTTTCATAAATAAGCCATTTTTGAAAGTTCAAATGCTTCTATAGTTAATGTTTGTAAACTAGTCAACGTGAATCAGCCCATGGACTTTGTTCGCCTCCTGGGTTGTCTTAACAGAATCGGCCCAAGGGAAGGGGAAAGAGATTCATGGAAATGGTCCTAGGAAAGGAAACTGACTTTTTGCGTCAAGTCCTTTTACTCTATCCCAAATAGCCTTTTGGATTGTTATTTTCATAGAAAACCCATTTTGAAAGTTCAAATGCTTCTATAGTTAATGTTTGTAAGCTAGTCAATGTGAATCAGCCCATGGACTTTGTTTGCCTCCTGGGTTGTCTTAACGGAATCAGCCCAAGGGAAGGGGAAAGAGATTCATGGAAATGGTCCTAGGAAAGGAAACTGACTTTTTGCGTCAAGTCCTTTTACTCTATCCAAAATAGCCTTTTGGATTGTTATTTTCATAAATAAGCCATTTTGAAAGTTCAAATGCTTCTATAGTTAATGTTTGTAAGCTAGTCAACGTGAATCAGCCCATGGACTTTGTTTGCCTCCTGGGTTGTCTTAACGGAATCAGCCCAAGGGAAGGGGAAAAAGATTCATGGAAATGGTCCTAGGAAAGGAAACTGACTTTTCGTGTCAAGTCCTTTTACTCTATCCCTGTGGTAGAAGTGAAGCCGCATCTCAAGGCCTTCACTGTGTTCATCTGGAGGATCCCTGATCCACCAAGGGTTTCAGTTGGGTTGGTAGAGTCGTTACTATAACCACTTCCGGATCAGAAACTGGATTATTCCCAATGCTTCCGTTCTTTGCATTCGGGGTGATGACACTGTGGAACACCTCTTTATGCATTGCAGCTACTCATATGAGGTTTGGTGGTGCTTATTCAGTCTCTTTGAGATTGAATGGGTGATGCGAGGCGGTATGGTTCTTTCTTCCAAGCATGGCAAGGAGGATGTGGAGGGAAAAAAAAAGCTATCTGTAGTTTTGTCTATTAGCAGGTTTTTGGTCTATATGGAAAGATAGAAATAGCCTTTTTTGACAAAATCAAACTGTCCTGATCTTATTTGTAAGAGCTTGGAATAGAGTATGTTTTGGACTTTCCATCTCAAGTTCTTTTGGGGTTCTAGTAGGGAGGCTCTTGAGGTTTCTTCGGGGCCATTCTCCTCCCATTTCCAGCTGGATGGTCTCGCATATCTGAGCCTTTTTGTTTGGCTTTGAGGTCCTTTTGTTTCCTCTTTTTTATAAATTTTACTGTTTCCATTAAAAAAAAAAAAGAAAAAAAAGGAAAAAAAGTTAAAAAAGAAAAACAAAAAAGAAAGAAAGTCAATGTGAATTTGTTTGGTCATCGCTTATGAGGTGATTTGTTTTACCGAATTTCTTTTTATCTTCATGGTGTCTCGATACAGAATTGGTGCCTGGCTCAAATTTTATTTATTTATTTATTTATTTTAAATAATTATATTTGGTAGTTTTTTCTTCCTTGATAGTTGGCAAATTCAGTTTATTAGGGCCTTGAAGGCATACACTCCTTCGACAATGGTAATTGTGTGTCAGCCATATTCACTAACTTGCTTATTGGCTTGTTTGTCTTGACTTTCACTTGGTTCATTCTGTTTAGTTCATTCTCTTTCCCCCCACCCTTTTTTTTTTTTTTTTTTTGACCTTGTGCTATTTTTGTTTTGTTTTTCATTTTTCTGAACTATCTGTTTTGCTACATTCATTTGATTGTTGTGGGATGGTATTATAGAGTTGCCGCTTCGTTTGGCCGATTTTGGAGTTCTGCACAGGAATGAGCTCAGTGGTGCACTTACTGGGTTAACACGTGTGAGGAGGTTTCAGCAGGTATTTCCTTTAGTTTTGATGGTGCATTCTTGTTTAAATTATTTTTAAATTTTCCAGTTTCCACACCAATGAACTCATTGCAACTATTTTTTGCTTTAGCTTACTTTCCTTTTTGGTTAGCTGGCGCTTTTCATTTTTACATCTAATGCTTCTGAGCAAGAATATTCTGTCCATTTTCTTGTAGGATGATGCTCATATCTCTTTGGTAGGGAGAACCAGGTGAGTTCAAGATTATCAATATGCAACTAATATATATATATATATATATATATATATATATATATATATATATATATATATATATATAATATATATATATATAGTTTTTTTTTTTGGTTTTGTTGTTTGTGAGATATAGATCTAATGTGAGTTACTAGTTTTGTTTATGCCATGAAAGATAAATCCCTTTATTCATGCTTCTTTAAAAAACCAGAATTGTGGTTTTTTTCAAAGTTTGAATCCTCAATCCGGAGCAATTCTAGTTTTAATGGTGCAAACACTCAATAATGGAATTAAACCTCTGGGGGAAGAAGAGAATAGTGTAGTAATATGGATGGTCTTTGTGAGTTTGCCATCATAACCTTATACCAACTATGTTGATGTTATGGATCTTGTTTCACCAATCATTTTATCTAGGGATCTAACCTCAGTGAAGGAAACTTCATGTCCATTCTCACCACCTTGATCCTTTAAAAAAAAAACAACTTCATTTGGATTTAGTTGTACGTGCGGCCCACTAAATGGTACAACTCTACAGCATTGAGCTATGTTTATGTGTGAGATGCATGTCCCTCATTAGGGGGAAAAGTTTGGGAATTTTATTCCCAAACAAGGTACTACTTGTGATGCCATTTAGTGGCTTAGAAACAGTGCTGAATATCTGGCCATTCCATGTTATATCTAAACTGGGCCCTAGTTTTTACTTTTGTTTTCTTTTTAGGACCTTCAACCTTTATCAGTTCCCTCTTTACCGGGCATCTCATCGGTTTTTTTTTTTTTAAACTTCATCAAGCCATCTTAATATGCTCTTGATAATTTTATCCCCAATTTGGACTACTTCTAGGGTATGTTAGGTGACCTCCTTATTTTTTTCTATGTTCATAGTTTTCCCAATTACCCATCTCTCCCATTGTTCATGTTGCTTTCTAATTGATACAAGCCGAGGCCCAATATTTGTTGAGCTTTGGACTATTTTGTGCCAGTTGTGATGATTACGATTGTTGATTTTGAAGATTCTCTAAAGATTTTGGGATGATTTGTTAGATTTTGAGCTAAGGCATGCACGGGGGGAGAGGTATGAGAGGTGACCAATACGACCAAGGGCATCCGGGGTGATCGAGAATGTATGGGAGAGATAACCGAGGGTTTCAAGGCAACAATGACGACTGGCGGCAAGAGGATGGTGACAACCGAGGGCACAAAAGATATGCTCGAGGTAGACTTTTGAAGGAGAGGAAGAGGAAGAGTATTGGACCATGGTAATCCACAAGGAAGCCAAATGGAATCAAGGGACTTGGGTCAAGCTCGAGGGGTAGGGCTAAATCAGGTGATAGGAATAAAGCAAATCTTTTTTTTATTTGTTTATTTTTTTTTTTTGTTTGGGGGGGGGGGGGGGGGACTTCTTGAGGGTTTTCGAGGCGAGCGAGTGATGTAATGGAGGTGGTGATCCCGCATAACCGTGGCTTGGTGTCTCCTCGTCAGTTGAAATTTGTTTGGATGAGAACGGAGGAGGAGCTGCAGTTGATGGTGGAGTTACTGGATGGAGAGTGGTTCGCAGGGAAGGAACTGTTGGTCTAGAAGGCTAGACTGGCCTGGACGTGGTCAACAAGGAGGAGATCTTTCAAGGAAGCTATAATAAGGGGCAGTCCAGAGCAAAAGAGGGTGGTGGGGTGAAGCTTAGAAGGAGAAGGGACTCCCCAAGCAAGGGAAGTGGGGTATTTCATGAGGTTAGTGGAAGAATGGTGGTAATCTTTTCGGATTGAAGGTTCTGTCAGGTTCAAGCTTCATAAAAAAAAAACTGAAACTTCAGAAAGAAAAATTTAAAGTTGAGGTTTATGGGGCTAAGAGAGTTTGAGGTGTCTGCTATTCGTAACATGATCCACAATCTTGATGTAAAGGCGGGGGCGGGCTTGTCTGAAGAAGAAAATGGTTGTCACTTAAAGCTGTCATTAGACTATTCGTAGCGACTGAAGGAGGAAATTAAATGGAGGCAATGGTCGTGAGCTGTTTGGTTAAAAAGGGACAAGATTGAGAGCCTTTTGGTTAAAAGAAAGGGACAAGAATATGCATTTCTTCCACAATATAGCTTCGGCCAAGAATTAGCTCCCTTTCAGTGGACCTCTTAAGGTTAGAGGGTAAGCCGTAGGTGTGTGAGGTGATTGTGAACTTCTATAAGCAGTTACTTTCCAAGGATCATTGGAACTGGCTGAAATTAGATAACCTTCCTTTTAATTCCCTATCGAATGAAGATGCAAGTCTCTTAGAAAGCCGATCAATGAAGCTGAAATCAAAGAAGTCGTCTTCAGTTTGGGGAGAGAAAAAGCGTCAGGGCAGGATGGTTATCCCCTGTCGTTCTTCCAAGTGTTCTGGACAATGTTTTAATTAGCGGTAGCGTGTTGTGTAACATTTAGCCTTCTATAGCGTATAGTGTAAATAGTGTACCATGTACCATAAGCTACACAATACTTTTAGTTTTTAATTTAAAAATAGGATAAATATGACAAATAGTAAGAAAAAAGCAAAAAATTATAAAAATGGCTAAAAGATTATTCATTTTTTCAAGTATAAGCATTAATTATCATTTATCAAAAGGCAATCCACATTAAAGTCATAAACTAAATCAAATACTTATCAAGTCAACAACTTTGTAAGCAAACCACTTTAATTAATAATGTCTAATTGAAATCACTAGTCACAACTCAACAAGTATGAAAATAAATAAAAATCTGACAGGTTAAAGAGTATTAAGTATGATGTAGATGCCATCATCTATACAAAGAGAGGTTTTCAGAACCCCTTTTTCTTTTAAGTTCAGTTTTAAAAGGTTTTTTAGCATGTGAATTTCACACCAACTTTAACAAAGATCACCACAATTTTAATTAAAAGTAAAAGGTAAAGGTTTGGTTTTTAACTTTTAACTTTACATTTTAATAATAATATTATTATTTTAATAATGTGAGTGTTCACACCATGTTTAACAAACAAAACTAAAAAATTAAAAAAATACACTGTAGCGTATGCTACAAACGCTACATGCCACGTAGTGTATCAAACAATGGCCAGAATCGCATGAAATTGGAACAGTTTGATAGCATATTGTGTTAGCTTTCAAATGAGCCCAATGTCATGGAATTTAGTGCCTTTTGTATTAGTCATGGCCAAGATTCAAGGGCATTTTGATCATTTCTCATTATATTTGGGTTTTCTTTAGTTATTGAAGTCTATATAAAGGACCTCCTTGTAAGAACTGATTATGATGTTTGGAATTAAAAAAAGGAAAAGAAAAGAAACCTGGATTCTTCCTGTGGTTCCTTTTAGTAGAAGAGGGGGTTGTGTTCAGTAGCTCTTGGCTAGTGGATTGTTGTGGTTTTCCCATGATATTTATTTCTTCTGAAATTCCTTGATCCATTTTCATCCTTCGTGTTGCATAACTATCTAATAGTTGTGAATAATAATTTTCCCAAGTTTCTTTCCAATGCGATGATCAAACGACTGTTAAGAGGCAAATCTTCACTTCATCCTCCCAATTCTAGTTCTATTGTAAACATTCATCCATCTCTCATACATATAGCTAAGATAGTTTTGAGTTTTTATGGTGCACAAATGCCAAACTGCCCTCAAATGGCTTATCTAACACAATAACATCTCCTTCCTGAAATGCTAAAACTCTAAATATGTGATCTTACTTTGATGTGTTTAGAGTTTTCCATAAAGAGAAATTTTAGTCAACTATGATTGCTTCGGACATGGTATGTATTTGTTTTTTGGATGGCTTTTTGTATGAATTATCTATTCACATACCTCTTATAGTTTAGTGATTTTTTTTCAACATGTTTAGTTCTTGCATGATGTATGGATACAAGGAATTCTGTTTCGGTAACGGTGGCCGTAACGGTCACCACCGTTACTGATACAGGTACTCTCCGATACAAGGGCGTAATGACTGTTACGACTCTCGTAATGGGTTGATTTTTTTTCCCCGAAAAATTCTGGAAAAATATTTAGAAAATGCATAATAGTGTAAATATTCCAAATATGTATTTTATTTTATTTTATTTTTTTGGTTTGTTTCAACCATGTTTATGCTAGCGTAACAATACACTCTTTGGTGAGTGTTGTATCTAGTTGTGTAGTGAATTTCTGAACATGGTATGTTTCTTTAATATTTACACTTCACAATCAAGCATTGGAACTAGAAATTGGGAAAAAATGCATAGATACCACCTTTAAAAGAAAATATTTTTTGAAGAAATGGCCCTCAAGGCTTCTATTTGCCCAAATCACTTCAATCTATGGCTTTAATCCTAAAAATCTATAGTAAGAGTGGTCGCAATCTGCTATAAACTAATATAAGAAAGTATTTGGAATAAGAAAAGTGAAAAAAATAAGAGAAAATTTTTTTAAATAGAAAAAACGTGACCGTTTTTCGTCCATTATAGGGGTAATAGCCGTTATGCCCCTGTAATGGCCAATACGTTCCCAAAAACCAACTGCCCCATTTCACCCTTGTATCACGTAACGGTCAGCCTTCACAGCTGTATCATAATGGATACAAAACATCTTGATTGGATATCTCAACATATGTATATCACTTTGATTATCTAAGTTGATAGTGTTCCTTCATGTATTTCAATTTATATATTTCAACCTTTCAACACCAATACCTTCCATAGGTGCAAGCTTTCTTCTGAGCTAGGTGTTTGTTACAATAATTTTCTACTTCCTATTAATGAAACAAATCGAGCTTTATCCCGAGAAGATACATTACTTTGATGTGGAACATGTGCCATGAGGATTACTGGTCCGTTTTGCATCTAAATGGGAGAATGTTTTGTACCTGATTGCCTTATGCAGAAACATCGCATCAACTTTTGTTATGTAACTGGAAACAACTTATTTTCATTTGATTGAACCAGTGGTTAGGGCATTCTTCTACCTTATGTCCATCTCTTCTAGTATTCTTATTTGTTCATGTTAATACTCATCTTTGTGTATTCTCTAGATAGACTAGAATGACTTCTTTTGCTAATATCCCTTGCATTGTATAATTGCTTTCTTCTTTTGTGTCCTATTCCTTGATTTGCATGGTTGCTTTATATTGGTTAATGATGTTTAATATTTCTATCCTTTTAATTATTCTAAGTGGCCATTTGTTTCTTCAATATTTTCAGATAAAAGATGAAGTTAGGAGCGTCTTAGAATTTATAGATTATGCATATAAAGTATTTGGGTTCACATACGAGCTGGAGCTATCAACGGTATGTTATTGTATCTGGTTTTTAGGTTTCTTTCATTTTCATGTGAAAAAAGTTGAGCTGTTTAGTTTGATTATAAAGATATGAGATGCTTATTGCAACTTCTGACTTGGCCACTTAGAGCACTCAGAATCATGACCTCTCTCTCTCACACACACCATTGTGTTAGTTTGGTGTAGGAGAGATTTCTTGTGTATCAGGGTTAGAGAAATACCAAAAATAAAACCAACAAATGCTCTGATTTTGTACTCCATGCATTTAGTTTTAAGAAAATCAATGTCCAAGTCCTAAACAAGTCAAGAAATTGACTTAAGAGACTTTTAAGGCATTTATATCTACATCCTATCCCTGCAAAAACCATAACAAAGTGGCAACCATACCTAATATTGCCACTAAAATTTTATAGAAAAAATTATGTATAAACAAAGTGATTTTGTTCAGTTTACTTCATCAAAACATAATCATCGCCATCATAGTCATTATTATCATTATCAACATCTTAGCCTTTCCCTCAACAATTTGGGGTAGGCTTTTAAATGTTAGATTGGTAAAAAGGTTTGCATGATCGACTACCCACCAGATATCACCTTCCTCTGTTACTTTGACTCTTGGAAGAGGCCATGGAAGAGCCTCAGATTGACACCACTCATTTGCCAGGATGGTGCCACCCAGTATTAACCCTTGGCCTAATTATTACCTGCTCAACCAAAAGGGCAATGCGAAGGGTGAGCTAGCAAAGTAAGGTCATGGAGGGGCAGCTGCAGACAAACTTCTGAACTTTTTTGTTTTTTGATAGGTGCAGACTTCTAAACATGAAGCATCCACACTCATGAAAGGTCATGCTTGAGTAGGTTGCTGAACAAAATAGCATGATAGGTCATGCCCAAAGGCCAACATTAGAGGATTGAAATCCTGCGATTTAATCCCATGCTGATGTATCCAGAGTTGGGCTTGAATTCTCTTAGTTCTTCTAAGTAATGTAACTGGAGGTATGACCCGGTCCATTTAGTCCAGGAGGGCATCATTGGTAGAAGGGACAAGATGACCTGTGCATGCCTAGTGGCAGACAATTAGGTTCATCCCAAGGTCCAAGTATGAGCTTTTTAACTGCAAGATCTTCACCAAAATATATCTTTTCTTAGTAATTTGTCCCATATGTGCATTCCTGTCATTTCATTGTTTTTTTGTTTAACTTCATAAAAAATATAGCTTTTGTGGATTCAAGTGCTATATTTTGAAAGATATAGCTCTAGTTCTCTCCTGTTGGCCCCAATACTTCTTCGACAATGCATCCATTTGCAATATGGTTACTAACTAAAGAAGATGTAAAAGTCAATAAATAATTCACTATTTCTTTTTATGTATTTAAAATTATTTATTTACTCACTGACACATTTTCTAGTTTCTAAGCTTTTTTTGTCAAGTGAAGTTTGTTGAAGATGAAATTGTGATGCTATCTTGGCTATTTATCATAAAAAGAAGAAGGAAACACTGGTTATTTATCTACATACTAGCTAATGGTTTTGGCTGTTAAGTACATTTTATGGTCAAGGTATTCAGTAATGATAACGATGGCCGTATCATACACCACTGTTACTGTTATGATATACGGGCTGTAATGGCCATTATAGTCTTTTCTTTTTTTTGAAAAATAAAAAACCTATATCAGCCATTTTTCCATAACGGTTGTTACGGCCCTGAAATGTGTAATGGAGCCCGCCATTACCATTACACAACCGTTTTTGCATACTTTGTTTATGGCTCACCTTCCACATATGCTTGAGTATAATGGAGTTCTATTTCATTCCTTCTAATTAGCGAACATAACCGATTGGATATTTGGTACCAATGGAAGAGTTCGGTTTCTCAATTCTCTACTTTAAATAAATTCTTCTTTTACCTCTAGCGGCCGGAGAAATACTTGGGAGATATAGCAACATGGGAAAAAGCTGAGGCTGCTCTGTCAGAAGCATTGAATGAATTTGAGAAGCCGTGGCAGGTAATTGTGAACTTATTCTTCTCTCGAACCATTTGTTAGTGCTGGCATTCTTATTTTGGTTTCTATTGTTTCACTTTGGTATTGTCTGTTTGAGGCTGCCATGAATTCAATATCAGAATAAGGGATGCTGAATGTTTTCTTTCGTAGCTTCCACAAATACTTCGTTGATTTTGTTCAGGCCATGTGATTTTGTTTTGGCCTCTTGTATTTGTTGTTTGAGCACTAGAAGCCAACAATTAATGCTTGTCTTCTTTATGATTTTGACAGGCTATTGTATGTGTCCTTCTTGAGTCTTTTTGTACATGCCGCATGAAAAACAAGTAGTCCAAATTGATCTTACATATTAGCAATTCATCTAAAAGAAATAATCTTTGTGGATACATGTTGTCATGCTTTATTTTATTGTCTAGTATGATATGATTTTGTTGGCATTTTTCTTTTTTGCTTGTATTATATCTATGTTTTAAATAGCTTCTCGATGTAGCATGTTAGCCTTAATGCCACGTAGCTCATGAAAATAGCTCGTCATATGTAGCCTACTCCGTATGCTAATTTTGCATGATCTGCAAGCTACCACTACATAGCCCATGTGTACACTCCAAGTTATTTTTCACTAAATCATTAAATCAATTATATTTTCAATGATTTGTTACATTTTTCATTTTTTAAAATAAAAAATAGCTAATCGTTTTAATGATTTGAGTAAAATAATAGAAGCAAGTATTATATCAATTAGGTTGCTCTTTCTTTACCTTTATACTTGGGATTGAATTTTCTTTCTGTGGTGAATTGGTCGTCCCATACCTTCTGCGTGTCTCATGTGTGTGGAACTAGGCCAAAAAATGTGAGCACCTTGCGCGAGCAAGCAACGGCTAAATCTTTGCATATTTTTCCTATTATTTTAGGTTATGTTTGGTTGCACTAAATGTCATTAAATTTCATTATTAATCTGACTAATTTGGTACAAAATATTATAAAATTTTGTGTAGCACAACCAAGCACAAAATTAAAAATTTAGAAGTATCATGTAGCTTATGCCACATGCTATGTAGCTTAAGCTTCATGCTTCAGAATGGTGAATGCACGCTACACGCTATTCGCTAATCACTATTTAAAGCACTGTATTACACACACACACACTAGTAGCTATACCGCAATACCGATATTATCCGTATCTCCAGCTCAACGATACCGATAACACCAGTAGCTATACCGCGATACCGATACACTAGTACAAGAAATTCCAGATATCGATGATGTATCGTTAAGTATTGCCAATTTATCGATATTGCAGAATGTATTGCTAATATTTTCAACTGTGTAAATTCCAGGTGTCGCTTGTATCGCCAATATATTGATATCGCCAATGTATCTCCAATATTTTTGACTAAGTAAATTCCAGGTCTCTTGTATTGCCAGTGTATTAGTGATATTTCGATAATATCGGCAATGTATTGATATTGCTAAAAATGTTTATTAAAAAAAAATATTGTTTCAAATTTTTTTATGGGTGCATGGTTGTCTGTAATGATCAAATTGTCGACAATAATATCGATAATATTGCAATATTATCGTTATCACAGCATGTGCGTTATCGAGACCACAATCTTTCTTTTCCTTTCCTGTTGTCAACGATTTCTTGGTGGAATATTATGCGTTGTCGATATTTTGAAATATCGATGGATGTTTGGATGGATGGATAGATGGGATGGTGGCACTGATTTCTTATGAAAGCACATGCTTTTAGGCCCCCATTAAATGTAACTTATTATGTATGCATTCTTTTTTGTAATTTTTTAATTCCTAAATATTCAAATATGTGTATTTTAGCATCTCCTAAAGTTTCACTGAAAAATTCCACCGTTTCCCAAATGTTTCCCCAATGTTTCCCTGTATTTCCAGTTATTGCAAATATTATCAGCAATATCGATATTGTTTCCATATCCCTGGCTAGTGAAACTTGTAGCAATATTGATACTTCAAACACTGAATATGATAGAGGTTATTTATTGTTTTCTTAGATGTACCTAGCGCTTATCTATTCTTTCAATGCCTTTATTGCATCATCCAATGACATTAAACTCGGGGCCTTAGTTTCTTAAGTGACCATCTATGTTCTAACGTTTCTCTTCCTAGTTACTATTGTCAAAGTTTCTTCTTGTTGGAATGGTCATATGTGTGAAGTGATCACACGTGTGGACATATGTGACATGATCACACGTGTGAACATCATGTTTAGGTCCGGTCTTTGTGCATGGATTGAGTATACATGAGCTTTTGAGTCTATGGTAGTGTGCTTATTTATGTTTATTGGTGTAAGGGTATTTTTGTAATTTCCCCTTTTTAGTGAAAGCCCTACTAATAAAACAAGAGGGGTGGGGGCGTGTGAGCATTAGAGCTCTCCACTCTCTCATGTTCCCCCTAAAGTGTTTGGGGCTAATCTAACCTAATCTATTCCAGGTGTTGTACCCCTATGTGATGGGTGGTGAAATCGTGTTTAATGAGTATGTTAAAGCCCGCTTTTCCATTATACCCACGTGATGGGATAAAGTGGGCCATCATTCATCAGTGTGCGATCTACGTTAAGTTTCTTGAAGCATGAAATCGGATTTGAAGGTTGAAAATTCAGATGTTTGTGAAGATCCTCCTTTACTGTGTTGATCGAGACAAGCTGAAGGTCAGAATCAGGTATTGATTTAGTATATCAGTTTGTTGGAGAATTTGTGTTGAAGGAAAATTGTTGTTATCATTTAGATGGATTTCAAAAATGATCCCAAGAGTAGTATTGTATCCTCATTGGATTTGGTGCCCCTCTAAATAACATCAATGAAATTGAATGGCACAAACTATCTACAGTGGGCCACATCTGTAGAAGTTTTTCTGACCGGAAAAAGGAAAGTTAAATATTTGAAATCCCACTGCGACAAATTATGATGATTGGGTGATAGAGGATGCCCAAATTATGGCATTGTTGTGAAATAGCATGGAATCACATATCAATGCAAATGTTATCTTCCTCAAGACCGCCGCACCTTGAAGGAGATGTATTCTGGTGAGAAAAACTTAATTCATATTTATGAACTCCTACAAAATATATTTGCATTTCAATAGGGAGATAAAAGTGTGGGAGTATTATTTTGCCTACGCGGCATGTGGGAAGAGTTGAATGTATATCAACCGTTGTCAATAGATTTTGAGGTTATGCTTAGGCAAATGGAGTAATTTTGTGTTGCTAAATTTTTCTCTGGCCTTCGACCTGAGTTCTAGCTTGTGAGGTCCCAGATTCTTGGAGGTAGTGAAATTCCCTCATTGACGGAAGCGTTCACCAGAGTACAGAGGACGGATGGTATGTCTATTCAAAGTTCCACTTCATCTGATCGTTCGGTTTTTATTTTTGCAATAGGCAGAGGTGATGGGGGATTTTAAGGTGGCCGTGGTCGTGGTAATCGTCATTGCATCCATTGTGGCCTTAACAATCATAATACGGATTCATGCTGGTATCTCCATGGAAAGCCTACTTGGGCTAATCAAGTCAACTCTCTGGAGGATAGTTTAGAAGGTTATGTATCCAATCCTACCACTCATGCTGAGTGGAGTACTTCAGATGACACAATCACTATGTCCAAGGAAGAGTATGCTAAAGCTTTTGAAAAATCATTCCACTCATGCGTCTTCTTCCACTGTTACCTTTGCTCAGTCAGCTGCATCTTGTCTTACATTTTCTGAGTGTACTTCATGGATTATTGATTATGGTGCTTCTGATCATATGACTGGTAAGCATAATTTACTGTCCAAGTTAGTCCAGTCTTCAATTTCATCTATTACCCTGGCCAATGACACTTCTACTAGTGTATCTGGTGAGGGTTCAATTTGTCCTACATCAGATATTTCATTGTCATCAATTTTGTATATTCCAAAGTTCTCATTGAGCCTATTATTTGTAAGTAAACTAAACAAATCCCTGAATTGTTTTGTCAAAATTTTTCTTGGGCATGAATTTAATGGACTCTATTGTCTCAAGAATGAAACGATTGAAGTTGAAGATGCATTGCAAGCTAACATCTCTCCTCATCAATGACATTCCAGGATTGAGCACCCACCCTTAGCTAATTTGAAGCATATTGTCCCATCTTTGTCCTATGTGTCCAAATTAGAATGTGAAGCTTGTGAGTTAAGCAAGCATCACAGTGTCTTTTCTTTCCTGTGAAGATAAAGGCAGTGATAAACTATTTTATTTGACACATTCAGATGTTTGTGGACCTGTTCATATTTTTAGTTTATCTTCAAATATTTTGTCATTTTTGTGGATGATTGCTTTAGAATGACATGGTTATATTTGATGAAAGATCGTTCTGAGGTGTTTATGTGTTTCAAAGAATTTCATGCTCAAATCCAAACTCAATTTAATGTTAAAGTGTGTGTTCTAAGATCAGATAATGCCAATGAGTACAAATCAAAATTTTTTCACTTGTATTTCTTATCTCATGGCATCATTCATCAAACATCTTGTGCACACACACCACAACAAAATGGAACTACTGAGTGTAAAAATTGTCATTTGCTTGAAGTAGCTAGGGCATT